>JBBCBC010000022.1:14496772-14909257 GCA_037126765.1 Stenogyne calaminthoides | reverse complement strand
AAGATACATGTTTAGTTGCAAAAGGTTCCACGATACCGGTTGGTTGTGGCATAAAAGAATGAATCACCTGAATTTCAAAACCTTGAATAAACTTGCAAGATTAGCTCTTGTGAGAGGGTTGCCAAATGAAGTGTTCAATAAGAAACATGTTTGTGATGCGTGCCAAAAAGGAAAACAAGTTAAAGCATCATTTAAAAGCAAAGTAGATGTTTCTACTGAAAGAATACTTCAGTTGTTGCATATGGATCTTTTTTGTCCAGTAACACCAGTGAGCACTAATGGCAGGAAATATACACTCGTAGTAGTTGATGACTACTCAAGATATACTTGGGTCATATTCTTACTCAAGAAGAAAAGAGACTCGATAAAAGTTTACCGAAAGTTCTTGAAAAAAGCTCGAGATTGAAAAGAACCTGAGTGTGGTCAAAATCAGATCTGACAAAGGAACTGAATTTATAAACCATATTATATCTGATTATTGTGTAGCAAATGGAATTACTCATGAGACATCAGCTGCAAGGACACCTCAACAAAATGGTGTAGCTGAAAGAAGGAACATGACTCTAAAAGAAGCTGCAAGGACTATGATAGCTGAAGCTGATATTCCTAAAAGATTTTGGGCTGAAGCTGTCAACACTGCATGCTATTCACAAAACAGATCCATGCTGACCAAGAGTCAAGGCAAAACACCATACGAGCTTTGGAATGAAAGGAAGCCTCTTGTTTCTTTCTTTCGTGTGTTTGGTTGCAAGTGTTTCATACACAATAAAGGTAAAGATCAGTTGAAAACATTTGATAGCAAAATTGATGAAAGAATATTCTTAGGATATTCTGAAGTTAGTAAAGCTTTCAGAGTTTACAACTGTAGGACTCTTATTGTGGAAGAAACACCTCATGTTGTTTTTGATGAATCTACTTGTGTTCAGAAGAAACAGGAACATGATGCAGGAGAACTGACCAAGAGGATCACCAGACTAAGTCTGAAAAAGAATGACAAATCATCCACTGAACCTGAAAAGAAGAAGTCAGTCACCTTCTATGAATGGAGTGACTCAGACTCAGAAAAAGAAGTTCAGGATGGAACTCAGGATGGTGAGACTCAGGAAAGTCAACACCCAAAAGCTGACCAATCTGAACAGACACCAGCTCAGACTCAGGTATGTGATGCCAATGAAGATGTGGTCACAGCTGAGGCAATTTCTGAATCTGTCAACCAAAGGGGAACAAATGTCACTGACAATGTTCTGAATGGAATTTCCCCTGAGGAAGATGATTCCCTTTCTCATTTTCTGTTGTTCCCTGAGTTTAATGAACTGTCTGAACCTAACATTTCAAATGTTGAGGACATTATTGAAGGGGGAACATCTAGAAGAAGTTGGTTAGATAGTCATCCTTCAAGTCAGATTTTGAGTGATCTTACTGATGGTGTTAAGACAAGAAGGTTCCATGGTGAGAGTGCACTATTCTGCTGCTTCCTATCAGAGAAAGAGCCTACTACGATTGAAGAAGCTCTACAAGATTCTCATTGGATTACTGCTATGCAAGAAGAGCTGAATCAATTCTCAAGGAATGAAGTATGGGAGCTAGTGGATAGGCCTGAAAGGCACAATGTTATTGGAACCAAGTGGGTATTTAAGAATAAAAGAGATGAGAACAACAATATTGTAAGAAACAAGGCAAGGCTAGTTGCACAAGGTTATTCCCAAGAAGAAGGCTTGGATTATGATGAAACCTTTGCACCTGTTGCTAGACTAGAAGCCATCAGATTGTTTCTTGCATATGCTGCCCACATGAAGTTCACAGTCTATCAAATGGATATGAAAAGTGCATTTCTGAACGGTGTGCTTAAGGAAGAGGTTTATGTGGAGCAACCTCCTGGTTTCAGATAGAATGACCAAGTTTACAGGCTCAGAAATCCTTGTATGGTCTTAAGCAAGCACCCAGAGCATGGTATGATACCCTTTCTCAGTTTCTTATTGACCATGGTTTTGTCAAAGATATTGTTGATAGAATCTTGTTCAGGATAGAAGATGGGGAAGATATCTTACTAGTTCAGATATATGTAGATGACATCATTTTTTGGATCTCCAAATCATCAGTTGTGTGAAAAGTTTCTACACTGATGAAAGACAAATTTGAGATGACTATGATGGGGGAGATGAATTTCTTTCTAGGTCTTCAAGTGAAACAATCAAAGGAAGGAATCTTCATCAACCAAGCAAAGTACACCAGAGATCTGATTGCAAAATATGGTGTACAAAATTGCAATGCAGTTAGAATTCCCATGAATACTAACTACAAGATGGATCCTGATCCTGAAGGCAAAACAGTAAGTCAAACTGATTATAGAGGGATCATTGGATCATTGCTCTATCTCACAGCAAGTAGGCCGGATATAACATTTGCTGTTGGGATATGTGCAAGATACCAAGCTAATCCTAATGCTAGTCACATGGAGGCTGCCAAAAAGATACTGAAGTACCTTAAAGGCACAGTGAATAGAGGATTGTGGTATCCAACTGATGATAACCTTGAATTAACTGGTTATTCAGATGCTGATTATGGAGGCTGTAGAATTGACAGGAAGTCCACTATAGGAACTTGTCAATTTCTAGGAAGTAAACTGATATCTTGGTTTTCAAAGAAACAGACCTCAGTAGCAACTAGTACTACTGAAGCTGAATACATGGCTGCAGGAAGCTGCTGTGCTCAGATTTTTTGGCTCAGACAACAATTAAGGGATTACAAGGTTGTAGCCAATGAAGTACCAATATTTTGTGACAATAATAGTGCTATTGCTATCTCACAAAATCCGGTATTGCACACCAGATGCAAACATGTGGATATCAGACATCACTTCATCAGAGATCATGTCGAGAAAAAAGACATCAGGATGGAGAAGATTCATACTGATAAGTAGAGAGTTGATATCTTGACTAAACTATTGGCTGAATCAAGATTTCAGGAACTATTAGTTGAATTAGGGATATTGGATCCAGGTGTATAGAGTAAATCTGAAAAATTGAAGGTTTTCAGATGTATGAAGTTGTCTCAGGATTCTACTGAGAAACTCAGGATAAAATAAGAAATACTGAACTGAGTCTCAGGAAACTCAGATGTACTGAATGTCAGTATTCAGTATTTTACTGAACCCGTTCAGTACGCAGTATCATACTGACATTTTATCAAGGTCAATACTCAGTAAGACTAATAGAGGAAAATTAGTCTGAAGAAGTAATGACTCATACAACTCATTTATTGCTTAAGTGAAACTCAGAAATCATTTGCAATAGATACAAAACACCTGAAGAATGTTTTTGGGCGGGATCTTTGAAATTCCAAGGAAGGTCAACAGTCATTAATTGCTCTGTTGCTTTTAATCACCAATGAGGTTAAAATGGCGGCGTACTTTTCGTGAAATCGTCCTTTCGCATACCCGATTAATCACACGACTTCCCACGAATCGATCTATATATTCAATCGAAAGCCATTCAAGCCATTTTTATTGAACCTTCGTCTTCCAAAATCCTCTGCAAATAAAAATCCCCTTTGCCCAGAAATCGTTATTTTTTCAAACCCTAACCTTCAAAATCTTCATAATGACTTACACCATATTCGATAAACTAGCTGAAACCAACAAACCATGGTACGAATATGTCGTTTCTCTGGAAAGTACATCCAATGCAAAACATGAAGAAGAGGGGCTTCATTTGATCCGGTTAGCAAAACTGACGAATCTAGTAGCAAGTCAACCGGAGGCTGAGTACTCTCGAGAGGTAATAGAGTTCGTCTCTAATATGGAAATAGATGAGGATGATAATATTGAGTCCAAGATTTCTGTTTCGCATCTAGAGCATACATCAAAATATATAGATTTTGTTCGGGAGCTGTACATAGTCCCTAGAAATTTAATCGATGTTTTTGAGTTGTGCGATAGAGAAGCGGATCCCACAACCTATATGTTGGGTCGGGAGCAAGAATATCTTGATAGGATTACTGAACATCCTATTAAGTTTGAGGCGACTCTGCATAAACGACATTTAAAGCCAAAGTACAGAGTTTTGATGGATATTGTCAGTAAATGTATTATGAGCAGATCGGGGAGCTTTGAGAAGATTAGCACTCCCAAACTCCGATTGATGGCGGCAATAGAGGACTCACCCACCAAGGATTTCAACTAGCTGAAGTATCTGATCAAGGTGGTGAGTGAGCAAGCCAAGGTCATAAAAAAGGAGGATGTATCAATTTCTATCAAAGGCAAGATCCTCCATGCCACCAAAATAACCTTTATTTTGGAGATGTGTCGAGATGAGGAGGATATCTTTGCCAACACTACTCCATTCCCTAAGTCCAAGGTGATGTTCAAGCCTGCTGCCACCAAGAAGACCATCAAAGGGAAGAAAGAGAAGAAGGTGAAATCACCTACTGCTGCTGCTACTGAAGAAGCCCAAAAAGCCAATGGAAAGGCTTTGTTGGAGATCAAGAAGGAGAAGGGTGAAACTTTGAAGAAGAAGACCCTTGCTCCTAAGCGCAAAAGATTGGTGGTTCTCACTGATGAGGAGAGCGAGCCTGAGTAGGTACAACCTGAGGGCAAACAAGCTCAAAAACCGTCTTTGCAAGTATTGGCTAAGGTTATATCAAAAGCACATGAGCAAACTGAGGAGAAAGTCTTCTCTGAGGTTCTTGAGACGTCTCTAAGTTCTGATAAATTTTCTCAAGAAATCTTTCAAGGACCTCAGACCTCAGAGCAAGTTCAGATTCCCTCTGAGGAAGGGCCTGCTCAGACCGCAGAGGCTGCTCAAATTCCTGCTGAGGAGGCGCCAGCTCAGACCTCAGAACCAATTCCTATTCAGACTGAGGAGCTGCCTGCCCAACCCTCAGAATTTGCTGAGCCTCAGGAGCCGATGAACATTGATGAGCTCCTGAGTGATCTACTCCTTGATCCTTCAGCAGACTTTTCTACTGAACCTGAGAGCCCGAAGCTGAAGAAGGGAGAAGCTGAAGAGACAGAGTGGCAAAACAAGGGGGAACGGTTCATCCTAGACCGCTACCCTGAGCTTAGCTCATTCCCTGACCTCCAAGATATCTTCTTCAGATTGAGGTAAACTGTCTATATCCTCAACCAGACCCTCCCTGAGATGCTCAACATCGCTTCATTCAGAGGTGAAGACTGGTGGAACGAGGAAACAGCGGTGCTGACTGAATTCTCAGGATTCAGGAAAACCAAGCTCAGAATGAAAACGTCTGATTTTGATGAGCTGGTGAAGAAGAAAGTTGCTGAGAGGAAGATTGCTGAAGTTGGTGCCCCGAGCTCCAAGGACAAATCTCATGATGGGGACCAACAAGGGGATGATGAGAGTCAATCTCAGAAGGAGAAAGACAAAACTGATGCTGATGAGCCTGCTGTGGAACATCCTCAGACTGAAGTTAGCCTTCAGGTAACTTTTGGCACTATTAAAAATTATGCAAAGATTACTGAAGTACCTATCTTTAATTCTGTAATGTCTGATATGCAGACTGAGGCTCAGGTGGACACCCAAGCTCAGGGTGAAACCCAGACTCAGACTGAGTCTGAAGCTCAGGTTCAGAGTGAGACTCAGGCTGAACAGTCAGCTCAGGAGAAACAACAGATATCATATGCTCTTGAGATTGATCTCATCCCTGTGATGAAGAAGTTGGAGAAGGTTGAGCCAATCCTGATCAAAGTTGCTCAGATGGAAGAGGTATTGACCAACCAAAGTCAAAAGATGGAAAGTCTGAGTTCTTCTTCAGACTGTTGCGACTTAACAACACGACCGAGAAGTCGACTCCAGAAGAAGGAAAGATGGAAGAAAAGATGGAGGGGGTCAAAGCTGAGATAAGTGCAGAGCTGAAGCAGAAGCATTAGGAAAAGACAGAATTTCTAGAAGCACATTTGGTGGAGAAGAATGAGATGCTGGTGAAGAATGCTGTTGAGGAGATGAGCTCAATGCTCATGGCCAAGATGACAGATATGTTCAAAGAAGCTCTATCCAGCTCAATTTGCTCATATGTCTGAAGAATTCTCAGTGGCGAAGAACCACCTAAGAAGGCTCGAAGAGGAGCAAGATAGGTTAAGCGGGGGGTCGCGTAGTGTCGGTCAAGAAAGAGATTATCATATGGACACAACACTCTCCAGGCTTCTGCCAAAGTATGGTTCCAAGAAGGGGGAAAGACCCGAAGCTGATCTCAGAAAGTTATTGGAACATACTTTGAAAGGCAAGACTATCAAAGAAGCTCAAAAAGAAAATCATTGCTGAAGCCATGAAAGAAGTCGAGGCTACTGAGAAGCTAAAGTTTAAAAAGGTGGAGAAGCCAATCTACACTCAGGTTTCAGAAGAAACAATGCAAGAAGTAGCTGCAGAGAAACTGAGTGATAGAAGACGAATTGGAACAAGCCAAGCTGGAGCTGAAATGCCCATCAAAAGAAAGGCTGTGGCGTTTGAAGAGCCTGAGGGCAAAAGATCTAAGACTTCTAAGCCAATTCAGAGAAAGATGATTCAGGATATTGAAGAGTCTGAGGGAGTGGCCCAGAAGAAGGTCTTCAATACTAGAAGTGCTCTGAAATCACTCCAAATTGAGCAAGCCAAGAAAACTGCTGCTTCTGTTTCTGGAGTTTCAGTGATCAAGCCAAGAAAATGGAAGAAGAGCAGAAGAGAAGGAGTGGTTTCAAGAAGTTCGCGAGCAAGAGGAGAGGGTCTCCTAAAGCACAGAAATGGCCGCATGTTGACAAATGGATGCCAATCCAGTTCAACGATGCGTGGGAAGAAATCAAGAGAACTTTTTGGTTCTACTATGATGTGCTCAGAGAATGGAGAGGGGAGAGCTCAGATCCCAATGAGGCTTTCATTGACTATCTCCTGACCTTTTATCCGAAATATCTTCAAGGCTGGATCAAACTTGCGGATGAAGGAAAGGTGCAGATAACAGCCCCCGGTCCATACTCGTATCCTCCTCCTAGGCTTGAGAATGACTTGGTTAATGAAGCAGCCATTTCTCAAGAGATTTCTCAGTACGCCATTCAGTTGGGCCTGACAGGGAACAATCCTGATATCATCAAAGAAAGAGATGCACTGAAGAAAATATATTATGGAATGTTCAACCTTGAAGTGCCTGCTGATGAGGCAGAAGAGAACTGAAGAGCCCGAGCTGAAGAGCAAAAGAAGACTGAAGATCAAGACTCAGAAGACTATTGTAATCCTTTATCTTTTTGTTTTTTTCATTTTGTTTTTCAGATAATTTCATTGTAATTTGTAACTGTTTACCATTCATCAATGAAAACTTATCATTTATGCTCAAAAGATAATATCTTATTATCTTAATTTACATGTCTTTACTTTTGATATGCCTGAATGTTGTCTCTGAGGAAATTGTTGGGAGACTTATTGTTTGGTAATGAAATTGTTGGGAAATTCATTACTGAAGAAATTGTTGGGAGATTAATTGTTGAGAGATATATCAATCTTGTAATAGGAAAAACTGAAACCTGAGTATAGGTTAAGTGTTTTGTAACAAGATGGTTTTGGCATCATCAAAAAGGGGAAAATTGTTGGGAGATGAATTTAATAAAGGAAGATTTTGATTAGATCCCAAAACCCCTGAGCATGATATGTTCAGGATAATCTTGATAGTTGAGTCAGGATTCAGTTTTAGGGTATTCAGGATGCTATCTGCACAATGTATAGTCCGCAGATATAGATTAGGTTAGATTCTGAAGACTCAGTAAGTTTCTGAAGAAACTGAAGTTTCAGTATAAAACTGAAGTTTCTGAAGTCTCAGTATGAAACTGAGAAACTGAAGACTTAGTGAGAAAATGAGAAACTGAAGACTCAGTGAGAAACTGAGGAACTGAAGACTCAACATGAAGACTCAGTATATCAGTCAGTATATCTGTGAAGACTCAGAAGACTCTGAAGACTCAGAAGACACTAAAGACTCAGAAGACACTGAAGACTCAGAAGACACTGAAGACTCAGTAGACTCTGAAGACTCAGAAGACCCTGAAGACGCAGAAGACAGAAGACTGAAGACAGAGGATACTGAAGGCACAGTAATTACTGAAGACACAGTAATGTACTGAATGCTCAGAATAATCCTGAATGTTCCGAGGCACTGCAAATATCTATCTAAAGGATACAATACTGAGAAAAACGCGATTACTTAGAAAAATAGATATTGGCCAAGACATTCCCATGCAGACAAAAGGAACTAAGACAAAGTGTTGTTAAGGTTATATCACTCAGAGATATTGACCAAAAAGAGCCGTTTTGATTGTCTACTTAACTGAAGACAACACCCAATAAGAAGAAGACAGCACTGTACCTTACTGACACTGAAAGCGACAGGTCACTGAAACATGTCAGTAGTACTATGTTCCAGACTGCAAAAAGTGTTGACCGGCTGCAAGAAAAGGCTATTGCCTAAAGTATGCTAGGGAGTTTCAAACCCTAAATATAGCCGTTCATCACACACCATAAGAGGAAACTCACGAAGCTATCTCTTCCAACGGATAATTTTTCAAGAGTGACCTTGGTGCCTGCCTATAAATACTTGTGACCCTCTACATTGAAGGTTACGGGAAATTTGTAAGCAACTCAAGAGCTCAAACTTACTATTGCAAGTTGAAGCACTCGAAAACCCAAGAATTTCCCAAGTGCTTTATATCGAAGAGAGCTCATTTCACTAAGCCTAGCTTGATAAGTTATATCCAAAGCTTAGTCGAGATATCCTAGCCTTTGCATTGTTCTTTATTGTAAAGGATATCTCATCCTAGTTGAAAACTAACCAAGAAACCCCAAACCCTTTGTAAGGTAGTTTGAGTGTGATTGTTGGTGAGATTGGAGTTGTAAAGAGTTAGTAAACTACATTGAGGTAGTCAGAAAGCTCTAGAGAAGAAGTGAGTAAACTATCTTGGATAGTCAGAAAGCTTGTGTGTGTTTTGAGTTAGTAAACTACAAGAGGTAGTCAGAAAGCTCAAAATAGAAAGGTTAGTAAACTACAGAGGTAGTCAGAAAACCTTAGGAAGTGATTAGTGAATTTCTCTGAAGAGATCAGAGAGAGTGGACGTAGGAGCTTGAGTCTCTGAACCACTATAACTTGCTGTGTTATTTGCTTTCTGGTTTTGCTTTGATTAACTGTTGCATTGATTTAAATTGAAAGCATATTTTCACTGATACTCAGTTGGAATCAATCCACTGAAGCTGTATCTAACTGAATCACAGCCTAACCACTATTCCATTAAAAGGAAGTTTTCAGCAAAGCATAAAAACGAGTATAAACTTAGGGCCAACCATTCCGCACATCTGAGTGACAATTTGAGCAACTCAGTAACTCTGAAAGAACTCAGGATCAGTTGGGATTATCTGAGGTATCTGAAAGCAGCTCAGGATCACTGTCTCAGGTAGACTTTGACTCAGAGCGATTTGTGCTTCTCATTACCAAATCTTCAGGACAACCTGACCCAATCTGACCTCAGTGAAGAAAAAGTTTTAAAATCACTGAACACGTGTATTCCCCCCCATACACGTGTAAGACTCGTTTGCACCGGGACCAACAGTTTTGTACTGACCTAAAAAGACCCTGAACAAGCTACTTCGAGTTGAATAGTGTTTTGTTCACTCTTAGTACATACAAACAGAATGTTATACATTCGTGGACATTAAGGAACATATCAGTTCAGTGTGGTTGACCTAAATAGAGCCGTTTTGTTTGTCTCTGTTCAAAGGAAGATTTCGACCAATGAGGAGGCGACAACAGCGTACTATACTGACACTGAAAGCGACATATCTCTGAAGAAATGTAAGGGCTGATATCTTCCAGTTCACAGAAGTTGGTGATTAGCTAAGTGACTGCATATTTCCTAAAACATGCAAGGGTGTGTTCAAACCCTAAAAATAGTCGTTCATCAATAACCAAAAGAGGAAACCCTTGAAGCGTCTCACCAACGGATAGTTTTCAAGAGTAGACTCTTAGTGAGTTGTCTATAAATACCAAGGCCTTGTTCACAACCAAGGTTACGGGAAATCAAAGCAACTCCAGAGCTCATTTGTATTCAAAGTATACATTGTGAAGCACTCGAAACCCTTAGAATTTCCCAAGTGTTTCATCTTAGAAGAGAGCTCAGTTACTAAGCCTAGATTCAAGAATATTCAAAGCTTAGTTAGAGATATCCTAGCCTTTTTCTTGTGTTTAATTGTAAAAGGATGTTGGGAAATTTGTAGTTTTGATGGAAGTTCCAAAACAGTTGTAATACGACTAGTCGAACTTGTTAGTCGACTGATGATGTTAGGAGACCAGCTGAACATGTTAGACAACTGATGTATTAGACTAGGTCACATATTGAGGGGGAACTCAATATGTATAGGTTCAGATCAAAAGATAAGATCAGAAGCGAAGATCAAAAACGAAGACCAAAAGCGAAGAACAGAAGACCTGTAGAAAGGACATCAGCAGAGTCGATAGGTTGAAGCTAAGACAACCTTATCAGAGGACTCAATATTACTGATCAGTTGCATACTGATCAGGTATAGCTAAGTCAGAAAAGTGATAAACATCTACTTATCAAAGACATACGATTGTCATCAGACCAGAAGAATGCTATATTGCTGGCTTTACAAGGCACCGATTTAGTGTACTTGTTAGCCACTAAGAATTCGACACGTATGTACAGATCTGACTATGCAGGATATGACGTATCAAGCCAAACGGCTAGAAAGGACAAAATGGCACGAAGACGGCATGACCTTTTTGAGCACGTCAAATCAAGCATGCAAGCTACCTAAAAATAGACCAAAATTCAAATTGCTCTCAAATGGCTAGTTCGATTTCATGCTTATAAATATGGGATCAACCTTCATTGTAAGGTTAAATTATCATCAAGCTCAAGCTCAAGAAGATTTCCGCACGAAGAACACTAAATCGAAGATTATTTTCTAAGTGCTCATCCCATTTGTTCTTAGCATAGAATACTTATCCCCTAGCTTTAGGCTACTTAGATGATAGGATAGTATTCAAGTTGGAGCATTACAAATCTTATACCCAAACAAAAGTTAGGTTATGTTTGTTATAACAAGATTTCAGTCTAGGGTTTCTAGATCTGGTTTCTGGGATTGGTTGAGTGAGAACTCGTGAAACATCTGTTAGTTGTACTGTGTTGGACTAACCCATTAAACTAAGTCCAGTTGGTTAGTTGGTGCCCCTGTTGATAGGGAAGAGTGGACATAGGACAAGTTGTCTGAACCACTATAAATCTGTGTGCCTTTACATTGCTTTACACTTATCTACACACTACCTTTTATCTGCATACATATTCTTATTCTGGTTCAGACTAGCATCAAGCTACTGAACTGGTCAGTTTGACACTTTCGTCATCTGATCTAAAACAGATTGATCAGAATCTTGGTTGAGTAAAATTGGTTTTCACACCGGTTAACTAATCTTCCGCACCATTAGTTAAACTGATACACGCCGAACTGATCTGCCTCCGAGCAATCAATAAGTCGGATATTAGTCCATACTGATTCACTCCGCACTCTGATCAGACATACTTGCTAATCACACTTGATCCATGAAAAGTTTTAGAAGTCTATTCACCCCTCCCCCTAGACTTCTACCCTCACTAAAACCCATTCGGGACCTACAAGTAGTATCAGAACAGTGGTTCTTCCGACCACTGGCTTTGAGTATCATCGGTTCTTGAGGAAGAACCTTTGTGGTCACTTGAGCTAATCTTGGAAAACCTTTTTAAAACTCATACTTTTCAAAAACCTTCACAAGCATGGATAATACTTTAGGGATGAATCATAACTTACCTATGGTTTCAGTCGATGAGTATGCAGATTGGTCCATTGACTTGAGAGACCATCTGTGAGTGATAAGCAACAGAATGACTGAAATTCTGGAGATTGGACCTATCTACATCTATCACATCAATCCAACTGAAGAAGGTGACCCAGATCACCCACCTGGAGCAAGGATCAGAAAGAGTCCGTCTCTGATGGATGCATATGAGAGGAAGTTGTCCAATATGGATACTGTTGCCAGACATCTCATCATGAAGACTATGGATACTACTACGCGTGTAAAGGTGAAATACCTGAAGTCTGCTAAGGAGGTATGGGATACACTTGCTGAAATCTACAAAGGAAATGAACAGATTAAGGATAGCAGATTACAAGCTTAACTGGCAATTATTGAGAAACTCAAGATGCTACCAAATGAAACAGTTGATCAATTTGATGGAAGGATCACTCGTGGAGTCAACCGACTGCGTGATCTAGGACGTGTAATGTCGAATAAAGATATCAACTACAAGATTCTCAGATCGCTGACCAATAAATGAGATACCAAGGTGACCATGATCAAGGACTATCAAGATATTGCTACCATGAAGCCAAATGACCTAATCTTCAGTTTGAAAACCCATGAGTTCGACCTGATTGAGAGAGGACAAAGATCAGATGATGTCCCTGCTGAAGCTGCTGCAAATTCTACTAAATCTGTTGCGTTCCAGGCAACCAGTAGCAGTTCATGAATTGTTGAACTAATTGGAAACATCATCAGGCAGGCCGAACAGATTGCACTACTAACGAGAAAGCTTGAACGAACAAATGTTCAGATGGGCAAAATAGGAAGTTTTACGATGACTATCGGAGAAGCAGAGGAAGAGATCGAAGATCTTCTGATAGATCACAAGAGAGGTATCGTTCTTCAGATAATAGGGATAACAGAAGAGATGAACGAAAAGATGATCACAAAGATGAAAGGAAAGATGATCGTAGAGATGATCGCAAAGAGAACAGACGTGATGAGAGATCAGATAAGAGAGGTTCTGATTACAGATAAGGTGGAAAGTCTCTTGACAGATTTTACAGAAGAAATGATTCTCCCAACAGAGGAAGTTCTGGAGATTCAAGGGTTTGCTACAACTGTCAAAAACTAGGTCACTACAGTGCTGACTGCCTCGACCTGACTCCCAAGGAGAGAGAAGAAAAGCAGAACAGAAGAGAACAAAGGTTCCAAGACAGAAAAGCAATAGTTGCCGACACATCTGGCATCTATGATTCTTATCTGCCTTCAGATGACTCAGGCTACTCATCTATTGAAGATTTCTGTCTGATTACCACTACTGATGATGTCGACGATATGAACTTCTTATCTGATGATGACATCTGTCTGATGGCCAGAGAAGCTGACCAATCTGAGGTAATCTCTAAACCTTCGCGGGTTTCGTTTCTACACCTGTTGCCTTTGAGCACATCTCGGCCGAGAGATTAACCTGCAGGTCTAAAATGACCAATTGCTTGATGATCTATCTAATGCAATAGATACTTATACACGAGTGGAAGTTGAGAACGATAACCTAAGAGCTGAGAACATCCGACTTGTCAAGGAAATTGAGGCAAGTAAAGCAGCTGAACTAAAATCAGCTGACATTGTTCAGAAGATGACTACAAAACTGGAATTTCTGAAAGTCAGTACTACTGATCAGGGAAAGCTGATTAAGGAACATTTGGCTCTCAATCAACAACAAGCTGGAGAACTCAAAGTCCTTCAGGCTAAGTTTGATGAACTCTTCCGAATGCATGGGAATCTGAAAGCTATTGAGGACAGTTTGCGTAAGAAAATAGAGTTTTTTACAAAATCATCTAAGATTGTTCAAGATCTGAACAACTATTTTGTACGCTAATTAACAAGAAGGGAATTGGGTATGAAATCCCTTCTGGATCCTCAAAAGTCCCGTCTAGTTCACTTCAGAAAAGTGTAACCAAACGAGTTTCTGATAAAGATATACGAAATGCCAAATTTGTATCAGATAAGGGAAAGGATCAGCTGACCAGGCAAGGCGAGTGCTGGATCAGAAAGGGAATAGAAACGGACCCCAACTGATCAGGCATCAGCCGAGGAATCAACAGAAGAATCCTGTTATTCTGAAGAGACCTCAGCCAAATCAGCAGAGTAGGCCTCAGTCTGGACCATCTCGCGAGGGACAGGTCTCGGTAAACGACTACCCAAGCTGCCTAACAAGCAAGCTAAGGGTAAACTGCTAAGACCACCTATGCGAAAAAGATATGAATCTTTTAATGGTAGCAATCGTACCTACCCTTACAATCAGAAACCTAGGACTGCTGCACCTGAGCCCTACTGGATCAAAAGTAGACAAGTCTCAATGAAAAATCCCAAGTCTTCTGATTCATCCAAGGCTCACACTAATACTCATACTGACCAGATTGCATATGAAGAGACGTATGAGTATGTAGATGTCCATGGGAGAAAAATCAAGTCTTCTGTTTTCAATAGAGGTGCCAGATTTATTTGGATCCCGAAAGGTACTGCTAACCCCCAGGACCCGATTCTACTGGGGTACCTAAGATCTGACTTTTTCGTAGGCTCGAGTGGGACTGACCAATAAAGGAGGTATACAAGCAACTATCTGGTACATAGATAGTGGATGCTCAAGGCACATAACTGGAAGTCATCATCTCCTCAACAATTACATTGAGAAACCAGGCCCACGAGTTCTCTTTGGGGACGACAACTTTGGTTTTACCAGAGGAGTTGGAACCTTAGTTAACGTTGATGTACAAGTTACAGGTGTTTCATACGTTGATGAATTAAAGCACAACCTGCTATCTGTATCACAGTTTTGTGACAACGGATTTAGCGTTGAGTTCTCAACAAATCAATGCACAATTAGAAATCGAGTGACTCAATAGATCTTGCTAACTGGCTCCAGAAAAGGAACGATTTATACAGCAGATTGGGACAGTTGTCCAAGAAATGCATGCTTGATTGTTAAGAGTTCAAAGAGCTCCAGTTGGCTCTGGCACAAGAGAATGAGCCATATGAATTTCAAGACTCTTAACAAGATAGCAAGGATGTCCTTGGTTGAAGGTCTCCCAAATGAAGTATTTTTTAAGGATCAGACATGTGCCACATGTCAGAAGGGAAAACAAGTAAAAGTTTCATTCAAAGGATACCTTTCGCTTATCCAAATAGAGAGTAATCGCAATCGCCTCCATATGGATTTGTTTGGACCAGTTACGCCTCTTAGTTTCAGTGGACGCAAATACACTCTGGTGGTCGTGGATGATTACTCCAAGTTCACCTGGGTTGTATTCTTGTATAAGAAAAGTGAAACTACAAGAAAGCTACCTGAACTTCTCAAGAAGATTCAGAATGAGAAGTGTTGATGTTGCCACCGATGTTACAATATTGGTTACAACATCAGTATTTGTCCTTTCTTCTTAACCACTAATACTTCTATGTTCAATGTTGTCTTTGATGTTGTTGACTGTAGGTTGACGATCTAGGTTGTTCTGCAAGATTCCAGAAGGTTCCACAAGTGTTGATCCCGGTGCTAACAAGTCTCACACGTGTATGGGGGGGGAATACACGTGTTTAGTGATTTTAAAACTTTTCTTTCACTGAGGTCAGATGGGTCAGGTTGTTCTGATGGTTTGGCCCTGAGAAGCACAGATTGCCCTTAGTCAAAGTCTACTGAGACAATGATCCTGAGCCGCTTTTAGAAGCGTCAGATTAGCCCAACTGAGCCTGAGTTTAACAGAGATCCTGAGCCGCTTGGATCAGATAATTATCTTACTGAACCCTCAGTAGAGTTAGTTCAGTTTGGTAACTATCTGTTCTAGCTACTCAAGTGTGCGGAATGGTTGGCCCTAAGTTTATACTCGTTTTTAGCTTTGCTAAAAATCTTCCTTTTAGTGAAACAGTGATTAAGGCTATGATCAATTTGATGCACGTTCAGTGGATTGGTTCCAACTGAATATCAGTGAATTATGCTTTCAGTGAAAAACATGCAACAGATAATAATGCAAAGATGAAAAAGCAAAACAACACAGCAATTATAGTGGTTCAGAGACTCAAGCTCCTACATCCACTCTCTTTGACCTTCAGAGAAATTCCTTAACCACATCCTAAAGCTTTCTGGCTGACTCACTGCAGCTTACTCACTTTTCTACCTTGAGTTTTCTGGCTGACTCACTGCAGCTTACTAACTCAACACACACAAGTGTTCAGACTACCACAAGTAGCTTACTAACTTCTTCTCTAGAGTTTTCTGGCTAACTCACTATAGCTTACTAACTCTTTACAACTCCAACTCACTAACAAAACACACACAAACTACCTTACAAAGGGTTTGGGTTTCTGGTTGGTTTCCAACTAGGATGATATATCCTTTACAATAAGTACAATGCAAAGGTTAGGATATCTCTACTAATTTTTGGATATTTCTTATCAATCTAGGCTTAGTGAATATTCGCGTTTTTCTCAGTTTTGTAGTCTTCAGATAGATATTATTCAGTGCCTCGAAACATTCAGGTTATCTTTGAGTATTGATATTTCTTGAGTCTTGATTAACTCTTGTGTCTCCGATATCTTACGTGTCTTGATATCTTCTTGAGTCTTGATGTCTTACGAGTTTTCGATGTCTTACGAGTCTTACATGTCTTACGAGTCTTGATGTTTTACGAGTCTTGATGACATCTGATTCTTGATGACATCCGAGTCTTGATGACATCTTGAGTCTTGATGTCATCTTGAGTCTTGATGACATCTTGAGTCTTGATGTCATCTTGAGTCTTGATGACATCTTGAGTCTTGATGACATCTTGAGTCTTTAGTGTCATCTTGAGTCTTGATGTCATCTTGAGTCTTTAGTGTCATCTTGAGTCTTGATTTCTTGAAACTTCTTGAGTCTTTAGTTTCTTGAAACTTCTTTTTGAGTCTTCATTTTTTGAAACTTCTTGAGGCTTGGTTTCTTGAAAACTTCTTTTTGGCTTGTAATCTTCGTAAACTTATCGAGTCTTCGCTTTCTTGAAACTTCATCGAGTCTTCGTGTTCTTTAGAAACTTATCGAGACTTCGATATTTATCGAGTCTTGCTTTCTTGAAACTTCATCAATCTTCGCCATTTATCGAGTCTTCGGTTTCTTGAAACTTAATTGAGTCTTCGAATCTAACCCGATCTATATCTGGCGACTATACATGGTGCG
Organism: Stenogyne calaminthoides; assembly: GCA_037126765.1. NCBI lineage: Eukaryota > Viridiplantae > Streptophyta > Magnoliopsida > Lamiales > Lamiaceae > Stenogyne > Stenogyne calaminthoides. The sequence continues at coordinate 14,892,228 of JBBCBC010000022.1, read as the reverse complement.
ATAACTTCCTAACACTCTATATTTGAATCCCGACTCGATCTATCAAGATTATCCTGAACAAGTCATACTCAGGGGTTTTGGGATCTAATCAAAATCTCTTTATTAAATTCATCTCCCAACAATTTCCCCGTTTTTGATGATGCCAAAACCATCTTGTTACAAAAACCTAACCTATACTCATGTCTCAATTTTTTTCTATTACAATCCAAAATGGCAATTTTTCCAACAATTTCAAAACATAAGGCATATCAAACATAAAAGACATGTACAAAGATAATGAGATATTATCTTTGAGAATAATGATAAATTTTCATTGATGTAAGATCAGAGTTACAGATTACAACGAAAATCAAAAAACAAAAACAGAAGTACAAAATCTTCAGTCTTCATCAACTTCATCCTCAGGCACTTCCAGGTTGAACATCCCATAATATCTTTTCTTCAATTCATCCCTTTCTTTGATGATATCTGGGTTGTTTCCTGTTAGGCCTAGTTGGATGGCGTACTGAGCAATCTCCTGAGAAATGGCTGTCTCATTCACATAGCCATTCTCAAGTCTTGGAGCTGGGTAAGTATATGGACCAGGGGCAACTATCTGAGTATTTCCTTCATCTGCCAAGTTGATCCAACTTTGCAGGTACTTAGGATAGAATGTCAATAAATACTCAATGAAGGCTTCATTCATATCCGAGTTGGTCCCCCTCCATTCTCTCAGAATCTCATAGTAGAACCAGAAGGTTCTCTTGATTTCCTCCCACGCATCATTGAACTGAATAGGCATCCATTTGTCAATGTGATGCCATTTCTCAGCTTTCTCTGTACCCCTCCTCTTGCTCAAGAACTTCTTGAAACCACTTCTTCTTTCTTTTTCCTGATCACAGGAACTCCTGATACAGAAGCTGCAGTTTTCTTCTCTTTTTCAACTTGAAGGGTTTTCAGAGCTTTCTTAGTGTTGAAGACTTCTTTTTCAGCTTCTTCCTCAGATTCTTCAAAATCAATAATTAATTTCCTCTGAGTAGATTTGGAAGCTTTAGCTCTTTTCTTTTTCTCTTGCTCTACAAATGCCACAACCTTTCTCTTTCCAAGTTTGACTTGCTCTTCACCGGCTTGGCTTGTTTCCATCATATCCTTCTACCACTCAGTTTCTCAGAAATTGCTTCCTGAATTGTTTGCTGAGAAACTTGAGTGTAGATAGGTTCTTCAGCTTCTTTGAATTTGAGCTTCTCTGTGGCTTCTACTTCTTTTAGGGCATCAACTATTATCTTTTCTTCAGCTTCTTTATCAGTCTTTCTCTTCAAAGTTTGTGCCAACAACTCACTAAGCTTGCCACCAGGCCTTTCCCCCTTTTTGGCACCATACCTTGGAAGAAGTTGAGAAAGTGCGGTATCCATATGATATTGCTCTTTGCTTATACTGCGCACTTCCCCTGCCAACTGATCGTGCTCATCTTCCAGCCTCTTCATATGATTTTTAGCTACTGAGAACTCTTCAGAAAGAGGTGCAAACTGATTTGAGAAGACATTTTGCATCATCTCTGTCATCTTGATCATGAGCATAGAGCCCATTTCTTGATCATCAGATCATTCTTCTCAACCAGCTTGGCTTCTAGATATGCTGTTCTTTCCTGATACATCTGCTTCATCTCTGCATCGAGCTCATCTTTGACTACATCAACCTTGCCTTCCAAGGTAGTCATTTTATCAGCAAGAGATGTTTGAAGTTGCATCATGTCTGAAGATGAACTCAGTGTTTCTAGCTTCTGATATTGGCTTGCCAATGTTTCTTCTAATTGAGTCACTTTTTCCACCATTGGCACCACCTTCTCCAATTTGTCCAAGATAGGACTGAGGTCAATCTTTGGAGTTTGTACAAGTTTTTCCACCTGAGCTGGGTGCTCCACCTGAGCCTTAGTCTGCATATCAGACATAACAAATTTAAAGATAGGAACTTCAGTAGCTTTGGCATAATGTTTAATAGTGCCAAAAGATACCTGAAGAGTGCTAACTTCAGTCTGAGGATGTGAGATATCAGACTGTCCAACATCAGTTTCTTTCTCCTTCTGAGATTGATTTTCAGGATCCTCTTGCTTGTCTCCCTCTCTATCTTGATCCTTAGAGCTGGAGGCATCACCAACAGCTTCCTTTCTCTCAGCCACCTTCTTCTTGACTAGCTCATCAAAATCAGCATTTTTCATCCTGAGCTTAGTCTTCCTGAATCCAGAGAACTCTGTCAGAACAACAGTCTCAGCATTCCACCAGTCTTCTCCTCTGAAGGAGGGTATGTTCAGCATCTCTGGAAGAGTCCGATTCAGGATGTAGACTGTGGTTCTGAGTCTGAAGAAGAGATCCTGAAGGTCAGGATATGAGCTCAGCTCAGGGAACCTATCAAGAATGAATCGGTCCCCCTTGTTGCGCCACTCAGTCTCTTCTGCCTCTCCCTTCTTCATTTTTGGGATCTCAGGTTCAGTAGGATCAGATAGAATGAGTTCAAGTGCTGAGGGATTGAGAAAAGGTTCACTCAGGAGCACATCCAAATTCAGCAACTCCTGAGGTTCAGATTGATCTGAGGTTTGAACAGGTATCTCTTCAGTAGGAACCTGAGGTCCCTTGAATATTTCCTGAGATATTTTATCTGAGCTCAGAGATGATCCGAGTACCTCAGAGAAAACCTGTTCCTCAGTTTCTTCCTGAGCAATTGTCACAACCTGAGCCAGAACTTGCAGTGGAGATTTCAGTCCTTGCTGGCCTTCAGGTTGGACTTCCTCAGTGTCACTGACCTCCTCCTCAGTAATAGTTTGAAGTTTTCTGCGTTTCTGAGGGGCCAGTGTTTTCTTCTTCAGTTTTTCTCCCTTTTCTCTTTTCACTTCCATCAGGGCTTTCCCCCTGGCTTGTTGGGCTTCATCAGCTCCTTCTTCAGTAGTCTCCTCCTGAGACTTAGAGCTTTTCTCTTTCCTTCCTTTCAAAGTCTTCTTAGTTGTTGTTGGCTTGAACATAATTTTTGACTTTGGAAAGGGTGAGGAATTGGCGAAGATATCCTCTTCTTCTGTGCACATTTCCAAGATATATGCAATCTTGATTGCATGAAGGATCTTCCCTTTGATAACAACCGATCCATTCACCTTTTGGACTTGCTTGGCTTGATCACTCACCACTTTGATTAAATAATGTAACCAGTTGAATGCAGTGGTGGGTGAATCTTCAATCGCCGCCATTAACCTCAACTTCGGCGTGCTGATCTGTTCAAAGCTGCCGGACCTACTCATTATGCATTTACTCACAATGTCCAGCAATACTCGATATTTAGGCTTCAAATGCCTTTTATTCAGAGTTTCTTCGAACTTAATTGGATGCTCTGCAATCCTATCCAGATATTCTTGCTCCCTACCCATCATATAAACCGTAGGGTCTTCTCCTCTATCGCTCAGTTCGTATATGGCATTAAGATTCTTAGGAATGATATACAATTCCCTAACAAAATTCACATACTTTGAACTATGCTCTAAATGCGATACAATAATCTGCGATTCTATACAATCATCCTCATCTAACTTCAAATTAGAGATAAACTCAATTACCTCTTTTGCGTATTCTGCCTCTGGTTGATTCGCAACCAGACAAGTGAGCTTTGCCAACCGAATCATATGCAACGCTTCTTCTTCGTGAGTTGCATTTGATGAGCTTTCAAGGGATACGACATATTCATACCAAGGTTTGTTAGAGATAGCGAGCTTGTCGTATACAGAGAACGTCATTTTTGAAGAATTTTTAGTAAAGAGTTTTGAGAAAGATGATAATTTCTGGGCAATCGAGAATTTTTGACGCAAAGTGTTTGAAGATGAAGGTTATTTGGAATTTGGGCTTTGAAGGAATTTCTTCAATAGATATATAGGATTCGATTCATGGAAAATCGCATAGATGAAGAAATCGACGGTTGAGATCAAACAACGACTAAATCGGGTATATGAAAGGACGATTTCACAAATATTAAGCTGCCAATTTAACCTTATTGGTGATTAATGAACAGTGCATTTAATTATCGCTCTCGGACCATTGACTTTCTTCATGTATTTCAAAGGTCCCGCCCAAATATTCCTTCAGGTGTTATGTTATTTATTGCCAATGATTACTGAGATTCAGTTAGGCAATAAATGTGTTGCATGAGTCAATACTTCTTCAGACTAATTTTCTCCATCAGTCTTACTGAGTTTTGACCTTGATAAAATGTCAATATAATACTGAGTACTGAAAGGGTTAAGTATGATAATTGAAGTAATCGAAAAAGGGTCAAGATGAAACCGAAAATCGAGCTTGATAACAAGTTCATTATAATACTTGAAAAATTGAACGAGGTCAAGATGATAATCTTGTATCGATCTTCGGATATCTGAGTTTCCCAAGACTCAGTGTTCAGTACTCTCAATTTTATCCTGAGTTTCTCAGTAAAAACCTGAGAAATCTTCATGCATCTGAAAACCTTCAATTTTTCAGATTTGCTTTATACACCTGGATCCAACATACCTAATTCAACTGATAGTTCTTGAAATCTTGATTTAGCCAAAGGTTTAGTCAAGATATCAGCTCTCTGTTTATCAGTATGAATTTTCTCCATTCTGATGTCTTTCTTCTCAACATGATCTCTGATGAAGTGATGTCTGATATCAACATGCTTACATCTGGTGTGCAATACCGGATTTTGTGTAATAGCAATTGCACTATTATTATCACAAAATATAGGTACTTCATTGGCTATAATCTTATAATCCTCAATTGTTGTCTCGAGCGAAAGAATCATGCGGCACAACAAATTTCCTGCACCATGTATTCAAATTTCAAGAGATCTTCAAGTTTACTCTTGAGTTTTGTTTCTTTGAAAACCATGATATCGGTTTACTTCCAAGAAATTGACAAGTTCCTCGTGGTAGACTTCACCGTCAAATTCTACATCCTCCATAATCGACATCTCCCAATAACCAAGCAATTCAAGGTTATCATCACCGGATACCATAATCCTCTATTCACAGTGCCTTTAAGATATTTCGAGAATCTTTTTGGCGACCTTCATGTGACTAGCCTTAGGATTAGCTTGGTATCTTGCACATATCCCAACAAAGAAATGTTATATCGGGCCTACTTGTCGTGGAGATATAGTAGTGATCCAATGATCCTCTATAATCGAGTGATTTATTGATTTGCCTTCGGATCGGGATCCATCTTGTAGTTAGTATTCATAGGAATTCTAATCGCATTGCAATCTGCACACCATACTTTGCAATCGGATCTCGGTGTATTTTGCTTGATTGATGAAAATTTCTTCCTTAGTTTGTTTCACGAAGTCCAAGAAAGAAATTCATCTCCCCATCATTGACATCTCAAAATTTCCTTTCATCGGTGGTAGAAAACTTTTCACACAATTGATGATTTGGAGATCCAAATATGATGTCATCTACATAAATCAACAAGTAAGATGTCTTTTCCCATCTTCTATCCTGGAACAAAGTCCTATCAACAGTTCCTTTGATAAAACCATGGTCAGTAAGAAACTGAGAAAGGGTATCATACCATGCTCGGGTGCTTGCTTAAGACCATACAAGGCTTTCCTGAGCACAGAAACTTGGTCATTCTCGTGCAAAACCGTGAGGTTGTTCCACATAAACCTCTTCCTTAAGCACACCATTCAGAAATGCACTTTTCACATCCATCTGATAGACTGTGAATTTCATGTGGGCAGCATATGCAAGAAACAATCTGATGGCTTCTAGTCTTGCAACAGATGCAAATGTTTCATCATAATCCAAGCCTTCTTCTTGGGAATAACCTTGTGCAACTAAATTTTGCCTTGTTTCTCACAATGTTGTTGTTTTCATCTCTCTTATTCTTGAACACCCACTTAGTTCCAATCACATTGTGCCTCTTAGGTCTATCCACTAGCTCCCAAACTTCATTCCTTGAGAACTGATTCAGCTCTTCTTGCATAGCAGTAATCCAAAATGAATCTTGTAGAGCTTCTTCAATCTCAATAGGTTCTTTTTCAGATAGGAAGCAGCAGAACAAAGCACTTTCTCCATGGAACCTTCTTGTTTTGACACCATCTGATAGATCACCCACAATCTGACTTTTAGGATGACTATCCAACCATTTTCTCCTGGATGTTCCCCCTTCAGTAGTATCCTCAACATCAGAAATGTTAGGTTCAGGTAGTTCATTAAATTCAGGGAACAACAGAAAAGGAGAAAGATAATCTTCTTCCTCAGGGGAAATTCCATTCATAACATTGTCAGAGACATTTGTTCCCCTTTGGTTGATAGATTCAGAGTTTGCCTCAGATGTGACCACATCTTCATCGGCATTACATACCTGAGTCTGAACTGTTGTATGTTCAGATTGGTCAGCTTCAGTGAAGAATTTCCATCCTGAGTCTCACAGTCCTGAGTTTTTCCATCCTGAACTTCTTTGTCTGAGTCTGATTCACTCCATTCATAGAAAGTGATTGACTTCTTCTTTTCAGGTTCAGAGGATGTTTTATCATTCTTTTTCAGGCTAAGTCTGGTGATTCTCTTGGTCAGTTCTCCTGAGTCATGTTCCTGTTTCTTCTGAACACAAATAGATTCATAAAAAACAACATGAGGTGTTTCTTCCACAATAAGAGTCCTACAGTTGTAAACTCTAAAGGCTTTACTGACTTTAGAATATCCTAAGAATATCCCTTCATCAGCTTTGCTATCAAAAGTTTTCAACTGATCTTTACCATTATTGTGTATGAAACACTTGCAACCAAACACACGAAAGAAAGAAACAAGAGGCTTCCTTTCATTCCACAGCTCATATGGAATTTTTCCTTGGTTCTTGGTCAGCATGGATCTGTTCTGAGAGTAGCATGCAGTGTTGATAGCTTCAGCCCAAAATCTTTTAGGAATATCAGCTTCAACAATCATTGTCCTTGCAGCTTCTTTCAGAGTCCTATTTCTTCTTTCAGCAACACCATTCTGTTGTGGGGTCCTTGCAGCTGATGTTTCATGAGCTATTCCATTTGCTGCACAATAATCAGATATAATATGATTGATAAACTCAGTTCCTTTATCTGATCTGATTTTGACCACACTCAGATTCTTTTCGGTACTGAGCCTTTTCAGTAGTTCATGCAGTTTTGTCTGAGTCTCTTTCTTACTGAGTAAGAATATGACCCATGTGTATCTAGAGTAGTCATCAACTACCACAAGTGTATATTTTCTGCCACTAGTGCTCACCGGTGTTACTGGACCAAAGAGATCCATATGTAACAGTTGTAGTATTCTTTCAGTAGAAACATCTACTTTGCTTTTGAAAGATGCTCTGATTTGTTTTCATTTATGAGAAGCATCACATACATGTTCTTTACTGAACACTTCATTGGGTATCCCCCTCACAAGTGCTAATCTTGGAAGTTTGTTCAGGGTTTTGAAGTTTAAGTGATTCATTCTTTTGTGCCACAACCAACTGGTATCAGTGGAACTTTTTGCAACCAAACATGTATCTTTAGGAGTTGAACTCCAATCAGCAAGATACACATTTCCTTTTCTAGTACCAGTCAGTAAAATTTTCTGTGAGGTATTGTCTTTCACATAACATAAGTTCTTTGAGAACTCAACACTGAATCCTTTGTCACAGAATTGGCTGATAGAAAGTAAGTTATGATTTAGACCAGACACATATGAAACACCATGGATATGAATAGAATCAACTTCAAGAGTTCCATATCCTTCAGTTTGTCCTTTGGAATTGTCTCCAAATGTGATCTGAGGGCCTTTTTGCTCAACATAGTCAGTGATTAGTGGCTTATATCTTGTCATATGTCTTGAACATCCACTATCCAGATACCATACAGCAGGAGCCAATTCATTTCCACTCATCAGTGCTATTTTGTCTTCATTCAGCTCAGTGCCCTTTTCCTTCACCTGAAAAACAGATCAATTCTTAGGTACCCATTTGGTGTAGGGTCCTACCAGGTTAGCTGTACCTTTTGGAACCCAAATCTGCCTAACAACTCTAATTACTTTAGAGTGGCTGATTTGTCTCCCATAAACATCTACATACACATTCACCACCCTAGGTGCCTTGACAATATCTTGTGTATGAGTGCCAGCCTTAGCATGAACATGAGCCTTAGAGTTCTTCTTGGGTTCAGGCCTTTTGTTCAAGTGCTTTGGCTTTTGTGCAGCTGGTCTCTATCTCTGCTGACTTGGGTTTAGGAAACCTTTACCCTTAGGCAAGTGGGGTTTGGGTTGCTGTCTTTGAAATTGAGGTCTTTCAAGAATCGAGGACTTGGTCTTTTCAGGTTGAGAATATCTCTGCCGAAAGTGTTTCTCTTCGAAAAATTCCTCCGATGGTTCAAAGGCGCCTTTTAGGTTGGTATTCTTAGCCTGAGGCTTTGAAGTACTGGCCTGAAGATTTCCTACTGAGTGGTCAGGTTTTCTAGCCTTTTCCTGAGGTCTGGGCTTTCTTCCCTGAACCTTCGCTTTTTCTCAAACCATAGGTCCTTTACCCTTGTCTAAAACTCCGGTCGTTTCTTCAAGAAGAAGATTAGTCGCCACTTGTTTAAGAAAGATAGGTCTTGGTGCTACTAGAAGCAAAGATTCGTAAAGACCTTGTGAGGTTCCCCGAATGTATCCCAATCCAAATTTTTATAGTTGCAGTCTTTGATAACTCAATTTCATCTATCACTTTAGATGCATAATTCAATAGAGCTAACTTTCTCTGCAAGACTATCCTCACATTTCTTTAGAGTTTCATGCTTCTCAAAGAGGTCATTGAACTCGCTTCGATAAGTTTGAATCTCTTTAGTGGATTTCTCTAATTTTCCATTCAGATCTTTATCACCTTCTCTTTTTCTCGAGGGTTGTACTTTCGAACATCTAGTTCATCAAGAGTTCCCATCAATTGAGAAGTGATCTCAAATTTTTTAGAGTTTTTCCACTTGATTCTCGTGATCGGTTCCTTGTTCCGCTCTTGAGTTTCAGTGAGCAGTTCTTGTAACACAGAATAGTCCTTCATAAGATTCTCAAATGAATCCATCAGGTCAAAGTTACTGTTTATAGTTGAACTTGAGAACTCATGTGCTTGTGTAGGAGCAACAACAGAGATAAAAGAATTTACCTCCTCTACGTACCATAAGATGATATCATTACTTGGCCACTATCTCGAGAAAATCTGATCTGAGGAACTGGAACCTTCTTCAGAATGTTCTTCTTCCTCAGCAATCATAGCTTTCTTGCTGGAGAACTTCTTGTCTCTCTTGACTTGTCTTTCCTTTCTTTCTTTAGCACTTAGCTCAGGACAGTCATATTGAAAGTGACCTTTCTTCTGACAGTTGTAACATCTGTTGGTATCATCATCCTGATCACTCTCCTCCTTGGTCTTGGAGTCCTTCTTTTTGGATGTGAACCTTCAGCTTTTTGGTCCTTTCTCTTCTCAGTGTATCTGTCCTCAGCTTTTGAGTCTCTTTTGTACCTGTGATTCCTGTAATATTTCTTATATTTCCCATATCTGCTATTGAGTCTTTCAAACCTCCTTGCCAAGTGAGTTCTCAGACTCTCTAGTCTTACAGGATTTCTCTTTGGCTTTGAAAACCACATTCTTGCTAGATGAAGAATCATCTTTGCTGTCAGATTTCTTAGATTTGTTGTCAATCACAAACTCATAAGCTTTCAGTTCAGAGAAAACTTGTTGATATGGCATGGAATCAATATTTTTGGTGTTTTCAATCACCACAACATGTATATCCCATTTCTTAGATAATCCACTAAGAATTTTCAGTGCCACTTCTCTCTGTGGGTATCTTTTCCCAAGAGCATTCAGATCATTCATGATGCTAGTGAATCTGACCTCAAGTTTGTCAATGGATTCACTGTCTTCCATTTCAAAGCTATCAAACTTTCCAATAGCAACAAAAAGTTTGTTTTCCTTAATATGATCTGTGCCTTGACACATAACAGCAAGTGTGTCCCATATTTCTTTTGCAGTTTCACAGTGTGAAATCATCCCCATAACACCATCATCAATAGCGCTGTACAAAGTATCTTTAGCAATGTAATCAAGATTGACTAACTTTCTCTTATCAGGAGTAAGTTGATCATCAGATTTTGGAAATTCATTTCTGGGATCATTCCTCTCAGTATCAGTGATTCTGAGATTCACAACAGTAAATTTGAATGGTCCTTCAGAAACCACTCTCCACATTCTTTGATGTTTTGAATACAGATGAGCCTGCATTCTCAATCTCCATAGATCATAGCTCTCAACAGAGAACATAGGAAGTTTCTTAGAAGGCATGATGACTGAGCCTTGTAAGATATCAACAAATAGATCTATTCAGTAGACCACCAAAGTCTTTCAGCAAAATAGATTATGGCTACCAAAGCAAGTGGTCAAATTGAACCACTGCTCTGATACCACTTGTTGTTCCAGGTGCTAACGAGTCTCACACGTGTATGGGGGGGGAATACACGTGTTTAGTGATTTTAAAACTTTTCTTTCACTGAGGTCAGATGGGTCAGGTTGTCCTGATGGTTTGGCCCTGAGAAGCACAGATTGCCCTGTGTCAAAGTCTACTGAGACAATGATCCTGAGCTGCTTTCAGAAGCTTCAGATTAGCCCAACTGAGCCTGAGTTTATCAGAGATCCTGAGCCGCTTGGATCAGATAATTATCTTACTGAACCCTCAATAGAGTTAGTTCAGTTTGGTAACTATCTGTTCTAGCTATTCAAGTGTGCGGAATGGTTGGCCCTAAGTTTATACTTCGTTTTTAGCTTTGCTGAAAATCTCCCTTTTAATGAAACAATGATTAATACTGTGATCAATTTGATGCACGTTCAGTGGATTGGTTCCAACTGAATATCAGTGAATTATACTTTCAGTGAAAAACATGCAACAGATAATAATGCAGTACAGAAAGCAAAACAACACAGCAATTATAGTGGTTCAGAGACTCAAGCTCCTACATCCACTCTCTCTGACCTTCAGAGAAATTCCTTAACCACTTCCTAAAGCTTTCTGGCTGACTCACTGCAGCTTACTCACTTTTCTACCTTGAGTTTTCTGGCTGACTCACTGCAGCTTACTAACTCAACACACACAAGTGTTCAGACTAGCAAGTAGCTTACTAATTTCTTCTCTAGAGTTTTCTGGCTAACTCACTGTAGCTTACTAACTCTTTACAACTCCAATTCACCAACAAAACACACACAAACTACCTTACAAAGGGTTTGGGTTTCTGGTTGGTTTCCAACTAGGATGAGATATCCTTTACAATAAGTACAATGCAAAGGTAAGGATATCTCTACTAAGCTTTGGATATTTCTTATCAATCTAGGCTTAGTGAATGAGCTCTCTCCAATGTGAAACACTTGGAAAATTCTAGGTTTTTCGAGTGCTTCAATTTGCAATAATACGAATGAGCTCTTGAGTTGCTTTCAAATTTCCCATAACCTCTCAATGTAAGGGGTCACTAGTATTTATAGGCAACTTCACCAAGGTCACTCTTGAAAAACTATCCTTTGGAGGAGATAGCTTCATGAGTTTCCTCTTATGGTGTTTGATGAATGATTATTTTTAGGGTTTGAATACTCCCTTGCATGTTTTAGGAAATATGCATTCATGTAGCGAATCACCACTTTTTGCAGTCTGGAACATAGTACTACTGACATGATTAAGTGACTGTCCGCTTTGGTCGATAAAAAGTACAAATGTTGTCTTCCTCGATTGGTTCTTGTCTTGATAAATGTAGACAAACATAACGGCTCTTTTTGGTCAATCTCTCTGAATGAGATAACCTTAAACAACACTTAGACTTAGTTCCTTTTGTCTGCATATGAATGTCTTGGGCAATATTTATTTTTCTGAATATTCACCCTTTTCTCAGTTTTGTAGTCTTCAGATAGATATTATTCAGTGCCTCGAAACATTCAAAGGTTATCTTTTTGAGTATTCAGATATTTTCTTGAGTCTTGATAACTCTGTGTCTTCAATATCTTACGTGTCTTGATATCTTACGAGTCTTGGCGTCTTACGAGTCTTGATGTCTTGAAATCTTGAAACTTCTTGAGTCTTGATTTCTTGAAACTTCTTGAGTCTTGATTTCTTGAAAACTTACTGAGTTTTTGGATACTTCATCGAGTCTTGATTTCTTGAAACTTCACGGAGTCTTGATTACTTACTCGAGTCTTGATTTCTTGAAACTTCTTGAGTCTTGAGAATCTAACCTCGATCTATATCTGGCGACTATACATGGTGCAGATAACTTCCTGAACACTCTATACTGAATCCTGACTCAGTCTATCAAGATTATCCTGAACATGTCATACTCAGGGGTTTTGGGATCTAATCAAAATCTCTTTATTAAATTCATCTCCCAACAACAAGCTTCAAGAATCGAGTAGAATGGACTAGATAATGCTGCTGTTTTTCAGAGATCAAAGAAGACCCACTAAGTGGCAGTTACAAAGATCATGGAAGAGTGGATTGAAGAGTTTCTAGATCCTTCAAGGAGGCTCTAGTAAGGCATACACGAAGTCTATAAATAGAAGACATTGGTGTTCACATCAATTGCCGAATATTGCTATATATCGTGTGCCATTTTAAGCAACAACCGAGCATCAACTGTAGAGTACGTGAGTGCATCCAGAGTGATAGGGTCGTTGTTGTGGGTTTTGTTTTACCATTAGAGTGTAATTGTAGGGTTTACAATACCTCGAGTTGGTGCTAGATTTGTTCATAGTATAGATCACCTTTGGCGGTGTATAGATACACTTAAGCCTTTCGATCATATGATTGATCTTGTTTTAAGAGGATCGATTTGTGAACCTCTCTGTATTCATTATTTTGATAAATAGTGATTTTGGCAATAGGGCTTCACAATCTATATTGATATAGATTGTGTAAAGTCTTATTAAATTTCGTGTGTTGTGTTTCTGAGTCTTCCGATGTTTCTGTCTTTTGAATGTTACTTTGAGTGTCACAACATTCAGTGTAACATTACTCTGATTTTACTAGACACAACCCCGTAAAACACACTTTCAGTTGGCACCAGAGCCAAAACTTGATTTTACTAAGTTAGATCCTGTGTCAAGTGTGTTATTTTTTTTGTTATGGCAATGGAATATCCACTTACTCCACAAAGTTTGAGACCACCAATTCTTGATGGTACAAACTATGCGTATTGGAAACTAAATATGAGGATGTACATCAAGTCAATTGATGAACGTGCTTGGAGAAGTATACGTTCAGGATGGACACCTCCTAAGAATGCTGTAGATGAAGAAGGAGAAGTTACAGTCAAACGCGAACTGGATTGGACTAATGTTGAAAGTACAACTGCTAGCTACAATTCTTAAGCCTTGAATGAAATATTCACATCAGTTGATATGACCATGTTCAAGATCATATCAACATGTGTTTCTGCAAAAGAAGCTTGGGATAGATTGCAAGAGCACAATGAAGGTTTGGATAGTGTTCGAAGGTCCAGACTTCGAATGCTTGGGACAAAGTTCGAGAACTTGAAGATGAAAGAGGATGAAACAATTTTTTCTTACAATGAACGGGTCACTGAAATTGTAAATGAAGCTCAATCTCTTGGAGATCCCATCTCCAATGTGAGATTAGTTCATAAGATTTTGCGTACTGCACCTAAGCGCTTCGATGGAAAGATTTGTGCAATTGAAGAAGCAAGGGATACAGATACACTAATGTTGGTCCCGGTGCAAACTAGTCTTACACGTGTATGGGGGGGAATACACGTGTTCAGTGTTTTTAAAACTTTTCTTTTACTGAGGTCAGCTTGGGTCAGGTTGTCCTGAAGATTTGGTCCTGAGAAGCACAAATTACTCTGAGTCAAAGTCTACTGAGACAGTGATCCCGAGCTGCTTTCAGAAACCTCAGATAATCCCAATTGAGTCCTGAGTTTTCAGAGATCCTGAGTTGCTTGGATCAGATAACTAACTTACTGAACCCTCAGAAGAGTAAGTTCAGTTTGGTAACTATCTGTTCTAGCTACTCAGATGTGCGGAATGGTTGGCCCTTTAGTTTATACTCGTTTTAAGCTTTGCTGAAAACCTTTCTTTAATGGAATAGTGATTAGGCTGTGATTCAATTATATGCAACTTCCAGTGGATTGATTCCAACTGAAATGTCAGTGAAAATATGCTTTCAGATTTAAGTCAATGCAACAGTTAAGCACAGATAAAGAAAGCAATAAACAACACAGCAATTTATAGTGGTTCAGAGACTCAAGCTCCTACGTCCACTCCTACCTCGCATAGTTTACTTACTCAACTCTACCCTGAGCTTTCTGACTACTCCACGTAGTTTACTTACTCAACCCGACCTTGAGCTTTCTGACTACCTCCGTAGTTTACTTACTCAAACATAAACAAGCTTTCAGACTACCTCTGTAGCTTACTAACTTCACCTCTAGAGCTTTCTGACTACTCCGTGTAGTTTATTAACTCTTTACAACTCTTCTCACCAACAATCACACTCAAACTACCTTCTAAAGGGTTTGGGGTTTCTTGGTTGGTTTCCAACTAGGATGAGATATCCTTTACAATAAAGAACAATGCAAAAGCTAGGATATCTCGACTAAGCTTCAGATATATCTTATCAAGCTAGGCTTAGTGGAATGAGCTCTCTTCGATTTAAAAGCACTTGGGAAATTCTAAGTTTTTCGAGTGCTTTAACTTTGAAATAATAAGTTTGAGCTCTTGAGTTGCTTACAAATTTCCCGTAACCTTACAATGTAGGCATACACCAAGGTCACTCTTTGAAAACTATCCGTTGGAGAGATAGCTTCGTGAGTTTCCTCTTATGGTGTGTGAGGAACGACTATATTTAGGGTTTGAAACTCCCTAACATGTTTTAGGCAATAGTCTTTCATGTAGCCGGTCTTCACTTTTTGCAGTCTGGAAATTTTGTACTTCTGACATCTTTTTCAGCGACCTGTCAGTGTCAGTGTCAGTATGGTACATTGCTGTCTCCTCTTTTTGACTTTTGTCTCCAGTTAAAGGTAGACACCTTCAACGGCTCTTTTGGCTACAAACTCTGAGTTGATATAACCTTAACAACACTCTGACTTAGTTCCTTTTGTCTGCATTTGAATGTCTTTGGCAAATATCTATTTTTCTAAGGAATCGCGATCTTCTCAGTATTGCATCCTTCAGATAGATATGTTCAGTGCCTCGAAACATTCAGGTTTATACTGAGCATTCAGTACATTACTGAGTCTTTAGTAATTACTGTGCCTTCAGTATTCTTGATCTTCAGTTCTTCAGTCTTCTGCGTCTTCAGAGTCTTCTGAGTCTTCAGGGTCTTCTGAGTCTTCAGCGTCTTCTGAGTCTTCACAGATATACTGACTGATATACTGAATCTTCATGTTGAGTCTTCAGTTCCTCAGTTTCATACTGAGTCTTCAGTATCTCAGTTTCACACTGAGTCTTTAGATTCTCAATTTCTTACTGAGCCTTCAGAAACTTTAGTTTCATACTGAAACTTCAGTTTCTTCAGAAACATACTGAGTCCTTCAGAACCTTTAGATCCTAACC
Source organism: Stenogyne calaminthoides (assembly GCA_037126765.1). NCBI lineage: Eukaryota > Viridiplantae > Streptophyta > Magnoliopsida > Lamiales > Lamiaceae > Stenogyne > Stenogyne calaminthoides. Next base: position 14,876,662 of record JBBCBC010000022.1, on the reverse strand, counting down.
TAATCTATATCTGCTGACTATACATTTTGTAGATATCATCCTGAATACTCTAAAACTGAATCCTGACTCAACTATTAAGATTATCCTGAACATGTCATACTCAGGGGTTTTGGGATCTAATCAAAATCATATATCTTTATTAAATTCATCTCCCAACAACTAAGTTAAAATGAATTGATCAACATCCTACGTGCGTATGAGATGAATACAACTGAGAAGGATGACAAAGCTGATGCAAAGAAAGTGGTGGTGTTCAAAGGTGAAACATCTTCAAATGCTGAGCAAGTGCCTATTGTAACTGAAGCTGATTCAGAGGATGATGTTGCTGACATATGTTCCAACCCCAAAGAGTACATTGCTTTTATGACAAGGCAATTCAAAGCTCTTATTAAAAAGAGGAATAACAAGTTCAAAGGCAACATTCAACCAAAGATTCAGATCAACAACTCTCCACAAACCTTTGAAAAGAAAGGTAATGCGTTCCAACCAAGGCAAATTGGTAATGGAATCAAAGACAAGTATGGCAAAGTTAACCCTGAGTATAGAAAGTCTGTTCAATGTAATGCATGTCATGGGTATGGTCATTATGCAAATGAATGTGCTAATACCTTGCTTAAACTGAAATTGAACTTCAATGCTACTTTAAGTGATGAATCTGATGAAGAGCATGAAGAACAAAATGAAGAATGTGCATTCTATGCTAGAATAGATTATGATGATTCCTTAGATGATGATCTGGACTATTCTGATTCTGATGTTGAAACAGATGTTACCACATCTGAAGTAACATTAGATGAAGATTGTTCTGATAAAATTGTTAACTATTTTAATGGTTTAATTGTTGATAAAGGAACATCTGCTATGAATAGTGAATCATGTGGATCAGGTTGTAAAGATTTGTTTGATAAATGGGAATCTCAAAATCAGATTCTAAAGTCTATGACTAAGGAAAATGATGACTTGAGAGACTCACTAACCAAACTTGAAGTTGTCTTAACAAGAAAGGATTTGAAAATTTCTAAACTAAAGGAAGAATTGAAAAGTTCAACTTTGTGTTTTAAGAAATATGCCAAAGGAACAGAAATGTGGAAAGATGCTTTGATGGTTGGTAAATCTGATACTTCTGGTCTTGGTTATGAAACTACTTCTAAAAGCTTTAAATCTGTGAAATTTGTTAAAGCTGGAGAAAAGACAAATGTTAAAACTCCAGTGGAAACAAAAGCTCACATTAAGAAGAAGAAAAAGAAGTTTGTGTGTCACTATTGTTTTGGTCATGGTCATATTCGTCCATACTGTGATAAATTGAAAGAGGACATGAAGGTGTTACAAGCTGAAGTTTCTGAGTCACAATGTGCTAAAACTGAATGTGTCAGTAAACAAGATGTGACTTGTAATGTTGTGTATACATCTCTGAAAGCATGTGTGCCTGGTTTATGGTACTTTGATAGTGGTTGTTCTAGGCACATGACTGGTCAAGTGAATTCCCTATCTGATTATGAGAAATTTGATGGAGGAAATGTCACTTATGGTGGTGGTTCCAAAGGGAAAATTGTTGGGAAAGGTACTCTCAATGTTGAAGGATTTCCTAAACTGTCTAATGTCTTACATGTTGAAGGTTTGCTTGCTAATCTGATTAGTATAAGTCAACTATGTGATGACAATTTGCATGTCAAGTTTGATAAGAATTCTTGTTATGTTCTGAATAACGAAAATGAGTGTCTTATGACTGGTAATAGGTCAATTGATAATTGTTATCTTATTGAAACTAACAATGTTTGCAATCTTGCCAATAAGGCTGAAGAAGTTTTATGGCATCAAAAACTTGGACATGTTAACTACAGGAATATCCAGAAACTTGTGAAGATTGGTGTTGTAAGAGGTTTACCAAAGCTGAATATTGGAGAAACCATGATTTGTGGTTCTTGTCAGAAAGGTAAACAAATTCGAGTGTCACACAAGATGTTGTCACATTGTTCGACAACACGATGTTTTGAGCTGCTACATATGGATCTTATGGGTCCTATGGAAACAGAAAGTCTTGGAGGTAAAAGGTATTCATTGATTGTGGTAGATGATTTCTCTAGATATACCTGGATTGAGTTTTTGAAAGAAAAATCTGAAACTTTTGCTGCTTTTAAGGTTTTGTATAAAAGGTTTAAAACTGAATACAACTTAAAAGTGAGTAAGATTAGGTCAGATCATGGTAGGGAATTTGAAAATAGCTTCTTTTCTGATTTCTGTGAAAAGAAGGGTATAATGCATGAGTTTTCTTCAAGAATAGAACTCTCTCAAGAAATGAAGGGTATAATGCATGATTTCTGTGAAAAGAAGGGTATAATGCATGAGTTTTCTGAAAGGAAGAATAGAACTCTTCAAGAAATGGCTAGGGTAATGTTATAAGCTAAACATCTTTCTAAAAGGTTTTAGGCTGAAGCATTAAACACTGCATGCCATATTATTAACAGAGTTTCTATGAGGCCACAAAGTTCAAAAATAGCTTATGAGATTTTTAACAACAAGAAACCAAATCTGAAATATTTTCATGTGTTTGGTTGTGTGTTACATTCTGAATGATAGAGATCAACTTCGAAAGTTTGACTCTAAAAGTGACAAATATGTTTTCTTAGGCTATTCTAGAAATAGTAAAGCCTATAGAATTTTCAACCTTAGGTTAACCACTGTTCAAGAATCTGTGAATGTTGTTTTTGATGATACAACTAACATAGCAGGAAAGAGTACTGAAGAACATGTGTCTGAGCATATTGAGATTTCTACTGGAACTGGAAATTCTGGAAATTCAAAGGATGTTACACCTAATGCCAGGGCATTTGGGACAACATTCTCTGAAAATCCAAAAACAGAAAGTTCAGAAAGCAATACTCAATACACTCATGACAAGGCACCTGCTTCCAGAATCATGAAAAGCCATCCTTCAAAACAAATCATTGGTGATTCTTCTGTTGGAGTACAAACAAGAAGAAGGGTAAGCTCAAAAGATGTGGTGAGATCTGTTTGTATGTCTTCTTGTTGGGAAATTTATAGTTTTGATGAAAGTTCCAAAAACACATGTAATAGGACCAGTCAGACCTGTTAGCTGACTGATGTTTATATTACCTGCTATAGGAGACCAGTTGATAATGATTGTATAGAACAACTGATGTAATAGATAGGTCACATATTGAGGGGGAAACTCAATATGTATAGGTCAGATCTGAAGACTCAAAGAACAGCTGATATTCGATAGGCCAGAATGCTAGAGAAGAACAGAAGATCAGATTGGTCTGATCTAGTCAGATATCTCAGCTGAAGTCATGAAGCTCAAACTCAGAATACTTGAAGATCAGATGACTTCCAGATGATCAGACCAGAAGACCTACATCAGCCGAGTCTGCTAGTTGAAGCTAAGTCAACCAGCACCAAAAGACTCCATCAGGTAGACTGATCAGTTCAGACTGATCAGGTCAGCTCACCAGGTGAAATCTGATGTTTCACCTAATCATACGTAGATGATCTGAACAAGAAGAATGTCAAGCTTAGTTGGAAGAACAACACTGAAAAGTGAGTCTGCTATCCAATAAGAACAAGACACGTATGATCGGAGCCGACAAGTAAGGGATTCGATGCTGCTTTCTCTCTAACGGCTATAAAATACAAGTTCACGCTTTCGGCCATGCCGTTCCTGAAGCACGTCACATCAATCCTGCAAGTCTACCAAATATAGCCTGAAATTCAAATTGCTCTCCAACGGCTCTTTGATTTCAAGGTCTATAAATATGGGATTACACTTTAGAGTGAATATACGCGGAAAACGGAAACACTGAACAATCAAGAAGCTCAAGCTAATATCAGATTTCCGCACGAAGAACACGATCAAGAAGATTATTTTATTAAGTGTTCATCCCATAAGTTCTTAGCATAGAAATCTTTTCATCTAGCTGTTAGGCTGCTTATACGCAAGAAAAGATTTCATAGTTGGAACCAAAACAATCTTACCCAAACCCCCAAGTTAGGTTAAGTTGTTTAGCAAGATTTTAGACTAGGGTTTCTAGTTCTGATCTCTGGGATCGGTTGAGTGTGAACTCCTTAAACATCTAGTTGGTGTACTGTGTTGGACTTACACATAAAACAAAGTCCAGTTGGTTAAGTAGGTGCCCCTTGTGATAGGGAAGAGTGGACGTAGGACTGGTTTGTCCGAACCACTATAAATCTTGTGTGCCTTTACTGCTTTGATTAACTGTTTACACAATCGCACACAACCTTTAAAGCGCATACATATTCCAAGTTGAGATCAGCTAGCACCAAGCTTCTGATTTGATCAAACCTGACACTTCAGTCAACTGATTAAAAGATTAACCTTGGAATCTGATTTATCAAAACTGGTTTTTCACACGGGTAAAACTTAAGCTTCCACACACATCAGTTAAACTGATAGTTACCGAACTGATCTGCCTTCAGGCGATCAGTAAGTTGGTTATCAGCCCAAACTGATTCACTCGCTTCAGACTCGACAAAGCTAATCGCCCTCACACCTGATCTGCACAAAAAGTTTTCAGAAGTCTATTCACCCCTCCCCTCTAGACTTCTGCCCTCACTAAACCCGTTCGGGACCTACAAGTGGTATCAAAGCGGTTGGTTCTACAGACCACTGACTCTGTGTATCATCGATTCTTGAGGAAGAATCTTTGTGGTCAACTGAACTGATTTGAAAAACCGTTTTTAAAACTCATTCATTTTCCAAAATCACTCAGCATGGATAACACCTCAGGTATGTATCATGATCTGCCGAAGGTCTCAATCGATGAGTATGCAGATTGGGCCATATATATGTCCAACCATCTAGGCTCGATCAAGGGCGTAAATGATGGAAGTCATCGAAAGGACCCATCATCATTTATTATGACAACCCTGCAGTCGGAGGAGATCCAGACTTTGCCCCGGGAAGTCTTGTACGAAAAAGCCCAGCCTTGATGGATGCAGAGGAAAGGAAACTGCATACTCTAGATACTATTGCAAGGCATATTATCATGAAAACAATGGATAAGGTCACCAAGGAAAAGATTAAGTATCTCAAATCTGCGAAAAGCAATGTGGGATACTCGGGCCGAGATATCTTGAGGAAAATGAATAGATAAAAGACAAATGTCTACAAGCATGTTTAACCGGTGAAGTTCGAGAAACCGAAGATGTCTTTTTCAACGAAAACCATCAACGAACTTCGATGGAAGAATTACAATGTCTATAAACAAGCTTCGAGAACTTGGTAGAGATGTCCGATAAAGATATAAACTACAAAATCCTAAGGTCTCTCACCAAGAAGTGGGATATGAAGGTAATCCGGAATCAAGGATTGCCAAGACATTTCAAAAAAATGAAGCCAAGTAGCCTTGTTTTGAGCCTTAAAGCTCACGAGTTCGATTTGATTGAGAGAGGACAAGTTCGATGAAGATGAGGTGCCCCACCAAGCCTCAACTTCAAAATCGGTTTGCTTTTAAGGTAACCAAAGCAGTAACGAAGGCCAACAAACCTATTGGGAACATAATGAGTCAGGCAGAACAGATCGCTCTGCTTACCAGGAAGCTTGAGAAGTCAAACGTCCAACTTGGTAAGTATCGAAGATTTTATAAGGACTATCAACATAGCCGAGGACGAGATAGGAGATCAGACAACAGATCTCCAGAAAGAACCAGATCTGATGATCGGAGGGATCACAGAGATGAAAGGAAGAGAGATAGTCAGACGGAGGAAGGAAGAGATAATCAATCGCATGTAAGAAGCTCGGACTACTATCGAAAAGGGAAGTCACCGATAGGTCATACAGACGAGTGATTCACCGAAGGAAAGGTTCGGTGGATCAAGGAGAGTGCTTCAACCGGGGAGAAGCCAGGTCACTATAGCGCAGACGCCTGCACTGACGCCAAGAGAAAGGGAAGAAAAGAGGAATGTAAGAGAGCAACGTTATAGGACGTAAGAGCCATGGTTGCCGATACGCCGAATCGACGATTCCTATCCCTTCTCGAGGACTCGGATACTCCTCAGAGAAGACTTCACCGATCAAGAAAGGTTGTTGACTTCTATGAAAATGAAGATCCGATATTCTTTCGCACGATGATGAGATCTGCCTGATGGCCAGGGAGGACCAATCTGAGGTAACCTCCAAACCTACTTTGTTCGCTTCTACACCTGCTATCATTAGCACACCTGCTGGGGAGATTGACCTGCAGCTCTACTCAGAGCAATTGCTTGAGGATCTCTCCAATGCAGTAGACACTTATGCTATAGTGGAAGCTGAAAATGATAAGCTGAGGACAAGAAATAATCGGCTTGCTAAAGAAAATGATCTCAGTAAAGCCTCTGAACTTAGATCAGCTGAAACTGCTCAGAAGGCAACTGAGGAATTTAAAATTCTCGAAGTTAAAGCTTCTGATCAGGAGAAGCAGATCAAAGATCAGCTGGCAATTAACAAACAGCAAGCTGATGACTTCAAAATCCTGCAAGCAAAATTCGATGAGCTGTTCCAAAAGCATGAAAGTCTAAAATCATCTGAGGATAATCTGCGTAAGAAAATAGAGGTTTTTTCAAAATCATCTAAAACCGTTCAAGACATGAACGCCTATTTTCGAACAACAATTAATAAGAAGGGACTTGGCTATGAGAACCCTTCCACATCCTCAAAAGCCCCTACCGATTCATCTAAAAAAGGTGTAATCGATTTAGTTTAAACAAAGATACACCAAAAGCCAAACATGTATCTAATAAGGAAAAAAAGACCGTTGAGTAGGTAAAGGCGGTGCCTAACCGAAAAGGAACAAAAATGGACCCCAACTGGTAAAGCATCACCGAAATCAACAAGAAGAACCCGTTCTTTCAAGAAACCTCAACCTAATCAACAGATCAGGAATCAGAAAAGACAACCTGTAAAAGGGAAGTACAATCTGAGACCCAATCAAGGTCAGCTGCCTAATAAGCATGCTTCAGGTAAACTGCAAAAACCACCTATGCCGAAAAGATATGAATCTTTTGATGGTAGCAGTCGTACCTACCCTATAATCGAAATCTAGGTCACGACTGAACCACAATTGGATAAAAAAGAAGACAAACAGAAAAGATAAATTCCAAGTCTTCTAAGTCATCCAAGGTTCACACTAATAATCATACAAAACAGAAAGCATATAAAGAGACGTATGATTATGTTGACAGGTATGGGAGACAAATCAGGCCTTCTGATCTAACTGATCACAATAGAAGTGCTCTGTTTGTATGGATCCCCAAAACTAATCCTAACCCCTCAGGACCCAATCCAAAAGGGGTACCTAAAGCCTGATCTGGTTGCGGGTTCGCGGGGTCCGCCAACAAAGGAGGTGTGCAAGCAACTATCCGGTACATCGATAGTGGATGCTCAAGGCACATGATCGAAGCAAACATCTCCTCGCATCTTACATAGAAATGAGAAAAGGTCCGCGTGTACTCTTTCGGTGATGATAACTTTGGTTATACCAAAAGGTTCGGAACCTTAGAGAATGATGATGTACAAGTAACTGGAGTCTCGTATGTCGAAGGTCTGAAGCACAACCTATTATCGGTTTCACAATTCTGCGACAACGGATTCAGTGTTGAGTTCTCGACTGATCAATGCACTATCAATAATCGAGCCACTCAATAGATTTTGCTAACTGGTTCAAGGAAAGGGATGATTTACACAGCTGATTGGAACAAATTTGCCAAGAAATGCATGCCCGATTGTTAAGAGTTCCAAAAGTAGCGGTGGCTCGCACAAAAGAATGAGCCATCTGAACTTTAAAACTTTTAATAAAATAGCAAGGATGTCTCTAGTGGAAGGACTTCCGAATGAAGTATTTTCAAAGGATCAGACATGTACTGCATGTCAGAAGGGAAAACAGGTCAAAGCTTCATTCAAGGGAATTTCCGGACCGGCATCCAAAGGAGTAATCTTCTGTTTTCATATGGATCTGTTTGGACCGATTACACGGTCGATCTCAACGGACGAATATATACTCGTAATCGTGGATGACTATTCCAAGTTTACAGGGTTATATTCTTACATAAGAAGAATGAGACGACAACGAAGATACCCGAAATTTAAAAAGATTACAAAATGAGAAGGGTGTCGGCCAGAGTAAAAATCGATCGAGATAAAGGTACATAATTTCTAAACTCTTTTATTACTGATTTTTGCTCTAAGTTTGGTATACAAAGATGAAACATCAATGCAAGGACGCCACAACAAAATGGAGTAAATTTAACGGAGGAACAGAACTCTCAAAGAAAAGTTCGCCGCATCGATGTTAATTGAACATGCGATACCAAGCCGTTTAAAGGTATAATCAATCTCGCATGCCACACTCGTAAACAGATGTCTTCGACTAAGGCTCACTACAAAACACCCTATGAACTGTGGAAGGACAAAAACCTCGTGTCTCTTACTTCCATGTTTTAGGGTGTAAGTGTTTCATACACAAAAATGGGAAGAGTCGGTTGAAGACTTTTGAGGCCAAATCGAGATGAGGGTATATTTCTAGGATATTCGCCATCTAGCAAGGCTTTCGTGGTCTACAACAAAAACGAACCAGTTGTGGAAGAAACACCCCATGTAGTCTTTGATGAAGCATCTTCTGATCAAGAGAAATCAGCCTCAGAACAAGAAGTACCTGATAAACCGGAACCTGATGTTTAGAAAATGGATCAGCTAACGATCAAGGAAAAAGAATCAAAATCGTAACAATATACATTCCGGATCTAGGCGATTCACCGATCAATCGATCCTAAGGTACGAACAACTGCCGATGAAGAAGCCGACATAAAAATGAGATCAAGATCAACCCATCCGTTTCGGGGGAACATCTGAAGTTCCCACGGACAGACATCAGCACATGATGAGTCCAACATCAGCTGAGACTTGTTCTTATCAAGTGGATCATAACTCTGCACCACTCCCAATCGCTAGTAATAAAATTTTATCAGAAACGGACGATGTTCTCCAAACCGACGCAAATCAGAACAGAAGGACCTGGATAACCAGTCATCCAACTGATCTGATAATCGGAGACCCATCTGATAAAGTTAAAACTAGACATCAGATTGGTGAAAGTGCCATGTATTGCTGTTATCTGTCTATGAAGGAACCAACAACAATAGAGGAAGCTCTACAATAGGCAAGTTGGATTCTAGCCATGCAGGAGGAACTGGAACAGTTCGAGAGAAATCAAGTTTGGGAACTGGTAGACAGACCAAATCATCAAGACGTTATTGGCACAAAGTGGGTCTTCAAGAACAAGAGAGATGAGAAAAATGTCATCACCAGAAATAAGGCAAGACTTGTTGCTAAGGGGTATTCACAATCAGAAGGAATTGATTATGATGAGACCTTTTTGCACCCGGGCCGCCGCTTAGAAGCCATTCGGCTGTTTCTGGCATATGCTTCCCACAGAGGGTTCACTGTGTATCAGATGGACGTAAAGAGTGCATTTTTAAACGGGGTACTAGCAGAGGAAGTTTATGTCGAACAACCTCCAGGCTTCGAAAAGAATAACCAAGTGTACCGTTTAAGAAAAGCTCTTTATGGCCTGAAACAAGCTCCTCGAGCTTGGTATGATACACTCTCTCGCTTCTTGATCGAAAAGTGGGTTCACTAAAGGAACAAAGGACATAACCTTATTCGTAATAGAAGATGGAGAAGATATTCGATGGTTCAGATTCTCGTGGGCGACATCATCTTCGGATCTCCTAACAAGAGTCTATGTGAAAGATTCAAAGAAATCGATGCAAGGGAAATTCGAGATGTCCATGATGGGTCGATGAATTACTTTCGGTCTCCGGTGAAGCAAAGTCTGAAGGGATATTCATCCGCCAAGCAAAGTACACTAGGAATTTATTGGCTAAGTTTGGAGTTCAAAATTGCAAGGAAGCCAAAATTCCTATGATGATGACCGGATTCAAGATGGATCCGTATTTGAGGATGGTCGAAAAACAAATCGAAAGAATATAGGGCTCTCATTGGATCTCTACTATACCCGACCGCCAAAGACCCGGATATAACCTTCGCAGAGAGGTGTATGTGCGATTTCGCAAATCCAATGATAAGCCACCTAGAAGCGACTAAGCGGATTCTTAAGTATCTAAAGGGACAAAGAAACCTTGGTTTATTTTACCCATCAGATGATAATCTAGTGCTTAGTGGGTATTCTGATTCTGATTATGGAGGTTGCAAGATTGATAGAAAATCCACCTCAGGAACTTGTCAGTTCTTAGGAAGTAAACTGATCTCGTGGTTTTCAAAGAAGCAGACATCAGTTGCAACATCCACTATCTTGGTAATATATGGTCAGCAGTGAAGTCATTGTTCCCAATCGCTTTGGCTTAGTCGGCGGTGAGGATTATAACATTGAAGCTAAGAATGTACCTATTTTCTCGTGACGTGATGTAGTCTTTATTGCAATCACTCGTAATCCCATTCTACATACAAGATGCAAGCATGTGGATGTCGACACCATTTTATAAGAGATCATGTTGAAAAAGAAGAATATCGAATGGAAAAGATTCATACTGATATACAGAAAACTGATATTTCTAACCAAGCCACTAGCTGAGATCAGATTTAGAGAATTGTGCAATGAGCTAGGGCTTTTGGATCTTGGAGAAAATGCACCTAAAATGTTTGATGGAATGATCTCCAGAACCAGCTGGTTAAGAGACTAACCAGGTTGAAAGGAATCAGTTGAGTTTGGTATCTCAATCGATCGTAAGATCATCGATCAAGGAACTGATGTGAGAAATCGATCAGATTTACAAGATTATCAGGTTAAAGGAACTGATCAGATTTAAGGTTTATCAGATTAAAGGAAACGCTCAATTTAAAAGGAATATCTGATTAAATCAGTTGGGTTATTTTACATCTTTGTAAGTCGATTAAGCTGATATTCAACAAGCAAGATTCACAAGTGGTATTCACAAGATTAAAGCTTAAAATCACATAAGGATACAGGAAATTTTACACAACAATGGAATAATAGAACTTTTCATTGATAAAGGCCCGAAGGTCAGATTACATTACGAGATACAAGTACAAAGGACCCGGAGGTCAGTACATAAGTCATAACCAAAAACCCTAAACCTATAACCCTAAACCCTCATCCTAACCCAAGTAGAGCAGGGGAGAGAGAGATTTTAAATCTGATGCTCTCATTTTCCCCCACTTAACAAGGGTGAGAGAGGCTTTAAAGAAATATTAAAGCCGCTAAATGGGCTAAAAACCAAAGGAGCGACAATGACCTTGATATAGATTTTTTTAAGCCAAGAGCCCTAAGAAAGAGTCAGTGGGCTCTCCAGCTGTTAAATGGTGAGTTGATATAGGAAGATCAGCTATTGTCTGATGAAGACCGTATATCAAACTCACGTTCATTTTCAGACTGAGTCTGTTGATGCTCGTTACGTCATAACGATAGACACACAAGGTTCATACGGTTAGGAGAAGTGTCTTCTCAGTTGCAAACAAAGAGTTCCCTTGTAGGCCCGCCGCCGTGGTGGTAGAGAAGCTTTGCAACAATCGTATGTGAAATCTTTGATGATGATGAGAACAACAATAAGGGACGCAAAGGGTTGATTTGAGAAGCTGAAATCATTGAAAAAGGGGTAAAGGTGTTTGCCGGAAGTTTCACCGGAAATAAGGGTTCACCAGGATACATGATTCTACAAAGAAGATAAGTATGGTGAATGGGTTATGTTGTGTAAAACAATTGGTCCAATTTATAGAGGCCAAGCAAGGGTGCAAATGCAAATTCGAGTTCTCAAAACCTTTTAGAGAAATCTGCACCAAAAGGACAGCGTGTAGGAATCACGCGCGATCGATAATTGATAAATTCTGGCGGATTGACATATCGAAAGATTCGATGATAATTACGCATGTCAAATCGCTACCGACTTAGGAATAGAGACTACTATTCTAGACTAAGTTTTGGCGGTAACACTTATTCCAAGAATTGGATTGACTTGAGAAGAATCAGATTAGGTCAACCAAAATCTGATACATACGAAGCTGATCAGATGAGGAAGATCAGCTGAGCTTGAAACTTCAACAAATCAGATGCAAGTGAAGAAGATCAGTTGAAAGGATCAGTTGGGAAATTTTAAAAGGATCAGTTGGGAAATTTTAAGGCTTAGGCAGAATACTAAGATCAACAAGTGAAATCAACATGGACAAGTGGTATTGACTGATTACAATATCAGTCAACCAGATACACCTTTCTTTTCTCTTGTTCTTTGCTTATTTATCGGATCCTATCTAATATTATTTGCCTTACTGTACCCATTATCCTTGTGACGTATTCCCTGCAAATCATTTAATGCGGACGTGGGGAACATGTATTAACTGCTATTAAACGTGCTTTTAAATCCAAAAGGTTTTCGTACGCGGTTGATCTTCCAAATCTTGTCTTCTCTTTCCCTCCTCGTCTTTATAAAGATCATCAAAAACCATACCAGAGTTTTCCATTTCACAAACTTGCGATTTATTCTCTGAAAACTCCAGATTACTTTTCTCAGATTCAAAGTGTTTTTCCTAAGTTTCAAAATCATCTTTCCGAAAAGCAGAATCTGGTAATTTATGTTTATTTGATGTATTCTTTTTAAAATCCATTGATCCTAAATGCTTTTATCCTGTGTCATGCTTTGTTGTTTCTTGGTTTCCGCATATATGATGTTCTTTGTATTAATGCACAATTTTTTAACCGAATCTATCTTATCTGTAGATGATCACTCACGGTATGGGTAAAATAATGTGCAACTATCTATGAATCGCAACAAAGATTGTGGATGATAAGTTCGTACAGTTCAATATCACTCGGGATCCGAAATCCATGGAGGTCGAGCAAATTCTGCGAAAAGTAGGCCTTGAGAAATTTTATACGCTCAACGCAATCCAAAGGATGCAAAGATGAAGCACTAGAATTCCTAAGGAATTTAAGAGTGGATACGGATGCTCCAGGAGAAGAACTACTTTCGGCAATCCACGGAGAAGAAATCGATCGACGAATCGCGGATATAACACGTCTGTTCACCCTACCCAAAGGACGATTCTCGCTTTCTTATTCTGAGGAGAATGAAGATGAGCCGATCGAAAAGAGTTCTTGAGAGGCCGACAAACATCATACGTCAGGATTTGTCAGGCCAATGCTCAAGAGGAAATACCGATTGTTGTTTAACATATTTTTAAAAACAATAATGGGTATTGCATTCAGCCCAGATGCTATTACATCCGGCAAAACTCATGCAAAAGATGGTCGCAATAATTGATGAAGCCAAGAACATCAATTGGCATGGGTTTCGAAGGCCATTCTACTCCAAGAACATGATAAATTTGGAGTTGATGAGTGGAGGCGGTATTTCGAAGAAGAAGAAGATCGAATCTCAACAAGGTTGCGCTTATCCTCACAGGATAAAATGCCAAATGCCAAATGGGAAATGTAATGGACTGAAGTCCTATAAGGCTTTTCTCACAGCCCACTTCACCATTTTTGGCCACCAGACGATGATATCGCGCCAACCCCCCAAAGTCGAAGAAAGGAAAAAGAAGAAGGCAACTTTTCTACACCAGATCTTGGGCGAATCACCGAAATTGGTGAATGCCCCCGTAAGGCCCACCAGATGCCCCCAAGAAGAAGAAAAGAAAACCGTGAAGGCCCAGAGAAGAGAGGCCAAAGAAGGCGGCAAGCAAGCCCCATGACTCGATGCTAGAAGATGAGTCGATGAAAGAAGGGAGCGCCGCGAATCTGTTGCACCACAAAAATCAGTGTGAAGCATCGACAGTGCGGAGCTTCTCAAAAGCTCGCTAGATCATTCGAGGAAGAAGCACAAGCCGCTCGATCTCCTTCTTCCCCAACATACCGATTCACCACTCGGACTAACTAACGCGGAAAGCATGTCTCTCCTATTCTTCCCACCTGAACACAACCTCCATCGATTCGCGAACCCAAAACTTACTGTTGGAATCGAAGCACTTGCTTCCACAGCCAACCTCTCCTCAGTCGAATCGATCGGCCATCTTCCCGCTGCTCAAGCACAACCGAGAACCTTCCACATCTCATCAAACTGAATCTGGACCAACAATTCCCCGAGTCCAGGATCAACAAAGATCATAATCGGGAAATTGATCGAGAATGCTAATCGAAAGAGAAATTGATGAGTTGTATCCGAATCGTAGCCCAACCCGCCATAAGAGAGGAAGTTTTGGAGATCCTCACCGAGAGATCTTCGATTAAAAAGCTTCTCGGACTTTATAATAATTATTGAACAGATGGGCGGTGCGGATGAGTTTGCGGACTTTCGATTTCGACATGAGGAAATCGCTAAAGGGGATCACCAAATTTGCCGATAATCGCTAAATCTGTCAAAGATCTCGATCCAAAGGAAGTTAGGGTTCTTTTTAATGCAATCGAATCGAGATCACGACAAGGCTCTCAAGCGTATGCCATCATGAAGGATACAGAGGCGCTGCCCAGATGATAGTGGAGCCGGTGTCTTTGCGATTCATGACCAACCACTTTGGAGGCACAAACAATCGAACCGGATCAAGTGACACCCAACACTCCAACATCACACGTCACTACTGATCAACTTCAGGAGATCAAATCTTGTCTCAAAGATCTCCTGAAAGAAGAAGTTGAGGGACTGATAGCTGATCAAAGGCAGATTGCCATCAAAGAAATAACAGATCAAAGGGAATTAGCCATATCCCAGATTGGGGCAATCAAAGATCGCCTTCTCTCAAACTATGTCCATCAAGGTCACCGAACCGATAAAAGACCGTTGATGCCAAACTGACTCAGGTGGATAAACAACAAGTTTCTTTTCTGATGCTCACTGACAAGCTAGAATTGACAGAAGAGAAACTTGACAAACTGATTAAAACACTCTCTACTGCCATGGAATCTGTCAAGACTGAGCTGATATCGACGATTCAAAATCTAACTGCTCAAACTCAAGGCATATCTGTTGCAGATCTCAACAAGGCGATCGCAGTCAACTTTGGTTCTCTGACCTCCCACCTCACTACTCTTTTTGATCAAACCAAAAAGGGGGAAGGACAGATCGAGAAACCAACTGACATAACAGGTGCAGGGACATCACAAACTCGGACTGCTGAAAAGATGTCCAAAGAGCAGATAGCTGAAGAAGCCCGAAAAAGCCAAGAAGAAAGAAGGGCAGAAAAAATGGCAGAGGCAGAAAATCTGAAGAAGAAATTCAGATTGAGAGTGAAGAAAGGAAGGGCTGGAAAATCCGTACCAGAACCTAAGCTGCCAGCAAGAGTTGATGAGATCATCCCAAAAACTGCTGCGCATGCTAAGAAATTTGAGGAATGGAATAAGATCAGGAGTGAATGGCTTCTGGATGCCTTTGTTCTTAATCTTGTTCCACAAGAAGAATCTCCTGATGAAGAATTCCTCAACTGGTTAGAAAATAAATACCCGGTTAGAAAATAAATACCCGGATTTTCTGAAGTATCTGGAAAATGAGGCCAAGCTTATCAATGCAAAAATAACTCGCCAAGAGTATGATCTGATGGAATACTCGAAGAAGGCAGATGGCTCATTTGACAGACTGGCATTTCAAAGATTCTATTTTGACATCCTGCAGAGAACTCAAATAACTGATCCTCAGCAGACTGATGATGTCAAATGGAAACTTTATCAGATTTTCAACGTCCCTCAAGATCAAAGAGAGATGCCAGAAGGATACAAGCCTAAAGAGTGAAGAATCAGAAGACTACTCAGGATCAGCTGCTCTTATTTTCAAACTTCTCTGATGTAACATGTAATCATCATTCTTTAATGAGAAAAGTTTATTTTCTGATCCTAAGACAAAGTCTCATTGTCTTCTGATTATATGCTCTTAATCGTTTCTATTTTTTTATCAATCAGATTTGGTTTCTCAAAGTGTTTTGGTTTCATCAAAAAGGGGGAAATTGTTGGGAAATTTATAGTTTTGATGAAAGTTCCAAAAACACATGTAATAGGACCAGTCAGACCTGTTAGCTGACTGATGTTTATATTACCTGCTATAGGAGACCAGTTGACAATGATTGTATAGAACAACTAATGTAATAGATAGGTCACATATTGAGGGGGAAACTCAATATGTATAGGTCGAATCCAAGACTCAAAGAACAAATTGATATCGCACGGGGCCGAATCTTTAGAGAAGAATAGAAGATCAGATTGATCTGATCTAGTCAGATATCTCAGCTGAAGTCATGAAGCTCAAACTCAGAATACTTGAAGATCAGATGACTTCCAGATGATCAGACCAGAAGACCTACATCAAATGTAAGTCCGCTAGTTGAAGCTAAGTCAACCAAACACTGTAAGACTCCATCGTAGACCGATCGATCAAATCACCACCAGTGTGAAATCGATGTTTCACCTGATCATACGTAGATGATCTGAACAAGAAGAATGTCAAGCTTAGTTGGAAGAACAACACTGAAAAGTGAGTCTGCTATCCAATAAGAACAAGACACGTATGATCGGAGCCGACAAGTAAGGGATTCGATGCTGCTTTCTCTCTAACGGCTATAAAATACAAGTTCACGCTTTCGGCCATGCCGTTCCTGAAGCACGTCACATCAATCCTGCAAGTCTACCAAATATAGCGTGAAATTCAAATTGCTCTCCAACGGCTCTTTGATTTCAAGGTCTATAAATATGGGATTACACTTTAGAGTGAATGTACGGGGAAAACGGAAACACTGAACAATCAAGAAGCTCAAGCTAATATCAGATTTCCGCACGAAGAACACGATCAAGAAGATTATTTTATTAAGTGTTCATCCCATAAGTTCTTAGCATAGAAATCTTTTCATCTAGCTGTTAGGCTGCTTATACGCAAGAAAAGATTTCATAGTTGGAACCAAAAAAATCTTACCCAAACCCCCAAGTTAGGTTAAGTTGTTTAGCAAGATTTCAGACTAGGGTTTCTAGTTCTGATCTCTGGGATCGGTTGAGTGTGAACTCCTTAAACATCTAGTTGGTGTACTGTGTTGGACTTACACATAAAACAAAGTCCAGTTGGTTAAGTAGGTGCCCCTTGTGATAGGGAAGAGTGGACGTATGACTGGTTTGTCCGAACCACTATAAATCTTGTGTGCCTTTACTGCTTTGATTAACTGTTTACACAATCGCACACAACCTTTAAAGCGCATACATATTCCAAGTTGAGATCAGCTAGCACCAAGCTTCTGATCTGATCAAACCTGACACTTCAGTCAACTGATTAAAAGATTAACCTTGGAATCTGATTTATCAAAACTGGTTTTTCACACGGGTAAAACTTAAGCTTCCGCACACATCAGTTAAACTGATAGTTACCGAACTGATCTGCCTTCAGGCGATTAGTAAGTTGGTTATCAGCCCAAACTGATTCACTCGCACTCTGATCAGGCTAACTGCCCTCACACCTGATCTGCACAAAAAGTTTCAGAAGTCTATTCACCCCTCCCCTCTAGACTTCTGCCCTCACTAAACCCGTTCGGGACCTACACTTCTATATGCAACATGGTTAATTCTGAATGCTATCATTCTGTAATTGAGCCTAAAAATGTCAAAGAAGCCTTAAATGATGAACATTGGATAAATGTTATGCATGAAGAACTTAATCAGTTTGAAAGGAATGATGTTTGGCCACTAGTTCCAAGACCTGGTAACACTAATGTCTTTGGAACCAAGTGGATTTTTAAGAACAAAACTGATGAGTCTGGAAACATAGTAAGGAATAAGGCTAGATTGGTTGCCCAAGGATACACTCAAGTTGAGGGTATTGATTTTGATGAAACTTTTGCACCTGTAGCTAGGATTGAATCTATTAGATTGTTATTAGCTATTGCATGTTTTATAAATATCAAATTGCATCAAATGGATGTAAAGGCTGCATTTTTGAATGGTATACTTGTTGAAGAGACTTATGTTGAACAACCCTTAGGATTTGAAGATCCTCACTATCCTGATTATGTTTATAAGCTTAAGAAAGCATTGTATGGCTTGAAACAAGCTCCTAGAGCTTGGTATGGCAGATTGACCTGACTTTCTTTTGCAGTTTGGTTTTGTTAGAGGAGAAGCAGACAGGACTTTGTTTATTAAACAGGTTGATGAAGGGTTGATGATTGCACAAATATATGTTGATGACATAGTATTTGGAGCAACATCAGACAAGATGCTGAATGAATTTGTTGAGGCAATGTCATCTACATTTGAGATGAGCATGGTTGGAGACTTGAATTACTTTTTAGGTCTACAGATCAAGCAAAAAGATGATGGAATCTTCATTTGCCAAAGAAAATATGCTAAGAACCTGGTTAAGAGTTTTGGTCTTGAGAATTCGAAGCATATGAAAACACCTATGGGATCAACTCAGAAGTTGAACAAAGACAGTGCTGGTCAAGATGTTGATCACACACTGTACAGATCCATGATAGGTAGTCTTCTATATCTCACCTCTAGTAGACCTGACATTATGTATAGTGTTTGTATTTGTGCAAGGTACCAAGCTAATCCAAAGGAATCTCACATGAATGTTGTGAAGAGGATTATCAGATATGTTGCTGGAACGACAGATCTTGGTATATGGTATACAAATGACACAAGCAGTGTATTGACTGGGTATAGCGATGCTGATTGGGCTGGAGACATTGATGATAGGAAAAGCACAAGTGGTGGATGCTTTTACATGGGTAACAACTTGATTTCCTGGCATAGTAAGAAACAAAATTGTGTTTCACAATCTACTGCAGAGTCTGAGTACATTGCTGCTGGTAGTTGTTGTACACAACTTTTGTGGTTGAAAAAAGATGTTTGATGACTATGGACTTGAGAATGATATTCTGACTGTGTTTTGTGATAATACTAGTGCTATTAACATTTCTAAAAACCCAGTACAACATTCTCTTACCAAGCACATAAGTATAAGACATCATTTCATAAGAGACCTTGTAGAAAAGGAAATTGTGAAGTTAGAGTATGTTCCCACTGATAATCAACTTGCTGATATTTTTACTAAAGCCCTTGATCACGAGAGGTTTTTCTTTCTAAGAAAATCTCTTGGTTTGTGTACTATCTGAGTTCTGTAGGGTGGATGTTGCAACAAATGTTACAACATTTGAAGCAACATCTAGTTTGATTTTTGTAGCACTTGGTTGATTTGATCGGTTCTCATGGTTTGAATATGATTTTAAGTTGAATTCTTATTGAGTCAAGTCATTGTGATTTTCTGGACACACATTTCTTAAATGCACAAAAAGAAAAGAAAAGATACACACATTAGATGTAATCTCTCACTGAGTAACTATGGAGCACGGAGTTCGCTACTACGATGTCTTCTTTTCAAAAGGTGATTGATATAACATCAATTTGCTCATAATCCACTGAGTAACTATGGGGCACGAAGTTCGCTATTACGTTGTTCTCTTTTCAAAAAGGTGGATCAATATGAGTTAAGTGTATAAAAAGAAAAGAAAAGATAAAAGTGCAACATTGGCTGTGTTAAACAAGCAAAATGAATGTTGAAGTGTGTGTGTGCCGTTCTTGATTGCAACATTGACTTGAGTTGACTGGATTTTACTTGGATGATTATTTAAATTGTGACTTTTTGATTAAATTGATTATTTAATACAAAAATTGGCCACACTTTATTTAATTTCAGTTTGTACATTATTTTTTTCTTTTTCGGGCATTTTGTTTTAGTGAAAATAGGGCAGAGATCGTGTGGTTTTAGATAATGGAAGTAGTGGGAGTGATGGTTTCATCACATTGCACCCCATGATCTCCATTTCTTGAACATTTACTTTGTGGGATCATGGCTTGTAACATGAAGATTTCAGATTCTATTTAAGGGTTCGAGTGAGTGTTGTTTTGTATACTGAAAACGTGTTTTGTGTTTAAACGTACAAAAGTTTGAAGAGAGTTAAAGGTATTACTGGTTTTGTAAAAAAGTATTAGTTGGAATTGATTTTTTAATTCTATTTTGTTACTAACACTTTTGATATATA
The DNA here is from genome assembly GCA_037126765.1 of Stenogyne calaminthoides. Classification (NCBI taxonomy): domain Eukaryota; kingdom Viridiplantae; phylum Streptophyta; class Magnoliopsida; order Lamiales; family Lamiaceae; genus Stenogyne; species Stenogyne calaminthoides. The sequence goes on along the minus strand of JBBCBC010000022.1, from coordinate 14,856,615 downwards.
TAGAGCACAATGGCTACAAATCAAAACACCTCACCAAACGCGCCTTCAAACCCTTCCTCTGAAAACCCTGAAATCGCGAACCCGCTTCACCTTCTTGCATCAATGGCGACTTCGATCGATTCACCAAATGCCACACTTACTGCTGAATCATCTAACCCAACAATCCAGAATCCATTGAACCAGAACCAATTTCGGTTGCATTCCCTGAAACTGAACATCCACTGAACGTGAGTGAGGCGATCATTTCGCTTCAACATTCTGAAACTCTTGCGACGATCATGTTTGGAAAGTTTTCGGTGAACATTCTACCATTCTCGAATGTTTCATCATCAAACCCTCCTCGTAGTGTTTTCCCAGATGACTTCATTGTTGGGGCTGAAAATCCGAAATCGAGTGCTGAAAATGTCGAGCCCGCGTAACCTGATGCTCAAGCTGATGTTGAGAATGAAGATATTTCCATGGGAGAGCCCGTTGAGAAGGCTAAGGCTGACATTGCTGCTGCTGGTACTTTCTCCAAGAAGCTGAAGAGGAAGAGAAGCCCTGTGAAACCAAGGAGAAGGTCGAACCTCTACAAGCCCAGGGTGGACTACTCTGAGACAAAGAGGGGTAAGATTTCTGATTTGGGTCAAGCCTCAAGGCTAATTGTTGTGTCTGATTCCTCTGAACCAGAAAAGAGTCTGGAAAAGGTTGAGGAGAGTGAAAAGTCTGCTGAGGGAGTTGAGCACTCTGTTGAGAAGAGTGTTGATGAGGAGAGTGAGAAATCGGTTGCTGAGGAAAGTGAACCAAGTGAAGCATCTGAGCATGCGGTTGATGCTGAGAATGATGATGATGATGGGATTGCTAATGCCCCTGAGGATTCAGAGAGTTCTGATGAAATCATTCCTCTTGCTGAATTGTTGGCTAGGAATGAAAGAAGGACAAAATTCAGAAATGATCCTGAAGGTACTACAAAAGATAGAACTGAGTTGAGAACAAAGAGGAGGCATGAACTTGTTGCTACCTCTGATGTTGATGAAGATGTTGAGCACGGTGCTGCAACACCATCAGGTGAACCAGATGACTATGATGATCCTTATGAATCAAACTCAAGTAGTTCAGGTAACACATCTTCTGAACCTGATGGATGATGATAGTGATGATGGATATCATGGTATTTCTAGTCCTAAATTTACTGTTATGAGAAGGAGACTTTTGTTGTCTGAGAGGAGAATAAGAGTTTATGAATTTGATAGGCAAAATCTGATTCAATTCTTTGAGGAAAGGAACCTTTTGCATGTTGTACAGTTTGCTTCACCTTTCTTTTTATATGAGTTTTACTGCAATTTGAGGAAAGGAACTGGAAGAAGAAATTCTAGAAGATATGGGCATGTGAGGTTTAGAGGACAGAATGTAGGCTTTAATCCTGGTGTGATAGATGCATTTTTGAGATCAAAGAAGACCCACTAAGTGGCAGTTACAAAGATCATGGAAGAGTGGATTGAAGAGTTTCTAGATCCTTCAAGGAGGCTCTAGTAAGGCATACACGAAGTCTATAAATAGAAGACATTGGTGTTCACATCAATTGCCGAATATTGCTATATATCGTGTGCCATTTTAAGCAACAACCGAGCATCGACTGTAGAGTGGGTTAGTGCATCCAGAGTGATAGGGTCTTTGTTGTGGGTTTTGTTTTACCATTAGAGTGTAATTGTAGGGTTTACAATACCTCGAGTTGGTGTTAGATTTGTTCATAGAATAGATCACCTTTGGCGGTGAATAGATAAATTAAGCCTTTATATCATATGCTTGATCTTGTTTCAAGAGGATCGATTTGTGAACCTCTTTATATTCATTATTTTGATAAATAGTGATTTTGGCCATAGGGCTTCACAATCTATATTGATATAGATTGTGTAAAGTCTTATTAAATTTCGTGTGTTGTGTTTCTGAGTCTTTCGTTGTTCCTGTCTTTTGAATTTTACTTTGAGTGTCACAATATTCAGTGTAACATTACTCTGATTTTACTAAACACAACCCTGTAAAACACACTTTCAAGAAGGGTCTCAACATAGTGAAAATCAGATAAGATAAAGGTACAGAATTCTTGAACCTGTTTATATATGATTTTTGCTCTGAGTTTGGTATACAGCATGAGACATCAGCTGCCAGAACACCACAACAAAATGGTGTAGTAGAAAGGAGAAACATAACACTTAAAGAAGCTGCACGCACCATGTTAGCTGAGCATGCAACACAAAACTGTTTCTGGGAAGAAGCAATCAACACTGCATGTCACACGCAGAACCGATGCTCTCTGACTAAGATCCACTTCAAAACACCCTATGAACTGTGGAAGTGCAGAAAACCTCGAGTTTCCTACTTTCATGTGTTCGGGTGCAAGTGTTTCATACATAACAATGGGAAGACTCAGTTGAGAACCTTCGATGCCAAGTCAGATGAGGATATATTCTTAGGATATTCCTCAATCAGCAACGAATTTAGGGTTTTCAACAAACAAACCCTAGTTGTGGAAGAAATACCTCATGTGGTTTTTGATGAGTCAACATCTGATCAGGAGAAATCTGCCGCAGAACAAGATGCACCTGACCAACCAGAATCGCTGAAAATGGATCAGTTGAGACTCAAAGAAAAGGACCCAAAATATGTTACTTTATACATTCCCAACTTTGACCTTGATGATTCACCAGGTCAGTCAGAACCTAAGGTACGTAAAACTGTCAATGAAGAAGCTGGTACAACTGAGACAGTAACAACTAAACCATCTGGTTCAGGGAGAACATCTGATGTTCCGGTAGACAGACTTCAACATATGATGAGTCCAACATCATCTGAGATATGTCCATGCCAAGTGGATCCTACTGAAGTACCTCTCCCAATCTCTAGTGATGAATCTTTATCAGAAGAGGATGATGTTCTCCAAACTGATGATAATCAGGAAAGAAGGACCTGGATAACCAGTCATCCAACTGACCTGATCATCGGAGACCCATATGATAGAGTCAAAACTAGACATCAGATTGGTGAAAGTGCAATGTATTATTGTTATCTGTCTTTGAAGGAACCACTCACAGTTGAAGAAGCTCTTCAAGATGCAAGCAGGATTCTAGCTATGCAAGAAAAACTAGAGCAGTTTGAAAGGAATCAAGTTTGGGAACTTGTAGACAGACCAACTCATCAAGACGTGATTGGTACTAAGTGGGTTTTCAAGAACAAGAAGGATGAGCACAATGTGATAACCAGAAATAAGGCAAGACTTCTTGCTAAGGGATATTCACAATCAGAAGGGATTGATTATGATGAAACCTTTGCACCAGTCGCTCGTCTGGAAGCCATTCGGCTGTTTCTAGCTTATGCTGCTCATAGGGGATTCATTATATACCAGATGGATGTAAAGAGTGCATTCTTAAACGGGGTACTAGCGGAGGAAGCTTATGTTGAACAACCTCCTGGCTTTGAAATGAGCAACCAAATGTACCGTTTAAGAAAAGCTCTTCATGAACTAAAACAAGCTCCCAGACCTTGGTATGAAACATTATCCCAGTTCTTGATAGAAAATGGTTTTACCAAGGCCTTGATTGATAGGACCTTGTTCAGAATTGAAGACGGTGAAGATATTCTGATGGTTAAGATCTAGGTGGACGACATAATCTTTGGTTCTCCCAATCAGAAGCTATGCAAGGGAAATTTGAGATGTCTATGATGAGTCAGATGAGCTACTTTCTAGCTCTCCAAGTCAAACAAGCTCATACCGGAATCTTCATCTACCAGGCGAAGTACACAAAGAATTTGTTGGCTAAGTTTGGAGTTCAAAATTGCAAGGAAACCAGAATTCCAAAGATGACTTAATTCAAAATGGACCCAGATGAAGGTGGTAAGAAAACTAATCAGAAAGAGTATAGGGCTTTGATTGGATCACTATTATACCTGACTGCCAGCTAACCAGATTTCAGGCAAATCCCAAGCAAAGCTACCTGGAAGCAGCTAAGCGGATTCTTAAGTATCTGAAGGGTACTGTAAACCTTGGTTTATGGTATCCAGCAGATGATAATCTAGAGCTTAGTGGGTACTCTGATTTTGATTATGGAGGTTGTAGGATAGACAGAAAATCAACCTCAGGTACTTGTCAGTTTTTGGGAAGCAAGCTGGCCTCTTGGTTTTCAAAGAAGCAGACATCTGTTGCCACATCTACTAATGAAGCAGAATATATGGCCGCAGGAAGCTGTTGCTCCCAACTGCTTTGGCTCTATCAACAGCTAAGGGATTATAACATTGTAGCTACGAATGTGCCTATTTTCTGTGATAGTAATAGTGCGATTGCTATCACTCAGAACCCAGTTCTGCTCACGAGATGCAAGCATGTGGACATCAGACACCATTTTAACAGAGACCATGAATAAAAGAGAAATATCAAAATGGAAAAGATTCATACTGATAAACAAAGAGTTGACATCTTAACCAAGCCCCTAGCTGAGGTCAGATTCAGAGAACCATGCAATGAACTAGGACTACTGGACTTAGGAGATAAAGCACCAGATTACTTTGGTGGACTAATCTCCAAAACTAGTTGGTTAAGAAACTAACCAGGTCGGAAGGTCAGATGAAGAGCGAACTTCATCTAATCAGGAAAGATCAGTTGAATACTGACCAGAAAAAGTCAGTTAGGAAAATTGATCAGGAAAGTGAGTAATAGTTGAAGGAGAAACTTCCACTTGTAGGTGAGATCAGTAGGAAACTGATCTGATTGAATGATTGTTGGGAAATAATTAAGGATTAGAGGGTAAAATAAGATCAACACTTCAGAAATCAGAAAGAGATAATAGGAATCTACACTTGTGGTAATTGACTGATTACAAAATCAGTAAACAGATACAAATGGCATGTAGGTCCCGAACGGGTTTTTGTGAGGGTAGAAGTCTAGAGGGGAGGGGTGAATAGACTTCTTAAACTTTTCGTGGATCAAGTATGCCTGATCAGAGTGCGGAGTGAATTAGTATGGACTGATATCCGACTTACTGATTGCGTGAAGGCAGATCAGTTCGGCGTCTATCAGTTTAACTGATGGTGCGGAATATTAGTTAACCCGTGTGAAAACCAGTTTTACTCAATCAGATTTTTGAACAATCTGTTTTAGGTCAGATGACTAAAGTGTCAAGCTGATTAGTTCAGTAGCTTGATGCTAATCTGAACCAGATTCAAAATATGCATGCAGATAACAAGTAGTGTGCAGATAAGTGTAAAACAATGTAAAGGCACACAGATTTATAGTGGTTCGGCTAACTTGTCCTACGTCCATTCTTCCCTATCAGCAGGGGCACCAACTAACCAACTAGACTTAGTTTAATGTGTTAGTCCAACACAATACAATCAACAGATGTTTCACGAGTTCTCACTCAACCAATCCTAGAAATCAGATTTAGAAACCCTAGACTGAAATCTTGCTATAACAAACTTAACCTAACTTTTGTTTGGGTATAAGATTTGTAATGTTCCAACTGGAATACTATTCTATCTTCTAAGTAGCATAAGGCTGGAGGCCTGATCAGAGTGCGGAGTGAATCAGTATGGACTAATATCCAACTTACTGATTGCGCGAAGGCAGATCAGTTCGGTGTCTATCAGTTTAACTGATGGTGCGGAAGATTAGTTAACCCGTGTGAAAACCAATTTTACTCAATCAGATTTCTGAACAATCTGTTTTAGATCAGATGACTAAAGTGTCAAGATGATCAGTTCAGTAGCTTGATGATAATCTGAACCAAATTCAGAATATGCATGCAGATAATAAGTAGTGTGCAGATAAGTGTGAAGCAATGTAAAGGCACACAGATTTATAGTGGTTCGGACAACTTGTCCTACGTCCACTCTTCCCTATCATCAGGGGCACCAACTAACCAACTGGACTTAGTTTAATGTGTTAGTCCAACACAATTCAACCAACAGATTTTTCATGAGTTCTCACTCAACCAATCCCAGAAATCAAATCTAGAAACCCTAGACTGAAATCTTGTTATAACAAACTTAACCTAACTTTTGTTTGGGTATAAGATTTGTAATGTTCCAACAAGAATACTATCCTATCTTCTAAGTAGCCTAAGGCTGGAGGATAAGTATTCTATGCTAAGAACAGTGAGATAAACACTTAGAAAATAATCTTCGATTTAGTGTTCTTCGTGTGGAAATTTGCTTGTGCTTGAGCTCGATGATAATTTCTGTAACCTTACTATAAAGGCTTGATCCCATATATATAGGCACAAAATCGAACTAGTCGTTGGAGAGCAATTCGAATTTCGGTCTATTTTAGGTAGGTTTGCAGGCAGACGAGATGTGCTTCAGGGACGGCATGGCCGAAAGCATGCAAGATTGCCCTTTCTAGCCATTATGCTCTGAAACGATAGTCCTGCTCTTGTTAGTTCCGTACGTGCGTGTCTTCTTCCTATTGGCTCACAAGTACACAAAGTTGGCACTTGATTTTCCAACAGGATTGACATTTTTCTTGTCCAGGTGACTTGGCTCGTACAAGGTAGCTTGAAGTAGTTACGTGATGAACTGACCAGATCAGATAAAGACTGACCTGTTCTACCTATTGAATCTTCTGATATAAATTGTCTTAGCACAACCTACTGATTCTACTAGTTATTTGATGTCGGTCTTCTGGTCTAGATGCTTTCTGATTATCTTCGTGTCTGGTCTTCTACATCTCTGATCTTCTGCATCTCTGATCTTCTGCATAGACTAGACCTATTCTTATCCAATACATCAAATGTCTATACATCTCAGCTGGTCATCCTATCTGATATTAAAGTCACCAGTCAGCTAAAAGGTATTACTGGTCCTATTAAAATCTGTTTTGGAACTTCCATAAAAACTAACAATAAATTTCCCAACATGGCACCAAAAGCAAAACACGTTGCAGAGACTGCACACTCTTCATCACAAGCTACACCAGAACCAGGAGGATCCAATTTTTCAGGATTTTCCTGACGAAGTGATTGAGGAATGATGCATCGACTTTCAAACAACCACAGATCCCGAATCTCTGGAAATTTTGACGCTTTTGAAAAAAAATGGTCTAAAGACCTATTGTTCAGCGAGTGCCGACTCGATAATTTTGGATGGTTCTCTCGAATTCCTTTACAATTTGAGAGACCATGAGGGTTTGTTGTACTCGGAGGTACAAGGCGAGCATCTAGAAATTACCGATGAAGATCTCCACAGAATTTTTTGACTACCGGCACCGGCTGATGGGATTATGCCCGATTTATACCGTGTCGAAGAAGACATCGCTATCATTAAGCATCCTCTCCGTCCTGCAGATTAACACTAAGGGTTTCAAGAAACTGATGCTAAAACGAAAATACCGTCTTCTATTTGATATTGTACAGAAGGTCATTGCTGGTATAACCTACAGTTTTGATGTAGTCACACAAGAAAAGGCTCAGATCATGTTTTCCATCATTGATAAGGCAAAAATCAACTTGCTTGAATTTCTGAAGAGGAGGTTGCTGGAGGAATCATTAAAGTTTGTGGAAGAGGGAGGAAAAGTTATTCTTTCTGCCAAGATCACTATGCTGCACAAGGTTTTCTTGATTCTGATCGACATGATGAAAGATCGAGAATGGAGTGAGAATGAGATGATCCCGTATGTTCTTGCTTACAAGAAAGTGCTGCTCAATGACAAGCCAATTCCTGGTCTTGTTGATGATGATGAGGAGATTGCTGTTAAACCAGCAACAGAAGTGAACAAGAAGGGAACAACAGGCCAGAAGAGGAAGGTTGTTGCACGTAAGCCTGAGAAAAGGATCATATTGAAGGAACCAGCTCAACCAGCTGCGAAGAAGACGAAGTCAGCACTTAGTGCTCCGGTTGCTGGTAAAGGGAAGAATAAAGAGTTGAAACTGGTGGATGCGCCATCTGATTCGGTCGATGATATTCCAATCAGCAGATTGCCCCCGAAGGGAACTGGTCAAGTTTTGAAGGCTACTCCTCATGCTCCTGCTCAAACTGAAGCACAGTAAACGACCTTTCCTGTTTCAACTGCATCTGCTCATCCTGCTATCTCTTCCAGTACTCCAATCGTCGATCCTGATCCACTATCTGTAGTGCCATTCTCTCCATCATCCTCTCCTGAACCAAAACTAGAAATTCTTTCCTTTACAGAAAAGATCATCAGAAGGAGGCTAGACAAAATGCTGGAAGACAGATATCCTGAGTTGTCGATCAAACAAGATGCCAAAACTGCAGTTCTCGATGTGCTCACATGGAGGGACATCAGATTAAAGAAGTTCGAAGATTTTGGTACAGTCCTCGAACAGAAAGGTGGTGTTCGTCCCTTCCTGGAGTATGAGCTGCAGATGAGAAAGCTGGCTGGGGTTGAGACTGCTCCCGATCTCTTATCTGATGATGCTGTGGCTGGTCTGATCACAAGACATCAGGGGATGCCAGATACCCCAGTGCACCGAGAGCTCACACACAAGATGGTCAGATATAGCCGGACCATGCAGCAAATGAAGATAGTTGATGAGAAGATCAGCTCTGGTGGACAAATTCTGGTCGAAGAGCTTTTTGAACAAATGGCTGATACAGAACAGACAACAAAGGAGATGATAATTGTAGAGGAACCTTAAGAGTCTGAAGGAGCTGCCAATGAAGCTGATGCGGGAGATGCGACAAAGTCCCTGTCAGCCGAGGCACAATCAGCCGATCATATCATAGATCTGACTACTGGAGGGAGTCAAGCTGAGGAAATGGAGGTCGAAGGCCCTTCGACATCAGCAGGTCAGGTTATGCAGATTCTCTAAACTTCTCCATCATTTGAGGAGAATCTTATGAAGTAAATCAAGAACACATTCCGTGCGAACATGGCAAATATGTTCAGGGATGACTTTAGCTTTTTCATTCCAAAGCAAATCAAGACCTCCATTAGAATTGAAAGGGAATATGTATCCAAGCACTGTATGCGTATGAGTGAAGATCTAAGGGATACTACTGGGGAAAAAAGCTGGAAATGACTCAGCAGATGGCCAAGATTGAAGAAAGCAGAAATCATCAGTTCACCCTGATGATGAATGAACAAATGGCCAAGATGAGCAAGATGCTCAATGTTGCAACCAAGAGTGTAAGCTCTTTTGCTGATAAACTGGATGGATTGTTCGACAAGGTAAGCTCTAACGTGGATAAAGTTCAATCATCTATGCTGGCAGTTGTTGAACATGCTCAACCCGATCCTAGTATTTACAACAGGACCTTACAACGCAGATTGGCAACCTCAGTTCTGAGCTAAATGCTCTTTTTGAGGGAACCAAAAAGGGGGAAGAGTAGAAGGATGCTGAGGTTCAGGTTAGGCTGAATCAGGTAGAAAATTTTGTAGCTGGCATACAAATAACTCTTGACAAGAAACGCCTGAAGAAAGATGCTAAGAAAGCTTCAGAATTGGAACAAGCTGAAGTCATCTCTTCCTCTACGGAATCTGATGACCGTGCCAAGAAGGGCAAGAAACCAGTCGCAAAGAAAAAGAAAGCTGAGGAACAAAAGAAGGCAGATCCAGAAAGACAGCTATGGATAGAAGAGGAAGCACAATTAGACAAAGCTCTAAGCAGAAGAAGAAGAAGAAAGGTCTTGTTGCTGGAGGGGGTGAAGTTTCGCACTTTGTTGAGCCTATTCTGGATGCTGATGTGGATCTGATTGTACGACCGGATAAGAATATGGTCAAACAGTGGAAACTGATCAAAGGTGAATGGTACATATCAGCATACATAAACCAAGTTATTCCAACCAATGAAGAAAAGAATGAGATATTCAGAGAGTAGTTGAGTAACAAACACCCTGTATTCTATGACAATGTAATGAGAGAAACGAAGAAGTTGAGTTGCACACCAGTTGCGCCAGATATTGAAGTCATGGACTACAAGAAGACTGGGAAACTGGACAAGATTGCCATTAATGCAACTCTCAACAAATGCCTAGCTCAAGATGACATTTTTTATGAAGGCAAAGTTGAAGAAATCAAGGCAAGGCTTTTCGACTTATGTTCTGTTCCTATGGAAGAGAGATATTGAAGTATTCAGAAGACTATTGTAAGACCGAACATGATATTTTCATTATGTACTTGTACTGCAACATCTTTAATGAAATATTTTATTTTTCTGATCTTAAGACAAACTCTCATTATCTTCTGATTTACTATCTCTCTTACTTATTTGTTTAACTAATGTTCAACATCCTTTCTGATTAATGTTTTGGTTCCATCGAAAAGGGGGAAATTGTTGGGAAATTTGTAGTGTAGATGGAAGTTCCAAAACAGTTATAATAGGACCAGTCGAACCTGTTAGTCGACTGATGATGTTAGGAGACCAGCTGAACATGTTAGACAACTGATGTATTAGACTAGGTCACATATTGAGGGGGAACTCAATATATATAGGTTCAGATCAGAAGAGAAGATCAAAAGCGAAGATCAGAAGTGAAGAACAGAAGACCTGTAGAAAGGACATCAGCAGAGTCGATAGGTTGGAGCTAAGACAACCTTATTATAAGACTCAAGATTACTGATCTGTTGCATACTGATCAGGTATAGCTAAGTCAGAAAAGTGATAAGCATATCTACTTATCAAAGACATACGATTGTCATCACACCAGAAGAATGTTAAAACTGCTGGCTTTACAAGGCGCCGATTTAGTGTACTTGTTAGCCACTAAGAATTCGACACGTATGTATGGATATGACTATGCAGGATATGGCGTATTAGGCCAAACGGCTAGAAAGGACAAAATTGCACGAAGACGTTAGTAAGCTGCTTGTGTTCAGTCTGAAAGCTTGTGTGTGTTGAGTTAGTAAGCTACAGTAGTTCAACTTGAAAACTCATAGTGGAAAGTGAGTAAGCTGCTGAGTTTAGTCTGAATGCTTAAAGGTAGTAGTAGTAGTACTGAGTTAAGGAATTTCTCTGAGGATCAGAGAGAGTGGACGTAGGAGCTTGAGTCTCTGAACCACTATAAGTTGTTGTGTTGCTTGCTTTCTTTTTTGCATTTTATTCTGTTGCATATTTTCACTGAAAGCATAGTCAGTTTTATGATATTCAGTTGGAATCAATCCACTGAAGGTGCATTAAGTTGATCACAGCCTTAACCACGATTTCACTAAGAAAAATAAGCTTTTCAGCAAAGTAAAACGAGTATAAACTTAGGGCCTACACATTCCGCACTCTAGATAAGCTAGTAGAGATAGTTGTCGAACTGATCAACTCTCCTGAGTAGTCAGTAAGATCGTTATCTACTCTAAGCTTATTTGGACTCTGTTTTATAAAAGTCTCTGAAAGCCGCTCATTGTTATTGTCTCAGTAGACTTTGACTCAGGACATTTTGTGCTTCTCAGGACATCCTGACTCACTGATTATAGTGTTTCATTGAAAAGTTTAAAAATCACTATACACGTGTATTCCCCCCCCATACACGTGTGAGACTCGTTTACCCCGAGACCAACAAGTGGTATTAGAGAAGTGGTTCATTTGACCACTTTCTTTGGTGGTCAAAAGTCTTGTTACTGAGAGACTTTGGTGGTCTACTGAATAGATCTTCTGCTGATATCTTACAAGGCTCATTCATCATGCCTTCTAAGAAATTACCTATGTTCTCTGTTGAGAACTATGATCTGTGGAGATTGAGAATGCAGGCACATCTGTACTCCAAACATGAGAGAATGTGAAGAGTTGTGTCTCGAGGACCTTTTGAGTATAGGGTTGTGAATCCCAGATTGACTGATAATGAAAGAGATGATCCAAGGGATGAATTTCCCAGAATTATTGATCAACTTACTCCTGAAGAGAGGAAGTTGGTTAACTTGGATTATATTGCTTAAGATACATTGTATAGTACTATTGATGACGGTGTTATGAGAATGATTTCCCACTGTGAAACTACCAAAGAAATTTGGGATACACTTGCTATAATGTGTCAGGGCACTGATCATATCAAAGAAAACAAACTATCTGTGGCTATTGCCAAATTTGATGGTTTTGAAATGGAAGATGGTGAATCCATTGAAAGACTTGAGGTCAGATTCACTAGCATTATGAATGATCTGAGTGCTCTTGGGAAAAGATATCTGTTGGGAAATTTGTAAGTTTCGATGGAAGTTCCAAAACAGATAATGTAATAGAACCAGTCAGATCTGTTAGCTGACTGATGATCTAGATAACAGATAAGATGACCAGCTAAAATGTATAGACAACTGATGTAACAGATAAGTCACATATTGAGGGGGAACTCAATATGTATAGGTTAAGTCTTGAAGATCAGATATGCTGAAGAAGAAGAAGAAGAAGAAGAAGAAGCAGACAAGCAGAGAAGCAGACAAGACAGAAGACAGTCCAAGACCTACATCAGATGATAACAAGATTAGGTCAGTAAGTTGTGCTAAGGCAACTTACAAGCAGAAGACCTAAATCAGGTAGAGAGATCAGTATCCAACTGATCTATGTCAACTCCATCAGGTAACCACTTCATTGTTACCTAGTACGAGGCAAGTGTCCAAACAAGAAGAATGTCAACCTTGTGCTTATCCAAGTGCTGCGAAGTGTACTGGATAGCCAATGAGAAGTCGACAACACACGTACGAAGTACTGACAGTCTGCAGAAAAGTGGTTCAGGTTCAAACGGCTAGAAAGGACAAGCTTGCATGCTTTCGGCCATGTCGTCCCCGAAGCACGTCAAGTCAAGCCTGCAGACCTACCTAAAATAGACTGATGTTCGAATTGCTCTCCAACGGCTAGTTCAAAATCGTGTCTATAAATATGGGATCAAACCTTCATAGTAAGGTTACGGAAACTATACACAGGCTCAAGCTATCAAGATTTCCGCACAAAGAACACAATCTCAAGATTTATTCTTAAGCGTTCATCCCATTGTTCTTAGCATAGAATACTTATCCTCTAGCTTTAGGCTACTTAGAAGATATGATACTATTCCAGTTGGAACATTACAAATCTTATACCCAAACAAAAGTTAGGTTAAGTTTGTTATAGCAAGATTTTAGTCTAGGGTTTCTAGATCTGATTTCTGGGATTGGTTGAGTGAGAACTTGTGAAACAACTGTTGGTTGTACTGTGTTGGACTAACACAATAAACTAAGTCCAGTTGGCTAAGTTGGTGCCCCTGCTGATAGGGAAGAGTGGACGTAGGACAAGTTGTCCGAACCACTATAAATCTGTGTGCGTTTACATTGCTTTACACTTATTTGCACACTAGTTGTTTTCTGCATACATCTTCTGAATCTGGATCAGATTAGCATCAAGCTACTGATATAATCAGTTTGACAATTTAGTCATCTGGTCTAAAAACAGATTGGTCAAAATCTTGTTTTAAGTAAAACTATTTTTCACACGGGTTAACTAACCTTCCGCACCATCAGTTAAACTGATAGACGCCGAACTGATCTGGTCCATATAGATCAGTAAGTCGGATATCAGTCCATACTGATTCACACAGCACTCTGATCAGGCATACTTGCATATCACACCTGATCCACAAAAATGTTTGGAAGTCTATTCACCCCTCCCCTATAGACTTCCACCCTCACTGAACCCCGTTCGGGACCTACAATATCCTAAAATAGAAATTGCTCTGAAAATTCTTAGAGGACTTTCTAAGAAATGGGATATACATGCTGTGGTGATTGAGAACACCAAAGATATTGCTTCTATGCCATATCAACAGGTTTTCTCTGAGTTGAAAGCATATGAGTTTGTCATTGATAAGAAAACTAAGAAACCTGACAGCAAAGATGATACTTCATCTAGCAAAATTGTGGCTTTCAAAGCACAAGGAAAAATCTGCAATGCTAAAGAACCTGAGATCTCATCTAACAAAATTCAGGATGAAAAAGATGAGACAATTGCCCCGATGGCAAGAAGGTTTGAGAAAATGAACAACAAATTTGGTAAGTATAAGAGGTATTATAAAGATACCATTTACAGGAACAGGAACAACTCAGTAGCTGAAGAAAAGTCTATTGAGAAGAAGAAGGACCATAAAGCTGAAGGATCTTCATCCAGAAAGAAGGACTACAAATCCAAAGAGGAAACTGGTCAGGATGATGATGCGAACAGATGCTACAATTGCAAGAAGAAAGGTCACTTCCAGTATGACTGTCCTGAGTTGACTTCCAAGGAAAGAAAGGAGAGGCAAGCCAAAAGAGACAAGAAGTACCCCATCAAGAAGGCTATGGTTTCTAAAGAAGAACATTCTGAAGAAGGATCCAACTCTTCAGAAGAAATGTTCTCAGATAGTGATAGTGATGATCTCTACCTTGTTGCTATTGAGGAGGTAAATTATTCTATCTCTGTTGCTGCTCCTACACAAGCACCTGAGTTATCAAGTTCATCTGTAACCAGTAATTTTGACCTGATAGGTTTTCTTGAGAATCTGATGAAGGATTATTCTGTGTTACAAGAACTGTTCATAGAAACTCAAGAGCAGAATGAAGTACTGACTGCTGAGAATCTGAAGTGGAAAAACTCTAATGATACTGAGATCACTTCTCAATTGATGGGAGTAACAGATGAACTTGATGTTCTGAAAGTACAACTCCCAGAGAAAGAAAATGTAATAGAGGCCATGAAAGGAAAGTTAGAGAAATCCACTAAGGAGAATCAGCTTATCAGGAATGAGTTCAATGAACTCTTTGAGAAACATGAAACTCTAAAGAAAAGTGAGGATAGTTTGCGGAGAAAGTTAGCTCTATTGAATTCTGCATCTCATGCAATAGATGAAATTTAGAGTTATCAAAGACCCGCAACTATAAAGGCTGGATTGGGATATAATCCAGGGGGAACCTCACATGACCTTTTGAATGCTGCCTCTACAAGTGGCACTAAGACTGTCTTTGTTAAACCGGTGGTTCGTACTAATCTTTCTATTGAAGAACAACCCCATGTTTTAGACAAGGGTAAATGACCTATGGTTTTAGAAAACCTGAAGGTTCAGGAAAGAAAGCTCAAACCTCAGGAAAAGGCTAGAAAACCTGAACACTCAGTAGGAAATCCTAAGACCAGTACTTCGAAGCCTCAGGCTAAGAATACCAACCTGAAGAAATTTGCCCTGAACCATCAGAGGAATCCTCAGAAGAGAAACACTCAGCCGAGAAATTTTTAGATGAGGAAACCAAGTCTTCAGGTTACTGAAAGACCCCAATTTCAGTACAGACAACCTAAACCCCACTTGCCTAAGCACTGGAATAAGAGGCATGAACCCAATAAGAACTCTAAGGCCCATGTTCATACTAAGGCTGACACTCATACACAGGATACTGCCAAGGCATCTAAGGTAGTGAATGTGTATGTAGATGTTTATGGAAGACAAATCAGCCACTTTCCAAAAGGTACAACTAACCTGGTAGGACCCTACACTAAATGGGTACCTAAGGCCTGATTTTGTTTCAGGTGAAGGAAAATGGCACTGAGCTGAAGGAAGACAACATAGCCCTGATGAGTGGAACTGAAATTGCACCTGCTGCATGGTATTGGGACAGTGGATGCTCAAGACACATGACAGGATATAAGCACTTGCTCACTGACTATGTTGAACAGAAAGGCCCTCAGATAACTTTTGGAGACAACTCCAAAGGACATACAGAAGGATATGGAACACTTGAAGTCGATACTGTTCATATCCATGGTGTATCATATATATCTGGTTTAAAGCATAACTTGCTTTCTATCAGTCAATTATGTGATAAAGGATTCAGTGTTGAATTCTCAAAGAACTTGTGCTATGTGAAAGATAATGTTTCACAACAAGTACTACTGACTGGTACTAGAAAAGGAAATGTGTATCTTGCTGATTGGAGACTAACTCATATGGATAAATGTTTAATGGCTAAAAAGGCTACTGAAACCAGTTGGTTATGGCACAAAAGACCGAATCACTTAAACTTCAAAACCATGAATAAACTTGCAAGATTAACACTTGTGAGGGGGTTACCTAATGAAGTATTCAGTAAGGATCATGTTTGTGATGCTTGTCAGAAAGGCAAACAAATTAGAGCATCATTCAAAAGTAAAGTAGAAGTGTCTACTGATAGAATACTTGAACTGTTACATATGGATCTCTTTAGTCCAGTGATACCTGTAAGCGCAAATGGTAGGAAATATACACTGGTAGTAGTTGATGACTACTCAAGATACACATGGGTCATATTCTTACTCAGTAAGAAGGAGACTCAGACAAAACTGCCAGAATTACTGAAAAAGGCTCAGTAATGAAAAGAATCTGAGTGTGGTTAAAATCAGATCAGATGAAGGCACTGAGTTTATCAACCATATTATATCTGATTATTGTGCAGCAAATGGAATAGCTCATGAAATATCAGCTGCAAGGACCCCTCAACAAAATGGTGTTGCTGAAAGAAGAAATAGGACCTTGAAAGAAGCTGCAAGAACCATGATTGTTTAAGCTGACATTCCTAAGGGATTTTGGGCTGAGGCAGTCAACACTACATGTTATTCTCAGAACAGATCCATGCTGACAAAGAATCAAGGCAAAACACCATATGAGCTTTGGAATGAAAGGAAACCTCTTGTTTCTTTCTTTCGTGTGTTTGGTTGAAAAGTGTTTCATACACAATAATGGTAAAGATCAGTTGAAAACTTTTGATAGCAAAGTTGATGAAGGAATATTCTTGGGATATTCTGAAGTTAGTAAAGCCTTCAAGGTTTACAACTGTAGGACCCTTATTGTGGACGAAACACCTCATGTTGTTTTTGATAAATCTACTTGTGTTCATAAGAAACAGGAAGATGATTCAGGAGACTTGACAAAGAGGATCACCAGACTTAGCCTGAAGAAGAATGTCAAAACATCATCTGAGCCTGAAAAGAAGATGTCAATCACTTACTATGAATGGAGTGAAACTGACTCAGAGGAAGAAGAAACTCAGGATTGAAATACTCAGGTTGGTGATAGTTCTCCACTGAAAGAAAGCCAACACACTGAAGCTCACCCATCTGAACAAATCCCAGTTCAGACTCAGGTATGTAATGCCGATGAAGATGTGGTCACAGCTGAGGCAAACTCTGAATATATCAACCAAGGGGGAACAAATGTCACTGACAATGTTCTGAATGGAATTTCCCCTAAGGAAGATGATTCCCTTTCCCCTTTCTTGTTGTTCCCTGAATTTAATGAATTACCTGAACCTAACATTTCTGATGTTGAGGATACTACTGAAGGGGGAACATCCAGGAGAACATGGTTAGATAGCCACCCTACAACTCAGATTGCAGGAGATCCATCTGAAGGAGTTAAAATAAGAAGGTTCCATGGAGAAAGTGCCTTATTCTGCTGCTTCCTATCTGAGAAAGAACCTACTGAAATTGAAGAAGCTCTTCAAGATTCATTCTGGATTATTGCTATGCAAGAAGAGCTGAATCAATTTACAAGAAATGAAGTTTGGGAGCTAGTAGATAGACCTAAGAGGCACAATGTGATTGGAACTAAATGGGTGTTCAAGAACAAAAGAGATGAGAAGCTGCCAAAAAGATTCTGAGATATCTTAAGGGCACTGTGAATAGAGAATTGTGGTATCCAGCTGATGATAACCTTGAATTAACTGGTTATTCAGATGCTGATTATGGTGGTTGCAGAATTGACAGGAATTCCACTTCAGGAACTTGTCAATTTCTTGGAAGCAAACTGATATCTTGGTTCTCTAAGAAACAAACTCCAGTTGCAACTAGTACTACTGAAGCAGAATACATGGCTGCAGGGAGCTGCTGTGCACAGATTCTTTGGCTAAGGCAACAATTTAGGGATTATAAGATTATAGCCAATGAAGTACCTATATTTTGTGACAATAACAATGCTATTGCTATTTCACAAACTCTGGTATTGCACACCAGATGCAAACATGTTGACATCAGACATCATTTTATTAAAGACCACGTTGAAAAGAAAGATATCAGGATGGAGAAAATTCATACTGATAAACAAAGGACTGATATTCTTACTAAGCCTTTGGCTGAGTCAAGATTTCAGGAACTATCAGTAGAATTAGGGATGTTGGATCCTGGTGAGTAAAATTTACTGAAGGGAGAAGTTCTTCAGATGCATGAAGTTATTCAGGAAGGAATAACTCAGGATAAAAATATCTCAGGATGGAAATTGAGACTCAGGATGGTTTTCGTCAAGGTCAGTATTCAGTAAGGCTTAAGTATTTAATTAATCCTGAAACAATACTTGGCTCATGCATTTACTCACATCATTTATTTCACTCAGTAATCATTGAAAATAAATTACTAAAGACCTGAACTTTAAGCGGGAATGTTTGAAAGAATTCTATTGGCTAGAATTTCGGTAGAGAACTGAAGGGTTGCCTCGATTAGAGTGAAACATCATTTAATCACCCTAATTGCTGCTATTTGCTTCATTTTATCTGATTATTTGCTATAAATAACAAATAACCATCGAGATTAGATTTACCTTAGATTAAATCTCAACCGCTCAATTCTTTATCCATCAAAGATTTAATCTTAGCCCTTGATCTTTATTTTCCAGATCATAGAAATATCCAAGTGTTCTCGTGATCAAACAATTTACACTCTTTGCTTTTCAAACGTTCAAACTCTCGAAACCCTTAAACTTCGTACATTCAAAATTCCCAGTTCCTCAATATCTTACAATGGATTTTCCTAGCTATGCCATGATTAAAGACCTCGCAGAAACAGAGAAGCCTTATTTTAAACACGTAGTGGCGATGATCGACAATAAAGACACCACGGTCAAAGAAGAAGCATTGAATATGCTCCGGTTGACTCGGTTGGAGAGATTGATGAGCAACACACTGGATTTGGATTTATCACAAGAGGTTTTGCAATTCATTGTTAACTTACGAGAAGGAGCATAATGAACTCCGGTTTCGCAGTTGAGTTTTGGGACATATGCGAAATCAAAAGCAAAGGTTGTGTGTACAAAAGAGGTACGTTTATCACTTGAAGATATTAATGATGTTTTCGAGCTTTGTAATAGAGGGGAAGATCCTGCTTTATATATGTCTGGAAAAGAACATGAAATTTTGGATGAATTTTTGGAGTCCAAAGTGGAATTGAAGGGGTCGCTGAATTAACGGTGTTTGAAACCGAAATATAGAGTCTTGATTGACATTGTGGCCAAGTGCTTGATGAGCACCTCTGGAAGTCTGGAGCAGGTGAGCCGGAATAAGTTGAGGCTCATGGCCGCAATTGAAGATTCTCCGGTGGTGGAGTTTAACTGGTTAAAGTTTCTGGCAGATTGCATACTGCACCAGAATCAGAACTTGAAATATGCTAAGGGAGCATATACAAAGAATGGGAAGGTGTTGTTTGGCACAAAGATAAGTTTCCTCATTGAAACTTTGCCAAGGGAGAACATGTTTTTGTTATCTGGAGAGGAATTTTCTCGGAACCGAATCATGTTCAGAAAGTCCAAATCACAGAAGAAGAAACCTGCGACTTCTGAAAGTCCAAGTTCTACGGCACAGGATGAGCCTAAAGAACCTGTGGAACTTGAGGAATCTGAATCCGATCAGGACAACGTGGCCATTTTTGAGGTGGCTAAGAAGAAGACCAAGAAGGTGGTTGTGAAACGTCCTGAGGAGACAAAGAAAAGAAAGAAATATGTTAGAGTGTTAAAAATGGATCACCATGTGAGTGTGACTCATTAGCAATCTCACTTATCCTTTCATTGTATGATGAAATGTTCTCATCATCTTTCATCTACAAGTTTTCAAACCTGGTTCCCAACATTCTGAGTCTAGACCTCCGAACACTTTCGGATCCTTCACAATGTTCCTGCAATATTTCTCATGCATCCTTAGAAGAAACACAGTTAGATATCAGTTTAAACATAGAAACATTAGTAGCAGTAAAAATCGCATTAAGGGGTTTAGAATTGAAATTGGCCGATGTGCATTCATCATTGGACCAATAAATCTCCTTTTTGACTTGAGATTCTCCATCTTTATCATCAAATGTCTTTGGTGGATTCCAACCAGATTACACACTATGTCATGCTCTCTCATCTATAGACTTAATGTAAATGCGCATTTTAGGTTTCCAGTAGGGATAATTTGATCCATCCAAAATTGGAGGATTTAAAGGAGTCAACGGACAATCCATTGCAAAAACACACTTTAAAAACACAGGACCTTTAACTTAGTGTATCAAGTTTATGGCTCTGGCGCCAACTGAAAGTGTGTGTGCGTGTATTTTCAGAGTGTTGTTGAAAATATTGTGAAATATATAAAACAACATATGACAGCGGAAGTATAAAAACGCAGTGCAAAGGATTTCAAAATTATGTGTAGTCTGTAATCTAGACTATACGAACCTCATAGTTAAAAATATCACTATAACAAGTAGTGAGATACACAAGAACCTCTTACAAGATCCTAAAAGGTATAGTGAAAAACCACACACCAAAAGCAATCTATTCAATCAAGTGACTAATGATCTGATTCAACCTAAAACTTGATCTAATAAGATAAACACAATACTGATGGGAGAGATTGTATTCCCTCGACCAGTACAAATAGAATAACAACGACCCTCACACTCCTGCTGGATGAAAACACCCTAAGTTGTACTTTCGGTTGTGTCTCGGATGTTACTCTCTAAAGTTTGGAATAGAGCAAATGGTATTTCACTTTTCCTCAAACTTGAATGTGGACCAATGCATGGTATTTATAGACTTGAAGATCAACCGCATTGTCCTATCCACTAGGATTGGATAGCCTTGAACTTCTCCTCCACTATCTCCATGCTCTTGGTGTAACCACCCACGACCTTTCTATTCTCACTCCACCACAGTGCAACCGCCTGACAATATCCGAAACTATAATCAACCTGCAATGTAGGAAACATAGAAAAACATATCTATAAAAACGGAGTCTGTGTTAGGAGAAAGAGCAAATTTATGATGTTGTGCAGAATGTTGTCCAACATCTGGAACAATATCTGTGCAACATCAACAGTATTATGTGCCCTATTTTCATTGTTCACCATTATTATTATTGTTGGTATCTTTTTAAAAAATTATGTGAACTCAAGTTTACGATGAACTTGATTTTCTAGCATCATTGTTATGTATAAAACAATTATTATTATGCATAAAAAATTTGTTACGCACAAAAAATCTCACTATTTAAAAAAATATTTTATATTTTTTATGCATAACAATAATAGCTTTACAAATAACATTGATAGAGTTCATATATAGACCTGGTTCACAGGAGTGGCATTCAAATTATTATATTGAAAGATATAATTTATTTACACTAAATTGTGCAACTATTAATATAGAAAACTAATTGGATGCAAACGAGACACATTAATAATGGATTTTTTTCGCAGCTATTTGAAAAAAAGAAATAAAATGCCGCTAATCACTTCCCATAAATTTAGACGATCTTCTATGCGTAATGTGCTACGTGTAATTCAATTATATTTTTATTCAATGTAAGTTGTTCCAAATAAATATTTTCAATTGTCATCGCATTATTAGTTACTAACACGTAACCTCGGGTACTACGCGGGATTTAAAATAATTTTTTTATTAATTTCAATTGAAATATTTTAAATATTTAA
Source organism: Stenogyne calaminthoides (assembly GCA_037126765.1). Taxonomy (NCBI): domain Eukaryota; kingdom Viridiplantae; phylum Streptophyta; class Magnoliopsida; order Lamiales; family Lamiaceae; genus Stenogyne; species Stenogyne calaminthoides. The sequence goes on along the minus strand of JBBCBC010000022.1, from coordinate 14,835,007 downwards.
TTTAATTACAGGTATAATTTTTATATTTTTATATTATTTGTGCATATTTTCATTCATTTTTTATTCTAAATTACTTCCTCCCATTAAATTAGATGTGTCAGTCTTATATATTTATTACATAATACATGTCATTTTGAGATTTTCACCCATCATTATCTCATATATACCTCTAATGATTATTTTTCATTGTTATTAATTTTTTTTATTTTTCTATAAATATGTTGTGTGAATAATTTTTTCAGCCGATAGTATTTGTTGTTATAAATATTTAATTATAAAAAAATTAAGGTTAATGGTTCAGCTTCTAGGTTTGTCTTTGGTCAAAGGGGTATAGCTCAAGTGGTTAGAGCTCCACTACCTAGGCCGAGAGAACCTGATTTCGAGACATTATAAGACCCTTCCAAATAAAATTTAAAATTATTTTGTCCCTTCGGGGACATCCGATAAAATTGGAATGATTCAGAGAAGATTAGCATGGCATCTGCGCAAGGATGACACACATAAATCGAGAAAGGATCCAAATTTTTAAGTCAAAGTGAGATAGCTCAAGTGGCAAGAGCACCTCTACCTAGGTCGAGAGGTCCTGGATTCGAGACATTATAAGACCCTTCCAAATTAAATTTGAAAATTATTTCAGTCCTTTCAGGGACATCCGATAAAATTGAAATGTAATTTTAAATTTTTTTGTCAAAGTGGTATAACTCAATTGGTTAGAGCCCCACTACCTAGACCGAGAGGTCCTAGGTTCGAGACATTATAAGACCCTTCCAAATTAAATTTGGAAATTATTTTACCCTTCTAAATTAAATTTGAAAATTATTTTTTATTAAAATTTGACACCCTAAAAATAGTCAAAGTGGTATAGCTCAAGTGGTTAGAGCCCCACTACCTAGGCCGAGAGGTCCTGGGTTCGAGACATTATAAGACCATTCCAAATTAAATTTGGAATTATTTTTGAGGTCCAAGGTTTGATCCCAAGGAACTACAACTTGATGTTCGATCTGTAGTTGAATTGGTCGTCAAAGTGGGATAGCTCAAGTGGTAAGAGCACCACTATCGAGGCCAAGAGGTCCTGCTAGAGCTGGCAAAATGGGCAGCCTGGCCCGACCCTGCCCAGCCCATCGGGCCAAGTTATGTTCATGGGCTGGGCCGGGTCGGCCCATCATCTAGTCGGGCCACAAAAAATGCAGCCCAGTATGGGCTCACGGGCCAGTGGGCCGGCTCGCCCATGATTTTTTTATTTTTTTATTTTATACTTTACAAAATTATATTATTTCTTTGTAATTCTTTTGGGTATATTTCTACCCTTATCAATTTATTTTATTTTATGATTAAGAAAATAAAATAATAATTATAATTATTAAAATACAATCTTATGTACCTGACAACATTAACTTGAGTACTATTTTGTTGATTGTGATTTTTAATTATATCAAAAGAACTCGTAGTTTGACAATTACAAAAAATGAATTTCTTTAGTCTTTATAGTTTGAATAAAGAATTACAAATAAAAAAAATTAATAAAATTTGTCGGGCCAAATGGACGGCCGATGACCCGTCGGGCCAAATTGGCCCAAGCCCATTAGGCCCGTGGGTCAAATGGGCCAGGCCAAATAGGCCGGGCTCTTTTTGGGCCTCTAATTTTTTAGCCCACGCCATACTTGGGCTCGGGTTGGCCGGGCCAGCCCATCGGGCTGGGCCCAAATTGCTGGCTCTAGGTCGTGGGTTCGAGACATTATAAGACCCTTCCAAATTAAATTTGAAAATTATTTTAATGTCAAATTGGTATAGCTCAAGTGGTTAGAGAACCACTACCTAGACCGAGGGGTCCTGGATTCGAGACATTATAAGACCCTTCCAAATTAAATTTGGAAATTATTTACATCAAACTTTGATTTTTACTTGTCATCTGGGTTTTGTGCATGCTAGTAATAATTATGTTAGGAGAAGAACTCTGTGGAATAATTTCTTACCTTACTGTCAGGATACTTTTGTGGTTATGGGGGACTTTAATGTTATTCTTGACATGCATGAGAGGGTGGGTTTGTCTGTCCCTGTGCAGGTCTCTTGTGATGATTTTAAATCCTTTATTGATGATTATTGTCTTATGGAGTGTGATTCCTCTAGTCCCTTTTATACTTGGGTGTCCATGCTAATTCAGGGAATTTTATGGCCTCTAAGCTCTTTTAGATTCCAGCATATGTGGTTTCATGATCCCTCTTGTTCCGAGCTCATAAAAAATTCTTGGAATACTTATATTGTGGCTAGGGACCCCATTACCTTATTTGTCAAAAAGTTGAAAAGGTGAAAGGGTGAGTTAAAGTATTGGAACAAACATACTTTTAAAGATGTTCATTTCTTTGTCTCACAGGCTCAAGCTCAGTTAAGAGAGATTTATAAACTTAGAAAGATGGGACAGTATGCTGGTGTCCTGTTCACTTTGGAAGTGGATGCCCATGAGAGGCTAGATGAGGTGTTGAAAAGATGGGATACACTTAGATCCCAAAGTATAGTGCCTCTCTGCTCAAAGATGGGGATAGGAACTCCAAGTTCTTCCATGCTCTCCACAATATGAGCAAGTGTAGATCTAAGATTTTGGCCCTCAACATTGACAACCAGAGTGTTACTGATCAGGGAGTTATCTCTGCCCATATTGTCAACTTCTATTCTACTCTGTTTAATTCTAACAACCCTAGCCCCACTGATTATTCTCTCATCAATTCTTTGAATTTCGGGAAAATTGAAAATTAAGAAATGGATGTCATGGACAGAGTCCCCTTCCCTACTGAGATTAAGGAGGCTATTTTCAACCTCTCAGCTGATAGCACCCCTGGCCCTGATGGGTTCTCTGGTGTTTTCTTTCGGAGGTGTTGGCATATTATTGACACTGACTTAATTAATGCGGTTCAGTATTTCTTCACTAAGCACTTTATCCCTTATAGTTTAAGCTCTAACTTTGTCATTCTTATTCCTAAAAATCAATGGGCCTGTTAAAATTGAGGATTTAGACCTATTGTGTTGGGTAATTTTCTTTTCAAAGTCTTCACCAAGATTTTAGCTACTAGGTTAAAACATATCTTGTCCAAAGTTTTATCCCCTTATCAATTTGGCTTTATTCTTGGAAAACAGATCAATCACTGCATTGCTCTAGTTTTTGAGGGTTTTAAATGCCTTGATAAAGTGTGTGATAAAGGTGGTGTTGCCTTTAAAATTGACATTAGGAAAGCTTTTGATACTGTCAGTTGGGAGTTTCTCTTGTTAGTTTGCAATAAGTTGGGTTTTTCTGATAGCTTCATTAATGTTGTTCACTGTATTCTTAAGTCTACCAGGCTTTCTATCTTGAGTAATGGTGCTCCCATGGGCTACTTTGCTTGCTCCCGGTGGGTGAGATAGGGTGATCCCCTTTCCCCTCTTTTATTTTGTATTGCTGAGGAGGTTTTGGGGTTGTTGATTTTTCAGAGTATACATACTCATGAACTTATCCAAATCAAGACTGGTCACAATCTTCAGTGCCTCCCTTCCTTTTCTATGCTGATGATGTCATAATATTAATGAAACACAAGAAGAAGAATATCAGAGTGCTTAATCATATCTTTAATACTTATGCCTTGCTTTCTGGTCAGTACATTAATCATATTAAGTCTAAGATTCTCTTTGATAGATAATTTTCTAATAATTTCAAGAATTTTACTAAAAACATCACTGGTTTTTCTAAGGGTGGCACCCCATTTACTTACTTAGGGGCTCTTGTTTTTAGAGGTGCCCCTAAGGCTGCCTTTTTTAGGAAGAATGTTGATGACATCATTGCTAAAATTGGTAAGTGGAAGGGTGTTTTCTTGTCCATGGCCAGTAGAACTTGCATGATTAAAACTGTGATTATTCCCTCTTTCATTCATATTATGAAGGTTTATATTTGGCCGGATGCTATTATTGATAAAGTTGAGAAAGCTGTCAGGAATTTTATTTGGATTGGTGCCACTGCTAATAATGGTACTTCCAATGTTTCTTGGGCTAAGGTTTGTGCTCCTGTTGTGAAGGGGGTCTTGGCATGACTTCCATTAAGACTTTGAATAAGTCTATCCTCCTCAAGTCCTTATGGGATATTTTTACTTCTAAAGATGAGATCAATTGTTTCATTAAGAACAGGATCATTAACAATAATAAAGTAGGGTACCATATCCAGTCTTCAATCATCTCTTGTGTTAGGCTGCTATGGCCTTATATCCAAAAAATGTAAGATGGATATGTGGCTTACCCTCTACTGTGTCCTTTTGGTTTGATAATTGGCTGGGCTATGTGATTGCTGATAGGATTGGTATTCCTGTCACTATGAGAAAACATTTTAGTTTTGTGGTTTCTGATTACTATGATAATGGGGCTTGGAACATTGAGTAAGATTTCTATATAATTTATCCTGACATTACTTTTGATATCAGCAAGCACATATTCATTTTTTGACACTACTGATATTATAATTTGGAAGAAGTCCCTACATGGGATCCTCTCCTCTAATCTCTCTTATATTATGCTAAGCCCACACTACCCTGAAGTCAATTGGGGAAGTTGGATTTGGCAATCTTTTATCTCTGTGTGCAGGTCAACCACCATTTGGAAGGTTGTACATAATAAGCTTCTCACCAGGGATAGATTGAGAGATTGGGGCTATTATGGCCCTTCCTGGTGCTCCCTTTGCCACATTAAAGAGGAAGATGTTGATCATCTCTTCCTCTCCTGCAGTTCTACTTCTCCTCTACTCCTTTCTATTTGACACATTTTTTTCTTTTCCCATTCATCATCTCACTAACTTTAGTTCTTTTCTGCTGCAAGCAATGACTATGCAGGCTGGACCCCAGGTCAAATGGGCCCTGGATGTATGCTATTATAACATATGTGTGGATGGTTTGACATCTTAGAAACATGGCATTGTTTAAGGACAGATGCTTCCCCTACACTGCTATTCATACCAAGTTTTGGGCCCACATGAGAGAATTGAACATCATGCCTCATGTCTTTAGCACCATTCTGGATAATACAGTTGTGCTGGATGCTTTTGGGATTGTTCAAAGATTGAAGAATGACTCTCATCAGATCAGTGTGAGATGGCATAGGCCACAGATTGGATGGATCAAGTGCAACACTGATGCTAGTGCTTTTGGTGCTCCAGGTCCTCTCAAAGGGGGTGGTCTTTTCAGAGATCATGATGGAAACTACCTGGGTGGTTTCTCAGTCAACCTTGGCACAGGATTCGCCTTTAAAGGGGAGTTTGTTGCAGCTCTTATAGGTATTGAAATTGCTTATGATAGAGGTTGGGGATAAACTCTGGATTGAGTCAGATTCCATGTACGTTCATGCTTAAATCCCAATGTCCCCTGGAAGTGTATTGAGAAGTGGAGGTTGGTTAGAGCTCATTTGCAGAAGATTCAGTGGTTTGCATCTCATGTTTATAAAGAGGCCAACTGCTGTGCTGATTGCTTGGCGGGCTATGATGGTGATGAGTTATTCTATTGGTGGGATTCTAAACCACAATGGCTTGACACTCTCTTTTTTAATGATTTGCATTCGGTTTATGTTAGATCTTAGTTATTGTCTTCCCTTGCTATTGTACTTTTCACTTTTGCTTGCTAATTTTTCCCAAGGCAGCCTGTTGCCTTTTGATTCAGGGAAGTGGCATGAAGCCATGTAATTCAAGATGGACTCGATGTAAATCAAGTTTGGGAATTGTTGGGTTGCCTAGAGGGGTTAGACCCATAGGTTGCAAATGGTCCTTCAAGCGTAAGTCTGTTGCAAATGGCAAAGTACAACCTACAAAGGCATTGACTATGATGAGACCTTCTCACCAGTTGAAAAGATCAAGTCCATTCAAATTTTACTTGTGATATCAGCACACTATGATTATAAGATTTGGCAGATGGATGTCAAAACAGCTTTCCTCAATGGAAACATTGATAAGGAAGTGTTTATGACTCAACCTGAAGGTTTTATATCTGTAGGTCCCGAACGGGTTTTAGTGAGGGTGGAAGTTTAGAGGGAAGGGGTGAATATACTTCCAAACCTTTTTCGTGGATCAGGTGTGTTAAGCAATTAATCCCGATCAGAGTGCGGTGTGAATCAGTTTGGACTAATATCCGACTTACTGATTTTTCAAGCAAATTAGTTCGGCGTCTATCAGTTTAACTGATGGTGCGGAAGATTAGTTAACCCGTGTGAAAACCAGTTTTATACAAATAAGGATTCTGACCAATCTGATTTGGATCATATGACAAAGGTGTCAAACTGATTAGATCAGTAGCTTGATGCTAATCTGATCCTTGTACAGAATATGCATGCACATAACAAGAGTAGTGTGCAGATGAGTGTAAAGCAAGATAAAGGCACACAGATTTATAGTGGTTCGGAAAACTTGTCCTACGTCCACTCCTCCCTATCAGCAGGGGCACTAACTTAACCAACTGGACTTAGATTATTGTGTTAATCTTGCTATAACAAACTTAACCTAACTTTTGTTTGGGTATAAGATTTGTGTTGTTCCAACTGGAATACTATTGTTGGGATATTTTAGTTTTGATGAATTATGCCAAAACAGTATCAACTTGTGCTTTTGAAGCTAATCTACAGATAGCAAGTTGAGGGGGAACGAGAGAACAAATTGAGGGGGAACTCACGAAATCAGACGTAGATGATCGAGATCAGACGAGGTTGCAGACGAGACTGATCGAGATTAGATGAGTAAGATGAGTTCCGGAGTTAACTGATGAGCTGAGCAAAATCAGAAGAGAAGAAAAGAAAAGCCACCGACCGATCAAGATCGATGACCAGATGACCATCGATGACCGTAGAATGCATTTAGCCGATCCGGTGATCGAAGAGCGCATAAGCCGATCGTAAAGAAACCGACTTAAGATCAAGAGAAGGTTGCGCATCGTAAGAGGAGCAGATGAGACCGATCGAGATCGACGCGACGAGATCGATATGAAGATGAGCAGATGATCAAGATCGACGGATTGAGATCGACAAAGCAAACCGATACGCTAACCTAATATGCTAACCCGATGTACTAATTCGATGGCGATATACCGATATGTCGACTGATAGCTATAATCGATCCGATCATGTGAGCCGATCGATCAAAGCGAGAAGAAATCGACATCGAGAACTAGAAATGCGATACCGCACGTAAAAGAAGTCATCCAAGAGAAGTCATCCAAGTCATATTCACCGAGAATCGAATCTACCGATGATTAGTTAGCTTTGAAAGCTAGTGACTGAGGGTCGATTGTATGAAGACAGAAGAATCAACTCGGTCGGCTGAGTGTCGGATGCCCGATCGAATAAGGTCCGTGAAGAGAAGTCACCAAAGGCTCGAGATAGACTGAAGGCTCAGATGGAACTGAAGACACTGAGACTCAGAGAATCCAGAATGATTCCAAGGCGAGGAATCTGAGGAATATAGCCGTTAGAATCAGCTGACGTGGACCAACGAGAGGAAGACAACCACCGAAAAGTCGCAAGAAGTTTAGAATAGTATGGATTTGAATGTGACTCCATCCAACGGTAACATTCAAATCCACACTATAAATACAAGTTCTTCTTCTCATTGTTTGCGTGGAAGTGCGAAGAAGATAGCAACAATGCTACAGAGCCAAAGAGAGTTATACTCAAAAGCATTCCCACCCTAGAACACAAGTCTGTAGATATACAAATAAATTCAAAGAGTGTTCTAGAACCCAATCTAAGCAACCCACGATGTATCCTAAGCTTAGAGAGATTTTCCCAACCTTAGCATTGAGACTAAACAAATGTAAGGGAAAATCTCACCATAGTTGGAAACCAAACAAACCTTACCCAAATCAGTTTGATAGGATAAGTTTGTAGGTGAGTGTGAACTCGGTAAACATCTAGCAATCCCGAAAGGGAGGGTAGGCAATCCCGTGAGGGAGATAAGTCCCGTTTGAGTGTGAACTCGGTAAACATCTAGTTGGTGTACTGTGTTGGACTAACACGTTAAACTAAGTCCAGTTGGTTAAGTAGGTGCCCCTGATGATAGGGAAGAGTGGATGTAGGAGTTGGACTCCGAACCACTATAAAATCGTGTGTTCTTTACTGCTTTATGTTCTTACTTGCCATATGCATTCGATTATAAGCAAAACACAACACATGAGCTTAAAAAGCGAAAAATCTGGAATCACTCTGCCCTCACCCCTGTTTTATATGCACTGAACTGAAATGTTTGCTTCCGCACGCGCAAAATGGGTTTCTCACCTGGACCATCAACTATCTTATCTTTTAAATAACCTAAAGCTAGAGGATAAGTATTCTATGCTAAGAACTATGGGATGAACACTTAAGAATAAATCTTGAATTTGTGTTCTTCGTGAGGAAATCTTGAGAGCTTGAGCTTGAGTATTATTTCTGTCCCCTTACTATGAAGGTTTGATCCCATATATATAGGCACGAAATCGAACTAGCCGTTGGAGAGCAATTCAAATTTTGGTCTATTTTAGGTAGGTCTGCAGGTAGATTTGACGTGCTTCAGGGGCGGCATGGCCGAAAGCATGCAAGCTTATCCTTTCTAGCCGTTTGACACTGAACCACTTTTCTGCAGATTGTCAATACTCCGTACGTGCATTGTCGACTCCTCATTGGCTATCAAGTACGATTCACAGCACTTGAATAAGCAACAAGGTTGACATTCTTCTTGTCTGAAAACATTCCTCGTACTAGATAACATGGAAGTTATTATCTGATGGAGCTGACACGGATCAGTTGACCACTGATCTGTTTACCTGATTTAGGTCATCTGCTCGTAAGTTGTCTTAGCACAACTTACTAACCTTTCCTTGTAGTCATCTGATGTAGGTCTTCTGGATGGTCTCTGTCTTGAACTCTTCTGCTTATCTGCTTCTCGGCTTATCTGCCTCAGTCACCAGATATTCAGCATATATGTTCTTCAAGTTAGCTGATCTTCTGACCTTCAAGACTTAACCTATATATATTGTGTTCCCCCTCAATATGTGACCTATCTGTTACTTCAGCTGTCTATACACTTCAGCTGGTCATATTATCTGCTATTCTATATCATCAGTCAGCTAACAGGTCTGACTGGTCCTATTACATTATCTGTTTTGGAACTTCCATCGAAACTACAAATTTCCCAACAATATCTAAGCCAAATTCTAATCTGGTATGCCAGCTAAAGAGATCCATTTATGGATTGAAGCAAGCTTCTAGAAGTTGGAATATCCGATTTGATGAAGCTGTTAAGTATTTTGACTTCATCAGAAATTTGGAAGATCCTTACGTTTATCGGAAACGCAACGGGAAGAATATTGTCTTCATAATCATATATGTAAATGACATACTAATTTTGGGAAACAATATCCGGTTAATCCAGTCTGTGAAAGATAAGTTATTAAAGACCTTCATGATGAAGGATCTTGGTGAAGCCTGCTACTTCTTAGGTATCAAGATCCACAGGGATAGATCCAAGAAGATGTTAGGGGCAATCACAGTCCACCCACGTAGATAAGGTGTTGAATCATTTTGCGATAGAGAACTCTAAGAGAGGGTCTCTATCGGCAAATCATGGGATAAAGTTATCAAAGAAGGATTGTCCTTCTGTTGAAGCTGATATCAAGCACATGAAAGATGTCCCATATGCATATTCAATTGGGTCAATCATGTACGCCATGACTTGCACTAGGCCAAACATTTCCTACGGTATCAACATCACTGGTAGATACCAACAGAATACGGGTGAGTCTCACTAGATTGCTGTCAAGACCATTCTAAAGTATCTTAGACGAACTAAATAATATTTCTTAGCAAGATTTCAGACTAGGGTTTCTAGTTTCTTATTTATGGGATTGTTGAGCGAGAACTCTTGAAACATCTGCTGTATTGTGTTGGACTAACACATTAATATAAGTCCAAATTGATTAAGTGAGTGTCCCTGCTGATAGGGAAGAGTGTACGTAGGACGAGTTGTCCAAACCACTATAAATCTTATGTGATTTATCTATTTTACACTCTTTGCACACTACCTGCTTTATATTGTATGCATGTTCTGAGTCTGGATAAGATTTACATCAAGCAGCTGATCTGATCAGTTTTAACCTCTTTGTCATCTGATTTAAAACAGATTACTCAGAATCTGATTTGAGTAAACTGTTTTTTCACACGGGTTAACTTATCTTCCGCACCATCAGTTGAACTGATAGACGCAGAAACTGATCTTCTTCCAATCAATCAGTAAGTCGGATATCAGTCCGTACTGTTACACTCGCACTTTGATCAGGCATACTTGCATTTCCACACCTGATCTCACAAAAGTTTTAGAAGTCTATTCACCCCTCCCCTCTAGACTTCTACCCTCACAAAATCCATTTGGGACCTACAAGTGGTATCAGAGCAGTGGTTCTTCTGACCACTGGCTTTGAGTATCATCGGTTCTTGAGGAAGAATATTTGTGGTCACTTGAACTGATCTTGAAAAATCTATTTTTTAAAAGCACATAATCTTGCCAAGTTCTCTATCGACGAGTACGCCGACTGGTCTCTCGTCATGAGTGACCATCTGGGAGTCATCAGCAACAGGATGAAGGAGATTCTTGAGATAGGACCCATCGTTATCTATCATTAGAATCCAGCTGAAGGAGGAGATCCGACTCAACCAGTTGGAGCAATAATCAGAAAGAGTCCTTCACTGATGGATGCAGAAGAGAGGAAATTGTCCAACCTGGATACGGTGGCCAGGCATCTGATCATGAAGACTGTGGACCCTACCACACGTGAGAAGGTCAAGTATCTGAAAACTGCTAAGAAAATATGGGATACCCTTGCTGAAATTTGCAAAGTTAATGATCTAATTAAGGATAGCAAATTACAAGCTGAACTGGTTATCTTTGAGAAATTGAAGATGTTACCAAACGAGATGATTGATCAGCTTGATGGAAGAATTACTCGAAGAGTCAACAGACTGCGTGATTTAGGTCGAGTAATGTTAGATAAGGATATCAACTACAAGATTCTGAGGTCATTGACAAAGAAATGGGATACTAAAGTAACAATGATCAAAGATTGTCAAGATATTGGAACCATGAAGCCGAACAATTTGTTCTCCAGTTTGAAAGCACATGAATTTGATCTGATTGAAAGAAGCAGAGAATCAAATGATGGTCCTTCTGAAGTTACCACAAGTTCTACAAAAACTGTTGCATTTCAGGCATCCAGTAGCAGTTCACGATCTGTTGAACAAATGGGAAACATCAACAGCAAAGATGAACAGATTGCTCTGCTAACTAGAAAGCTTGAACGATCAAATGTTCGAATGGAAAAGTACAGAAAGTTCTATAAAGACTATAGACAAAGCAGAGGAAGAGATAGAGATTTACTGACAGATCACCAGAACGAAATCATTCTGATGACAGAAGAGATGATCGAAGAGAAGATCGGAGAGATGACCGAAATGATGACAGAAAGAATGATCGAAGGGATGATCACAGAGAAGACAGACGTGGTGACAAATCAGAAAGAAGGAGTTTTGATTACAAGAAAGGTGGAAAGTCACCTGACAGATCTTATCGAAGAAATGATTCACCTAACAGAAGAGGATCTGGATAATCTGGAACTTGTTTCAACTACCACAAACCAGGTCACTACAGCACAGACTGCCCCGACTTGACCCCTAAAGAAAGAGAAGAGAAGCGAAACAGAAGAGAGCAATGATACAGAGATAGAAAAGCTATGATAGCAGAGACATCTGGTATTGATGACTCTTATCTGCCATCAGATGACTCTAGATACTAATCTGTTGAAGATTTCTGTCTGATATCCAACACTGACGATGTCAACGATCTGAACTTCTCATCTGATGATGACATCTGTCTGATATCCAGAGAAACTGACCAATCTGAGGTATTCTCTAAACCTTCTGTGATTTCTTGTTCCACACCTGTTGTGCTGAGCACATCTACTGGAGAGATTAACCTGCAAGTATATAATGACCAATTGCTTGATGATCTCACTAATGCAATAAATACTTCTACAAGAGTGGAAGTTGAGAATGATAACCTAAGAGCAGAAAATGTCCGGCTTGTAAAAGAATGCAAGGAAAGTAGAATTGCTGAACATAAATTAATTGAAACTGTTCAGAAGATGACCATAGAACTGGATGTTCTAAAAGTTGGTTCTTTTGACAGGCAAGATCGATTAATGAACAGCAGGCTACCAATATAAAAAAAGTAGGAGATCTCAAATTCCTTCCGAATGCATGAGAATCTAAAAGTCATTGAGGACAGTTTGCGTAAGAAAATAGAGGTTCTCACAAAATCATCTAAAAATATTCAGAATTTGAACAAATATTTTCATGCGCCAACTGATAAAAAGGGAGTCGGGTATGTGAACCCTTCTGGATCCCCAAAAGTCCCGTCTAGTTCACATCAAAAAAATGTAACCAAACGAGTTTCTGATAAAGATACAAACTATGTCAAATCTATATCAAATAAGGGAAAAAGACCAGCTGATCAGACAAGGCGAGTGCCGGATCAGAAAGGGAACAGAAATGGACCCCAACTGAACAGACACCAGCCAAGGAATCAACAGAAGAATCCTGTTCTCGACAGATAAATGTACAATCAGAAATTGAGTTACTCAGCAGATCCTGTTAACTGGCTCTAGAAAAGGAACTATCTACATTGCAGATTAGGACAGTTGCCCAAGAAATGCATGCTTGATTGGTAAAAGTACCAAAAGCATCAGTTGGCTCTGGCACAATAGAATGAGTCATCTGAACTTTAAAACTCTTAACAAGATAGCAAGGTTGTCCTTGGTTGAAGGTCTCCCGAATGAAGTTTTCTCTAAGGATCAGACATGTGCCGCATGTCAGAAGGGAAAGCAAGCCAAGGCTTCATTCAAAGGGATTCCTTCTCCTCCATCCAGCAGAGTACTGCAACTGCTCCATATGGATTTATTTGGACTAGTTACGCCTCTTAGTTTTAGTGGACGTAAATACACTCTAGTGGTCGTGGATGATTACTCCAAATTCACCTGGGTAGTATTCTTGTATAAGAAGAATGAAACTACAACAAAGCTACCTGAACTTCTCAAGAAGATTCAGAATGAAAAGGGTCTCAACATAGTGAAAATCAGATCAGATAAAGGTACAAAATTCTTGAACCAATTTATATCTGATTTTTGCTCTAAGTTTGGTATACATCATGAGACATCAGCTGTCAAAACACCAAAACAAAATGGCGTAGCAGAAAGGAGAAACAGAACACTCAAAGAAGTTGCTCGCACTATGTTAGCTGAACATGCAACACCAAATCATTTCTGGGCAGAAGCAATCAACACTGCATGTGATACCCAGAACAGATGTTCTCTGACTAAGATTCACTTCAAAACACTTTATGAGCAGTGGAAGGGCAGAAAACCTCGAGTTTCCTACTTTCATGTGTTCAGATGCAAGTGTTTCATACATAACAATGGGAAGACTCAGTTGAGAATCTTCGATGCCAAATCAGATGATGGTATATTCTTAGGATATTCCTCAACCAGCAAAGCATTTAGGGTTTTCAACAAACAAACCCTAGTTGTTGAAGAAACACCTCATGTGGTCTTTGATGAGTCAACATCTGATCAGGAGAAATCTGCCGTAGAACAAGCCATACCTGATAGACCAAAAACACTGAAAATGGATCAGTTGAGGCTCAAAGGAAAGGATTTAAAACACATTACTGTGTATATTCCCAACTTTGACCTTGATGATTCACCAGGTCAGTCAGACCCTAAGGTACGTACAAATATCAATGAAGAAGTTGGTACAACTGAGATAGTAACAACTGAACTATCCAGTTCAGGGGGAACACCTAATAATCAGGCAGATATGCAGCAATCTGAGATGATTCAAAAATCTGCTGAAATCTGTCCCTGTCAGCTAGACCCAAGTAATGTCCCTATACAAGTTTCTAGTGATTCTATTGCAAATAATGATGACGAAGAAGATTTCCAAGATGAAACTACTTAATCAAAGAAAATCTAGTTAAGAGACCATCCAACTGATCAGATTATAGGAGATCCAAGCAATAGGGTTCAGACTAGACATCAGATTGGTGAGAGTGCAATGTACTGTTGTTATCTGTCTCTCAAGGAACCTCTAACCATTGAAGAAGCACTTCAAGATGCAAACTGGATTCTAGCCATGCAAGAAGAACTAGAGTAGTTTGAGAGGAATCAAGTTTGGGAACTTGTAGACAGACCAACTCACCAAAGTGTCATTGGAACCAAATGGGTCTTCAAGAACAAGAAAGATGAGCACAATGTGATAACCAGAAATAAGGCAAGGCTGGTTGCAAAGGAGTATTCACAATCAGAAGGTATTGATTATGATGAAACCTATGCACCTGTTGCTCGCTTAGAAGCCATTCGGTTGTTTCTGGCTTATGCTGCTCAATTGGGATTCACTGTGTATCATATGGACGTAAAGAGTGCGTTTTTATACAGAATACTGGTTGAAGAGGTGTATGTTGAACAACCTCCTGGCTTTGAAATGAGTAATAAGGTATACCGTTTAATGAAATGAATAATCAGGTATACCGTTTAAAGAAGGCTCTTTATGGCCTGAAACAGGCTCCTAGAGCTTGGTATGATACACTGTCCCAGTTCTTGGAAGAAAATGGTTTCACTAAGGGATTGATTGATAGGACCTTGTTCAGAATAGAAGATGGTGATGATATTCTGATGGTTTAGATCTATGTGGACGATATTATCTTCGGATCTCCCAACAAGAACTTATGTGATAAGTTTAGCAGGCTGATGCAAGGAAAATTCGAGATGTCCATGATGGGTGAGAAGAACTATTTTCTAGGTCTTCAAGTTAAACAAGCTCATACTGGGATCTTCATTTGTCAGGCCAAGTATACAAGAAAACCAGAATTGCAAAGCTGCAGAGATTCCAATGATGACAACCTTCAAGATGGATCCAGATCAGATTGGTAAAAAAACTAATTAGAAGGATTATAGGGCTTTGATTGGATCCTTATTATACCTTACTGCCAGTAGACCAGATATAACCTTCGTAGTAGGTGTATGTGCCAGATTTCAGACAAATCCAAAACAGAGGCACCTGATAGTAACTAAGCAGATTCTTAAGTATCTGAAAGGAACTGTAAACCTTGGTTTATGGTTCCCTACAGATGATAATCTAGAGCTTATTGGGTACTCTGATTCTGATTATGGAGGTTGTAGGATAGACAGAAAATAAAATTCAGGTACATGTCAGTTTCTGGGAAGTAAACTGGTCTCTTGGATTTCAAAGAAACTGACATCTGTTGCCACATCTACTACTGAAGCAGAGTATATGGCCGCAGGAAGCTGTTGCTCCCAACTGCTCTGGCTTTGTCAGCAGCTGAGGGATTATAACATTATAGCTAAGAATGTGTCTATCTTCTGTGACAGTAATAGTGCGATTGCAATCACTCAGAACCCAGTTTTGCATACCAGATGCAAGCATGTGGACATAAGACATCACTTTATCAGAGACCATGTGGAAAAGAAGAACATAAGAATGGAAAAGATTCATACTGATAAGCAGAAACCTGATATTTTAACCAAGCCTTTATCTGAAGTCAAATTCAGAGAACTATGCAATGAGCTACGGCTTCTGGATCTGGGAGAAGATGAACCAGAATACTTCGGCGGCTTAATCTCCAATACCAGTTGGTTACGTACCTGACCAGGTAAGAAGGTCAGTTGAAGAAGGGAACTTCAACTGATCAGATAGGATCAATTGGGTACTGATCAGAAAGGAATATCAGTTGAAGGGGAAACCTCAACTGACTAAGGGTTTTTAGATCAGAAGGAACCTGATCGGAGGAATAAAACATTGTTGGAAAAATTTACTAAGGTTTAAGCTACACAGTAAGTGTAGGTCCCGAACGGGTTTTGTGAGGGTTGAAGTCTAGAGGGGAGGGGTGAATAAACTTCAAAAACTTTTCGTGAATAAGTTTTGTTTTGCAAGTATGCCTGATCAGAGTGCGAAGTGAATCAGTTTGGACTGATATCCGACTTACTGATTTGTCAAGCAAATCAGTTCGGCGTCTATCAGTTTAACTGATGGTGCGGAAGATGTTAACCCGTGTGAAAAACCAGTTTAAATAAAACAACAGTTCTGGCCAACAGTTCAGATCAGAAGGCTAAAGTGTCAAGCTGATCAGATCAGAAGCTTGATGCTAAGCTGATCTGGCACAGAATATGCATGCAGATAACAGGTAGTGTGCAGGTGTGTAAAGCAAGATTAAAGGCACACAAATTTATAGTGGTTCGGACAACTTGTTCTACGTCCACTCTTCCCTATCAACAAGGGCACCAACTTTACCAACTGAACTTAGTTTAATGTGTTATTCCAACACAGTACAACCAACAGACATTTAACGAGTTCACACTCAACCAATCTCAGAAATCTAATCTAGAAACCGTAGATAGAAATCCTGCTATAACAAACTTAACCTAACACAGTTTTGGTATAAGATTTGTTTTGTTCCAACTGGAATACTATCCTATCTTCTGATTAGCCTAAAGCTAGAGGATAAGTATTCTGCTAAGAACTAAGGGATGAACACTTAAGAGATAATCTTGAACTTGTGTTCTTCTTGCGGAAATCTTGAGAGCTTCTGCTTGTGAATAATTTATGTCCCCTTACTCTGAAGGTTTGATCCCATATTTATAGGCCCGGTTTCGAATTAGCCGTTGGAGAGTAATTCAAACTTCGGTCTATTTTTAGGTAGGTTTGTAGGGTTGATATGATTCTTCTCAGAGGCGGTATGGCAGAAAGCATGCAACTTTGTCCTTTCTAGCCGTTGAACATTGAGCCTCCGACCCTGAGTCCCACCAGTTCCGTACAGTCGTGTCGATCTCTCATAGGCTAGCAAGTACCATTGAATCTGGTCTTGATAGGTTTTATGCTTGTTGTCTGATCGAACTTTCTGAAAGTATACTGAACTTTCAGAACACTTCTTGGAACTTAACAGATCAGGTGAACTGATCTGCCCCATTTGAAGTATTCGGTTGTAAGTTGTCTTAGCTCAACTTACTGACTTCATCTGATGTACTCTATCTGTCTTCAGTCTTGATATCTTCAGTTCTTCAGTTCTTCTCTTCTGATCTTCATAAGTGATCTTCATAACTGATCTTTAAGACTAAGAGCTATACACATTGAGTTCCCCCTCAATGTGTGATCTAATCTAACTTATACATCAATTGTTCTATACATCAGTTATCAACTGGCCAGCCTAGTTCTCAATATAAAACGTCAGTCAGCTAACAGTTTCTGACTGGTCCTATTACATCTGTTTTGGAACTTTTATCAAAACTTAATAAATTTCCCAATAATTTCCCCCTTTTTGATAAAACCAAAACATATGAGAAACCAACAATCAGTTGATATGAATAAAACGGTAAAGGACAGATAATCAGAAGACAGTGAGAGATTGTCTTAGGATCAGAAACGAAGTTTGTTTTTCATTAAGATAAAGAATTACATTGTACATTTTGAAAAACAAAAAACAGAAACTGATTCCCATGTCTTCTGATCTTTTAATCCTTTGGCATGTACCCTTCTGGCATCTCCCTCAGATTTTGAGGCACATTGAAAATCCGGTACAACTTCCATTTGACATCATTAACTTGGC
Source organism: Stenogyne calaminthoides (assembly GCA_037126765.1). Lineage (NCBI taxonomy): Eukaryota > Viridiplantae > Streptophyta > Magnoliopsida > Lamiales > Lamiaceae > Stenogyne > Stenogyne calaminthoides. The sequence goes on along the minus strand of JBBCBC010000022.1, from coordinate 14,817,324 downwards.
CTGGATCAGTGATGGCAGCTTTGCAATAAGATTATAATAAAACCTTTCAAATGTCAATCTGTCAAAGGATCCATCTGCCTTTCTCTTATAGTCCAACACATCATATGGAGGATGTGTGATCTTAGAATTGATGCTCTTGGCATCTTTCTAGACCTCCTTCAGAAAGTCAGGATGTTTATTTTCCATCCAGTTCAGAAACTCCTCATCTGGAGACTCTTCTGAAGGCACAATGTCCAGTACGAAGGCATCCATCAGCCATTCTGCCCTGATCCCACGCCAAGTCTTCAATCTAGCTTCTTTTCTATCATCATTTCTGATGATGTCTTATACTTTGCCTGGGATCAACGACTCAACAAAATCTTTCCCGATCTGACCCTTTCTCAGCCTTGTAGAATATCTTCTGTTTAGTCCTTCAGACTCAGCCAACTTTTCCTTCCTTCTTTCTTCCTCATTCAGTCAGGCCTCCTCAGCTAATTCTTCTTGGTCGGTCCCCAACGGCCGTCGTCATGCTTTCTTCTACCATCAAACGGATGCACTCCTCGTAATTCTTTGAGTAGGTAGAGTTTGGGGAGGTAGAAGTGCGAGAATGCGACGGTCCATTTCTTTGCCCTTCATCTTGGCCGTTCAAACTGCACGTACCTCAACTGCCATCTCATCTAAGCTTTGAAGCCTCGGACCATGTGACTCAATAGTCTGAATAAGGTCTTCATCGATCTCGATCAGTCAGTTGGTTTCTCAACCTTGTCCTTCCCCCTTTTTGGTTTGATCAAAAAGAGCATTGATGTGGGAAGTTAGGGAGCCAAAACTGACGGCTAGTGCTTTGTGGCAGATAGGCCTTGAGCTTGAACAGATAGTTCACTGATTTTGTTCACCAGCTCAGACTTACCAGTCTATATGGCGGTTGAAAATGTAAGGATTAACTTATCAAGCTTTTCTTCATTCAGCTTCAGTTTGTCCAACGCCACCAAAAGAGAGACCTCGAGGTTGGAAATCTTTGCCAGATTGTCTTCCACAGTTTTCTAGAAATCTTCAATAATCAGCTTCATCTCCTTGGCAAAGTTTTCTTTCAGTTCAGTGACCTGGGAAGACATGTATTGTCTTTGCTCCTCCATAACTTTCTCAGAGGCCTGGCGATGATCTGTAATTGTTGAATTGATGGAGTTTGCCATAACACTCTCAACTTCTTGCTGCAACAAATCCTTGAAATATGATCCGATCTCTTTAAGTTGATCAGATGTGATGTTCGTCACAGAGATTGTCAGCATGGCCTGACCTGTTGGATCTTGAGATGTTCTAACAGTTACCACAGAAACCTTCGTCTCCGGTAGTTGGTCACGTGCCGAAACATCAACATCACCTTCATCGGTAACTGCCTCCTCCTCCTGCAGTTCTATTACTTCCACTGCCTCCTCAACTGATCTACCCAGCTTGTGGTAAATCTATTTCTTCACTTCAACTTCAGATAATAAAACAGTCGGGGAGCTCACTTCAGCAGCTTTGCACATTTCAAAGTCGAAATCGGCAAATTCATCAGCCCCGCCCAACTGTTCCATAATGATAATCAGATCTGTGAAGTTCTTCAGCCTCAAGTCTCTCCAAGCCAAGATCTCCAACACCTCATCCAGTATGAACTGATGATCAGACAGCTCTGGGTATTTACGTTCCAGTTCTCGTGCTAGCCTTTGTCTGATCATGTGGCCAAAAATAGTTCTGTCCACTCTGGAGTTATACTTGGCTGGTGAGGGTGGGATTTTTTCTGGTTCAGCTTCTGGCATCTGTTGCATGACCTCCATCACAGCCTTTTCAGCTTCCTATTGTTCCAACTCCGCAGCAGGTTCTGCCAACAGTTCTTTTTCGACAAGCACAATCTGTTCAGGATCTCAGGCATGCATAAGAGTAGGAGATGGAGCCCGAGATTGGGGAGATGGAGATCGTGTCAATTCAGCCCCAAAATCTCCTTCCTGCGGCTGATCAGGAGAACTTCCAGCTTGAGATTTCTGCTTCTCAGGAATGGCAACCTGTTTCTTGCTAGAGCTCGTGGACTTGCTATCTGTCCGACTCTTTGAAGACTTCTTCTCACTATCAGTTTCCCCCTCCTCTGTTCCTGATTCTATGAACAGATTCATTGGAGATCGCATGTGTTTCTTCGATCTGCTGACACCAGATGTGCCAGCCTTGGTCATCTTTTTCTTGCTAGGGGCACCAGGCGGCTCAATCTCTTCTTCCTCAGTACTTTTTCTCTTTCTCTTGATGGTGATCTGAGGATCGGAATCAGATGGACTGAAAATCTTGGCAGAATTGTTCAAAAGAGCCTTGTAGTTCTTGATGCCTTTTCTGTCCCATTCTTTCTGAGGTAGCTTGTCCCTCAGAATAACTTCCACCTTATTAAGATTTCCTATCCTCTTCTTCAGATAGACCTCCCTACGTTCATTCACCCCAAATTCCTGGTGCTCTTGTACCAGAACAACCTTGAGCGCCCCATGCCAGTTTATATTTGAAGCTCTGTCCACCATGGCAGCTAGGCAATGCAGTTTAACAGACGGCAGTCCGTCCCGACTAAAGGAGATTCCAAGAAATGTCTTTGATAGAACATCAAAGAGCAATCTGTACTTTCTTTTTAACATTGGTTTGGTGAAACCAGATGTTTGTCCCTTGTCAGGATCCCGGAACAGTTCCTGCCGGATTTTGTCATCATCTTCCTCGCGATAGTGAGCCGGAGATATTTTCCCTCTTGGTAGGGCAAAAATGCGTATCAGGTCAGCATTGGTAACCCTAATCTCTTCTCCGTTTACCATCGATGTGAATTCTTCTCCCGAAGATGTGATTTCCAAATTCTGGAGGAATTCGAGAGCCTCGTACTGCATCACCGGATTTCTAGACCGTGAGCAGAAATGGTCGAGGTGATTGTCTCTTAACATCTGTTCCACTTCCTGAGATTCAGGGTCTTGTGTAACTCCAAATACGACGTATCTATCTTCAGCCACCTTCTTGGCGAGGGATGCATAGTTACACATAATTTTACCTAAACCGTGTGTAGCCATCTACAAGGAAAATGCAAATTCTATAAGTATTTATGAATAATGAAGAACAAGGGATTGTGAATTGTGAGTTAAATGCAATGCATATCACAAAAGACACACAAAATCATAAACATACATGATATAGTTCATAATAAACACAAGCAAGTGCAATAAGTAATGATTTATTTACCAGTGATGAATATCACAAAACGGTTTGAAGAACTTACTTTGTCGGAGTGAATATGATTTTTGCAATAGTGCTTTGAGAGAAAAATTTAGGGCGAAAAAAGGTTTTGTAGAAAGGTTCCTACTATATATAGGCATTTTGGAGGGAAAGAGGTTCTTTTTTTCGAGAAATGATGCGGTAATTCAATCGATTAATCGAGATGAGTGGTCAAGATTAAGCGGTGAGTTTTAAAAGTAGATCGTGTGGTTAAGGATTTTAATCCGACAGCTTTTGGATTTTAAAAAGCGCAATAAAAAGCCATTTAATACATGCTCCCCACGTCCGCATTTAATGTGTTGCAGGACGTGCGTCATATGTACTTGAGTATAGTAAACTAGATAAGAACAGAGATAAAATGCAACAGATAAAAGAGATAGAAATGCGTATCTGATTGACTGATATTGTAATCAGTCAATACCACATGATGTCGGTTCTCAGTTCATCTGATCTGTTGATCTTAAGTTCTGCCTATCCCTTACCAACATTTCCCAACAATGTTCCTCTATCAGTTTAAACTTCTTCAACACACATCCCATCAGTTGAAATTCCCCCTTCAACTGATCTTCTATTTTCTGATCTGTTAGTACGCAACTGATCATTTCTGATCAGATGAATTTCCCTCTTCATCTGATCTTCTCCCTTTTATCAGTTTCTTAACCAACTGGTGTTTGAGATCAGGCCACCAAAATATTCTGAGGCATCATCACCTAAGTCCAGTAGTCCTAGCTCATTGCATAATTCTCTAAATCTGACTTCAGCTAGAGGTTTGGTTAAGATGTCAGCTCATTGTTTATCAGTATGGATCTTCTCCATTCTGATATTCTTCTTTTCTGCATGGTCTCTTATATGGTGTCTGATGTCCACATGCTTGCATCTCGTATGCAGAGCAGGGTTCTGAGTGATAGCAATCGCACTATTACTGTCACAGAAGATAGGTACATTGGTAGCAGTTATGTTGTAATCCCTAAGTTGCTGACAAAGCTAGAGCAGTTGGGAGCAACAACTACCTGCATCCATATATTCTGCTTCAGTAGTAGATGTGGCAACAGATGTTTGCTTCGTAGAGAACCACCAGACCAGCTTGCTTCCCAAGAACTGGCAAGTACCTGATGTAGATTTCCTATCTATCCTACATCCTCTATAATCAGAATCAAAGTACCCACTAAACTCTAGATTATCATCTGCAGGACACCATAAACTTAAATTTACAGTACCCTTCAGATACTTAAGAATCCGCTTAGCTGCTTCTAGGTGGCTTTGCTTGGGATTAGCCTGAAATCTGGCACATACACCTACTGCAAAAGTTATATCTGGTCTGCTTACAGTCAAGTATAGTAATGAACTAATCAAAGCCCTATACTCTTTCTGATTAGTCTTCTTACCTCCTTCATCTGGATCCATCTTAAAAGCAGTTAACATTGGAATTCTGGCTTCCTTGCAATTCTGAACTCCATACTTGGCCAACAAATTCCTTGTGTATTTTGCCTGATAGATGAATATACCGGTATGAGCTTGCTTGACTTGAAAACCCAAAAAGTAGCTCATCTGACCCATCATGGACATCTCAAATTTCCCTTGCATCAGCTTACTGAATTTCTCACATAGCTTCTGATTGGGAGAACCAAATATAATGTCATCCACATAGATTTGAACCATGAGAATGTCTTCTCCATCTTCTATTCAGAACAAGTTCCGTTCAATCAAGCCCTTGGTGAAGCCATTCTCTATCAAGAACTGAGATAGTGTTTCATACCAAGCTCTAGGAGCCTTTTTTAGTCCATACAGAGCTTTTTTTAAATGGTACACTTGGTTGCTCATTTCAAATCCAGGAGGTTGTTCAACATAAACTTCCTCAGCTAGTACCCCGTTTAAAAATGCACTCTTTACATCCATCTGATACACGGTAAATCCTCTATGAGCTGCATAAGCCAGAAATAGCCGAATGGCTTCCAGACGGGCGACTGGTGCAAAGGTTTCATTATAATCAATCCCTTCTAATTGTGAATATCCCTTAGCAACAAGTCTTGCCTTATTTCTGGTTATCACATTGTGCTCATCCTTCTTGTTCTTAAAGACCCACTTAGTACCAATCACATCTTGATGAATTGGTCTGTCTACATGTTCCCAAACTTGATTTCTCTCAAACTGTTCTAGTTCTTCTTGCATGGCTAGAATCCAGCTTCCATCTTGAAGAGCTTCTTCAACTGTGAGTGGTTCCTTCAAAGATAGATAACAACAATACATTGCACTTTCACCAATTTGATGTCTAGTTTTTACTCTATCAGATGGGTCTCCGATGATCAGATCAGTTGGATAACTGGTTATCCAGGTCCTTCTGTCCTGATTATCATCAGTTTGGAGAACATCATCCTTTTTTGATAAAGATTCATCACTAGAGACTGGGAGAGGTACTTGAGTAGGATCCGTTTGGCATGGACATATCTCAGCTGATGTTGGACTCATCATGTGTTGAAGTATGTCTGTCGGAACATTAGGTGTTCCCCCTAAACCAGATGGTTCAGTTGTTACTATCTCAACTGTATCAGCTTCTTCACTGACAGTTGTACGTACCTTGGGGTCTTTCTGACCTGGTGAATCATCAAGGTCAAAGTTAGGAACATATACAGTGACGTATTTTTAATCCTTTCCTTTGAGCCTTAGCTGATCCATTTTTAGTGAATCTGGTTTGTCTGCTGTTCTGCGGCAGATTTCTCTTGATCAGAGGATGATTCATCAAAGACCACATGAGGTGTTTCTTCCACAACTAGGGTTCGTCTGTTGAAGACCCTAAATACTTTGCTGGTTGAGGAATATCCTAAGAATATACCCTCATCTGACTTGGCATCGAAGGTTCTCAACTGACTCTTCCCATTGTTGTGTATGAAACACTTGCACCCAAAAACATGGAAGTAAGAAACACGAGGTTTTCTGCCCTTCCACAGTTCATAGGGTGTTTTGAAGTGTATCTTAGTTGGAGAACATATGTTCTGCATGTGACATGCAGTATTGATAGCTTCTGCCCAGAAGCGGCATTGAGTAGCACGTTCAGCTAACATAGTGTGTGCAGCTTCTTTGAGTGTTCTGTTCCTTCTCTCTGCTACGTCATTCTGTTGTGGTGTTCTTGCAACTGATGTCTCATGCTGTATACCAAACTCAGAGCAAAAATCAGATATAAATTGGTTAAGGAATTCAGTACCTTTATCTGATCTAATTTTTACTATGCTGAGACCCTTTTCGTTTTGAATTTTCTTGAGCAACTCGGGTAGTTTGGTTGTAGTTTCACTCTTCTTATACAAGAATATAACCCAGGTGAACTTGGAATAATCATCCATGACCACCAGAGTGTATTTGCTTCCACTGAAACTGAGAGGTGTAAATGGTCCAAACAAATCCATATGGAGCAGTTGCAATACTTTGCTGGATGGAGGGGAAGGAATCCCTTTGAATGAAGCCTTGACTTGCTTTCCCTTCTGACATGCGGAACATGTTTGATCCTTAGAGAAAACTTCATTCGGGAGCCCTTCTACCAAGGACATCCTTGCTATCTTGTTAAGAGTCTTAAAGTTCAGATGGCTCATCCTCTTGTGCCAGAGCCAACTTGAACTCTTAGAGCTTTTAACAATCAGGCATGCATTTCTTGGGTAACTGTTCCAATCTACTGTATAAATTATTCCTTTTCTTGAACCAATCAGTAAGATCTGTTGAGTAGCTCGATTTCTGACTGTGCATTTTTCTGTCGAGAATTCAACACTAAATCCATTATCACAGAATTGTGAAACAGATAACAGGTTGTGCTTTAATCCATCAACATATGAAACTCCTGTGATCTGTACGTCATTGTTCACTAAGGTTCTAACTCATCTGGTATGACCAAAGTTATCGTCACCAAAGAGAACTCTTGGGTTGGTCTTTCAACATAGTTGCTAAGGAGAAACTGGCTTCCAGTCATGTGTCTTGAGCATCCACTATCTATGTACCAGATAGCTGCCTGTTCTCCACCCATTATTTACCAGTCCCAAGCGATTCTGCAAACAATTCAAACTTTAGGTACCCCAGTAGAATCGGGTCCTGGGGGGTTAGAGGTACCTTTCGGGATCCAAACATATATGGCACCTTTGTTGAAAACAGAAGGCATGATTTGTCTCCCATAGACATCTACATAGTCATACGTCTCTTCATATGCAATCTGGTTCGTATGATTATGAGTGTGAGCATTGGACAAATCAGAAGACTTGGAATTTTTCATTGAAACTTGACTTCTTTTAATCCAGTGGGGCTCAGGAGCAACAACCCTAGGTTTCTGATTGTAAGGGTAGGTACGACTGCTACCATTAAAAGATTCATATCTTTCTGGCATAGTTGGTCTTAGCAGTTTACCCTTAGCTTGCTTGGACTGAGTCTGCATCAGCTGGGACTGTCCCTTTCGAGATGGTCCAGCCTGATACCTACTCTGCTGATTGGGCTGTGGTCTCCTCAGAAGAATTGGGTTCATCTGATGATACCTAGGCTGATGTCTGATCAGTTGAGGTTCATTTCTGTTCCCTTTCTGATCCGACACTTGCCTTGCCTGATCAGATGGTCCTTTTCCCTTACCAGATACAGATTTGGTATTTCGTGTATCTTGGTCAGAAACTCGTTTGGTTACACTTTTTTTATGTGAACCAGACGGGACTTCTGAGGATCCAGAAGGGATTTCATACCAAAATCCCTTCTTGTCAGTCGGCGTACGAAAATAGTTGTTCAGATCTTGAACAGTTTTAGAAGATTTCGTGAAAACCTCTATTTTATTACGTAGGCCGTCCTCAAGAACTTTCAGATTCTCATGCATCCGGAAGAGTTCATCAAACTTACCCTGAAGAGATTTGAGTTCACTGGCTTGTTGTAGGTTGAGAGCCAACTGTTCCTTAACCAGCTTTCCCTGATCAGAAGAGCTGACCTTCAGAAACTCCAGTTCTGTGGTCATCTTCTGAACAATTTCAGCTGATTTTAGTTCAGCTGCTCTACTTGCCTCAATTTCCTTAACAAGTCTGATGTTCTCAGCTCTCAGGTTATCGTTCTCAACTTCCACTTGTGTATAAGTATTTATTGCATTGGAAAGATCATCAAGCAATTGGTCATTGTAGACCTGCAAGTTGACCTCTCCTGCAGATGTGCTCAGCACATGTGGTGTGGAAGAAGGAGACACAGAAGGTTTAGAGAATACCTCGGTTTGATATGATTCTCTGGCCATGAAACAGATTTCATCATCAGATAAGAAGGTCAAATCATCGACATCGTCAGCTGTGGTAATCAGACAGAAATCTTCAATAGATGAATATCCAGAATCATCTGATGGCAGATAAGAATCGTCAATTCCTGATGTGTATGCAATCATGGCTTTTCTGTCTCAGTACCTTTATTCTCTTCTGTTCCGTTTCTATTCTCTTTTCTTGGGAGTCAGGTCTGGACAGTCAGCACTATAATGACCTGGTTTCTGACAGTTGTAGCATACTCTAGAATCTCCAGAGCTTCCTCTGCCTGGAGAATCATGTCTTTTGTAGTATCTGTAAAGAGACTTCCCATTCTGTCGGTAGTCAGAACCTTTCCTATCTAATCGATCATCATGTCTGCTTTCTTTCCGATCATATCTTCGATCATTTTTCCTTTCGTCAGAATGATCGTCCTTTCTTTCTTCTCTTCTGTTATCTCGGTTGTCTGATGAATGATCTCTCTTGCAATCTGTCAGATGAACGACGATCTCTTCCTCTATTCTTTTGATAGTCATCATAAAAATTCCTGTATTTGCCCATCTGAACATTTGTTCTTTCTAGCTTTCTTTTCAGTAGGGCAATTTGTTCAGCTTGACTGATGATGCAACTGGTTCCACAATTCGTGAACTGCTACTTGCTGCCTGAAATGCAACAGATTTGGAATTGGAAGTAGCTTCATCTGGGACATCATCAGATCCTTGTCCTCTCTCGATCAGATCGAACTCATGGGCTTTCAAACTGAAGATTAGATCATTTGGTTTCATTGTAGCAATATCTTGATAGTCCTTAATCACGGTCACCTTGGTATCCCATTTCTTAGTCAGTGATCGGAGAATCTTGTAGTTGATATCCTTGTTTAAAATTACTCGTCCGAGATCACGAAGTCGATTGACTCCTTGTGTGATCCTTCCATCAAATTGATCAACTGTTTCATTCGACAACATCTTAAGTTTCTCAAATACAACTAGCTCAGCTTGCAGTCTGCTGTCTTTGATCTGTTCATTTCCTCTGCAGATTTCAGCAAGCGTATCCCAGACTTCCTTAGCTATCTTCAGGTACTTCACTTTCTCTCTTGTAGTAGCATCCATAGTTTTTATGATGAGGTATCTGGCAACAGTATCCAGATTAGATAATTTCCTCTCATCTGCATCCATCAGTGAGGGGCTCTTTCCGATTCTTTAAGAAAATGAGTTTTAAAAACGGTTTTCAAAGATCAGTTCAAGTGACCACAAAGGTTCTTCCTCAAGAACCACTGCTCTGATACCACTTGTAGGACCTGAACGGGTTTTGTGAGGGTTGAAGTCTACAGGGGAGGGGTGAATTGACTGCAAAAACTTTTCGTAAATCAGGTGTATTTTGCAAGTATGCCTGATCAGAGTGCGAAGTGAATCATTTTGGACTGATATCCAACTTACTGATTTGTCAAGCAAATCAGTTCGGCGTCTATCAGTTTAACTGATGGTGCAGAAGATGTTAACCCGTGAAAAAACCGGTTTTAATAAAAAACAACGATTAAAACCAACAGATTCGGATCGAGAAGACTAAAGTGTCAAAGTCGATCGGATCGTAAGCTTGATGCTAAAACGATCCGCATAGAATATGCATGTAGATAACAGGTAGTGTGCAGGTGTGTAAAGCAAGATTAAAGGCACACAAATTTATAGTGGTTCGGACAACTTGTCCTACGTCCACTCTCCCTATCAGCAGGGGCACTAACTTTACCAACTGGACTTAGTTTAATGTGTTAGTCCAACACAGTACAACCAACAGATATTTAACGAGTTCACACTCAACCAATCCCAGAAATCTAATCTAGAAACCCTAGATAGAAATCCTGCTATAACAAACTTAACCTAACACAGTTTTGGTATAAGATTTGTGTTGGGAGATGAATTTAATAAAGAAGTTTTGATTAGATCCCATAAACCCTGAGTATGACATGTTCAAGATAATCTTGATAGATCGAGTCGGGTTTTACAGATAGATTGTCCGAAGTTATTATCGCACCATGTATAGTCGGTAGATGTAGATCAGGTTAGATTCTGAGGACACTGAAGACACAAGATATGTCATCAAGACTCAAGATGTGTCACTAAACACACATCAAGACTCGAGAAGTTGTCAAGACACCGAAGGCTCAAGATGTCACCAAGACATCAAGACTCAAAAGATGTCACCAAGACATCAAGACTCAAGATGTCACTAAAGACATCAAGACTCAAGAAGTTCTCAAGACATCAAGACTCCTAAAGTTACTAAAGACATCAAGACTCAAGATGTCATCAAGACATCAAGACTCGTAAGATATCAAGACCCAAAGAGTTATCAAGACTCAAGAAGATATTGAATACTCAGTATAACCTGAATGTTCAGAGGCACTGAATAATATCTATCTGAAGATTACAAAACTGAGAAAAATGCAAATATTCAGAAAAGTAGATATTGCCCAAAACATTCATATGCAGACAAAAGGAACTAAGTCTAAGTGTTGTTTAAGGTTGTTTCATTTAGAGAGGTTGACCAAAAAAGAGCCGTTTTATTTGTCTACATTCACTAAAGACAAGAACCAATAAGAGGAAGACAACATCGTGCTTTTTTCGACAATCGAAAAGCGATTGGACCACGAATCATGTCAGTAGTACTAAGTTCCAGACTGCAAAAATTGGTGATTGGCTACATGACTGCATATTTCCTAAAATATGCAAGGGAGTATTCAAACCCTAAATATAGTCGTTCATCAAACATCAAAAGAGGAAACCCTTTATACTATCTCCTCCAATGGATAGTTTTTCAAGAGTGACCTTGGTGAAGTTGCCTATAAATACCAGTGACCATTTACATTGAGAGGTTATGGGAAATTTCAAAGCAACTCAAGAGCTCATTCGTATTATTGCAAATTGAAGCACTCAAAAAACCTAGAATTTCCCAAGTGTCATATTTGAGAGAGCTCACGATTCTAAGCCTAGAGTGATAGATATATCCAAAGCTTAGAAGAGATATCCTAGCCTTAGCATTAGTTCTTATTGTAAAGGATATCTCACCCTAGTTGGAAACCAACCCAAAACCCAAACCCTTTGTTAAGGTAGTTTATGTGTGTTTTGTTGGTGAGTTAGAGTTGTAAAGAGTTAGTAAGCTTCTGATTGAGTTAGCCGAAAAAACTCTAGAGAAGAAGTTAGTAAGCTACTTGTGGTAGTCTGAACACTTGTGTGTGTTTGAGTTAGTAAGCAGCAGTGAGTCAGCCAGAAAACTCAAGGTAGAAAAGCGAGTAAGCTACAGTGAGTTAGCCAGAAAGCTTTAAGAAGTGGTAAAGGAATTTCTCTGAAGATCAGAGAGAGTGGACGTAGGAGCTTGAGTCTCTGAACCACTATAATTGTTGTGTTGTTTTGCTTTCTGTACTGCATTATTATCTATTGCATGTTTTTCACTGAAAGCATAGTTCACTGATATTCAGTTGGAACCAATCCACTAAACTTCCATCAAATTGATCACAGCCTTAATCACTGTTTTATTGAAGGGAAGATTTTCAGCAAAGCTAAAACGAGTATAACTTAGGGCCAACCATTCCGCACACTTGAGTAGCTAGAACAGATAGTTACCAAACTGAACTAACTCTACTGAAGGTTCAGTAAGATAATTATCTGATCCAAGGGCCTCAGGATCTCTGATAAACTCAGGCTCAGTTGGGCTAATCTGAAGCTTCTGAAAGCAGCTCAGGATCATTGTCTCAGTAGACTTTGACTAAGGGCAATCCGTGCTTCTCAGGGCAAAATCATCAGGATAACCTGACCCATTTGACCTCAGTGAAAGAAAAGTTTTAAAAATCACTTAACACTTGTATTCCCCCCCATACACGTGTGAGACTCGTTAGCACCGGGACCAATAGTTTATTTTATTCCAACTAGAATACTATTCTATCTTCTGATTAGCCTAAAGCTAGAGGATAAATATTTTGCTAAGAACTAAAGGATGAACACTTAAGAGATAATCTTGAACTTGTGTTCTTCTTGTGGAAATCTTGAGAGCTTCTGCTTGTGAATAATTTCCATCCCCTTACTCTGAAGGTTTGATCCCATATTTATAGGCCCGGTTTCAAATTAGCCGTTGGAGAGCAATTAGAACTTCGGTCTATTTTTAGGTAGGTTTGTAGGGTTGATATGATTCTTCTCAGAGGTGGTATGGCTAAAAAGCATGTAACTTTGTCCTTTCTAGCCGTTGAACAATGAGCCTCCAACGCAGAGTCCTATCAGTTCCGTACAGTCGTGTCGATCTCTCATAGGCTAGCAAGTATCATTGAATCTGGTCTTGATAGGTTTTATGCTTGTTGTCTGATCGACCTTTCTGAAAGTATACTGAACTTTCAGAACACTTCTTGGAACTAAACAGATCAGGTGAACTTATCTGCCCCCTTTGAAATCTTCGGTTGTAAGTTATCTTAGCTCAACTTACTGACTTCATCTGATGTACTCTATCTGTCTTCAGTCTTGATATCTTCAGTTCTTCTCTTCTGATCTTCATAACTGATCTTCAAGACTAAGAGCTATACACATTGAGTTCCCCCTCAATGTGTGATCTAATCTAACTTATACATCAGTTATCAACTGGTCAGCCTAGTTCTCAATATAAAACGTCAGTCAGCTAACAGTTTCTGACTGGTCCTATTACATCTGTTTTGGAACTTTTATCAAAACTTAATAAATATCCCAACAGTAAGATCGACAAAAATCAGAGAAGTCAGATCAAATCGAGTGGTAACTGATTGATTTTGATATCAATCAGTCAGATACATTTTCTGATTTACATTATCTGTTTTGCCTTATCTGATTCATTTTGTATGAGTTTATCTTTTTAAATGTTATTATTACTGTTGGCTTTACTTTATGAAGCACGCCCTACAAAGCATTAAATGAAGGACGTGGGGAATATGTATTTAGTGGTATTTATTGCACTTTTCACGTCCAAAATACAAACGGGTCAATTTTCTCAACCGCACGATTAAAATACTTTACGACCGCCTAATCTCAGCCGTTGATTTCAAAACACGGATACTTGAGTATTTATTGGAAATTGTGCAAAAATTTTCCCTCGCACTATATAGAACCCTAACTCAGTTTCCAGAAAACTTTTACACTTCTAAATTTGCCAAATTCTTGAGAGATAAATTTTTTTTGCAAAAATTTCAAACTCTCAATCGATTCATCTTTCATCTTTCAAAATGTTTGAATCAACATCTGGTAAAATTTTGAATATGCTTTACTTAAATATCTTTCTGGTATCACTGTTTTTCAAATTGATTGTTTATGCTTACAAACTGTGTTACTAAAGTTTTGGAAATAAATCTTGTTGCGATAATGTATTGTTCTTGACTTGTTCTAAATGCATACTTATCTTAACATGAGTCTGTGCTTGAAATACTTGATTGGTGAATTAGGGTTGTTTGTTTGACTATACCTATTGAAATAATTTATTCAAACTCATCCCTAAAATCGCTTGTTTTCACAGAAATGACACAACTCATTGCACGCATAGGACAAGGCAAAAAAGATGTGCAATTTCGCATCAATGAAGAAGGATAACATTGATGAGAAATTTGTCATGTTCTCAGTCACCTCTGACCCTAAGTCGATTGAAATCTTAGATTATCTTCGTGCCTGTGGACTTGAGCAGTATTGCTATCGTCACCAGGACGTTGTGCACACATATGAAGCCCTGGAGTTTCTATACAATCTTAAGAGAGAAGAGGATGATGAGGAAAATCTTGTCTCATCCGTTGGAGGAATGGAGGTTCTTATGACTGATAATGATCTACGGAGGATATTCGGTCTCCGTCAAGGAAGTATTGATCTAGAGACATTCACTTCTGAACTAGGAGAGAAAGGGTTTCTACAGGCCGAATTGTTAATACCAGCAAATAGAGACCAGATTGTGAATGTTCGTTCCCCACATCTCAAAAGGAAATATCGCCTACTGTTTGAGATTGTTTCCAAGGTGATTATGTGCTTAACTTATAATCTTGACATCGTAACTTCATACAAGCAGTGTGTCATAACTTCTATCATCAAGAAAGCCAAGGATGTTGACTGACTATGGATGTTTAAAGAAAGATTGTTAAAGGAGAACAAGAAGTTTTCCCTAAAACCCCAACTCCATTTGCACCAGTCCAACCCCAACCAAAAACTGCCCCTAAACCACAGATTCAACCCCAATCTGAGCCAACTCCAACTCAACTAGAACCTACCCCACCTAGTTAACGACAAATTCCCACTCCCCAACCAGTAGGAACCAGAAAGAGTTGAGGAACAGATTGCTGAAGAAGTTATTCCAAGAGATGATCTCTATGTCTCTCTTACCCACAAACCATTCAACACTAGGATTGTTCTGGAGTCCCTAGAATCATACAACGAGGATCCCACCCTGTTCATTCTGAAGCAAAAGGTTAAGGCTTATCTTAACAAAATCTGTCCGGATCTGATCAACCATCCAGGCGTCCAGCCAAAGATTGAAGATATTGTATTCTGGAGGGATATCCGTCTGAAGGGTATTGAAGAATTTTTTATTATGATGGAAGCTCTCGGATCTGAGTATTTTGTGGAACTGGAGATGAGGTGCATGGAGAATGCCAGAGTAAGCAGTGCAACGGAATTGGCATCTGATGATGACATCAGATTGTTTATTCATGAAAGGTTTTGGATTGCTGAATATGTGTCAGCTACCGATGAACCAGGCTTGGGTGCTACAGATGAGACCCTACCTGGAGAGGCTTCAACATCTGGCAGGGCTGTTGCCTTAGATGCCGATACCCTAGATCACCTTTCGAAGACTATTCAAGAAGGGGTAAAGGCAGCCGTTGATGCTCAATTCAACACTTTGGCAACTGGTTTGATGAAAAGGTTCAGAGAAGAGCAGCATTCTCTGGTTGATGCAGAGAGGAAAGTAACTGTAGACAAGCTGCTGAGTATGCATGACAAAATTACTGAATCTGTGATAAAGAAAGTTGATCCAGTCACAAACAAGGTAGCTCTACAAGTTTCAATGCTCTCTGATTTAGGAAACTTATTGGAAAGTGTCTGGTCTTCTCTGGAGAGAACAGATACGTGTCTGAATGCCGGGTAGAAGAGATTTGAGGGATCTATCCTCAGGGCCAAGAAGTCAATTGAAGATGGTCTGAACAGATTGTTGGGCCCTGAACCCTCATCTTCCACTATGCAGATTACCCCGTTAGTAGTTGAGGAGCTCAAGGACAAAATGTTAAATCAATTCAGAGCACTAAACCTCAAGCTAACAAACCTTTTTGATGCAGCCAAAAAGGGGGAAGGGGAAGAGGAGGCAGAAAAACAGATGCAGTTAATTGTTGCGAGCACATTGACAACTGCTGGACCATCTGTACCGACTCCATTTGCACCATCTACTGAAACTGCTGCCATGCCAGAAACTGTCCCAACTATTGTTGTGCCTGACACCGAACTGGTGATGATGTATCAAACAGTTGAAAAGCATAGGCAAGACATTAAAGCTCAAGAGAAGGCCATTTCTGAACTTAAGTCTATCTTATCTGATGTTGTTACCAGAGTAGACAAGATAAAAGACTTCTCTTCAAACATTCAGAAACGGTACGAATCTAAAGATCAGGCAAAGAGCCTTGAGCTGGCAAAACAGTTACTTGAAGAAGAGAAAGCTGCAGGGGCAGAAGCTAAGAGGAGAGAAAAAGGCAAGGGCAAGCAGGTCAAGGTACCCACTTAGACTAAGAAGCAGATTGAGATACGGTCGAGGTCTCAGATAACCCCAGCACAGTCAGAAGAGCAAAAAGCCAGGCAGAGAGTGATAGATTCTGCTATCAAGGTATGTCAGAAGACAGAGGAAGAAGGTTGTTGTTGCTGAGGACATTGTCTGGGAAGAAAGGGCCTTACCTACATCTGTGAAAGACATTTTGGTTACCAGAGAAGATCTAATACCAGAATGGGACAAGATTCGAGGAGATTGGTTATGCGATGTCTGCATTCTGGAGAAGATTCTGATTGCTGATGATCAGAGAGAATTCGATGATGAATTCAGAAGTTGGTTAGAAACAAATTATCCAGAATTCTATGAGATCGTAATGAAAGAGGGCAAGACGATGAACTTAATTCCTGAAACTCCCCCATTTGAAATTCTCTTTCCACCTCTCAGACCGAACAAGACTTTTGATCCTATTGCCTTTAAGAAGCTATACTATTATTTTGCCAAGAAAGGAGGGATCATTGAGAAGGATCGACTGGTTGCTCTGATGCAAAGTATGTATAAAGTTTTTGATATTCCAGTTGAGCTCCAGAAATTCAAGTGGTGAAGGGCAGCAGATCAGAACACTAGTTTAGGACCAGTTGATAGGTATTTCTGTACTTGTAAACTTTCATATCTTTAATGAAATACTCTATCTTTCTGATTCTAAGACAATTTCTCATTGTCTTCTGAACTGTGTATTATTTCTGTTATTTACATTATAGTTATCTGTTTTTCTGATTAACTATTTTGGTTCCATCAAAAAGGGGAAAATTGTTGGGAAATTTATAGTTTCGATGGAAGTCCCAAAACAAATTGTAATAGGATGACCAGCTAACTTGTATAGACAGTTGATATAACAGATAGGTCACATATTGAGGGGAAACTCAATATGTATAAGCTAAGTCTTGAAGATCAGAAGTGCTGAAGATCAGAAGATCAAAAGGTCAGAAGAGCTGAATATCAGAAGATCAGAAGACATCTAGACCAGAAGACCGAAATCAGATAACACAAAGAATCAGTAGGTTGTGCTAAGACAACTTACATTAGAAGATTCAAACCAGGTAGACATATCATTCTTAATCTGATCTGGTCAGATCCATCAGGTGACTACATCAAGTTACCTAGTACGAGCCAAAGTCAATCAGACAAGAAGAATCTCAATCTTGTTAGTAAATCAAGTGCCAAATTTGTGTACTTGTGAACCAATGAGAAGAAGACACACACGTACGGAAGTGATACTTGCAGGACTAGTGCTTTAGAGTCCAACGGCTATAAAGGACAAGCTTGAATGCTTTCGGCCATGCCGCCTCTAAAGCACGTCACATCAAGCCTGCAATCCGACCTTAAATAGACCGAAATTCGAATTGCTCTCCAAAGACTAGTTCGATTTCGTGCCTATAAATATGAGATCAACCTTCATTCTAAGGTTACAGAAATTATATAAGCTCAAGCTCAAGCTCAAGAAAAATTTCCGCACGAAGAACACAACTCAAGATGAAATCTAAGTGTTCATCCCGTAAAGTTCTTATCATAGAATTCTTATCCTCTAGCTTTAGGCTACTCAAACACATGGATAGAATTCCAGTTGGAATATACAAATCTTATACCCAAACCCTCAAAGTTAGGTTAAGTTTTTTTAGCAAAATTTCAGACTAGGGTTTCTAGTTTCTGATTTTTAGGATTGTTGAGTGAGAACTCTTGAAACATCTGTTGTATTGTGTTGGACTAACACATTAATCTAAGTCCAAATTGGTTAAGTGAGTGCCCCTGCTGATAGGGAAGAGTGGACGTAGGATGAGTTGTCCGAACCACTATAAATCTTGTGTGATTAATCTACTTTACACTCTTAGAACACTACCTACTTTATATTGCATGCATGTTGTGAGTCTGGATCAGATTTACATCAAACAACCGATCTTATCAATTTGACCTCTTTGTCATCTGATCTAAAATAGATTACTCAGAAACTGATTTGAGCAAACTGGTTTTTCACACGGGTTAACTTATCTTCCGCACCATCAGTTGAACAGATAGACGCCGAACTGATCTGCTTCCAAGCAATCAGTAAGTCGGTTATCAGTCCGTACTATTACACTCGAACTCTGATCAGACATATTTGCATATTCACACCTGATCTCACAAAAGTTTTAGAAGTCTATTCACCCCTCCTCTTTAGACTTCTACCCTCAACAAACCCGTTCGGGACCTACAAAAAAGACCACACATAGTATTCAAAAACCATATATATAGGCACAAAAAGTTATGAAAAAAAACCAACTAAATACATCACTGTAGTTAAACTTGATCGTTTTCATACGACTCAAGTTTCACAAGACTGGAACCATATGAGTGTAATTTAGTGCAAAAAGTATATATCAAGATACATAAAAAAATTTATCTAATCATCGTCCATTGTTAATGCTGGTTTTGATTGTTTGTTCTTCTTCACTAGGTACTCTCCAACTGAGGGCTCTCTTTTACCTTTAGGACGACCTGGTTGTCGGGTGTATTTGATCCTCAGAAAATGCCACTTGACATTCGTATCTTTCAGTTTCAGGGATCGGGTGTATGTCACACATATAGCATTTCTTGTAGTTACTAGTAAAATAACATTCATCCGCATACATGAAGACCGTAGGACTTTCCTTCAGTACAATGGCAACTGAATGTGCAAATGGAAAACCTTTTACCTGCCATTGATCGCACGAGAATGTCTTCTTTCGCAAATTAACAGTAACTGATGGGGTTGATCACATTAAAAAAACATCAGTTGGACATCGAACAACGTTCCATGAACGTGACATGTCCGCATTGTAACTCCAAACACTATCCTTCGCAGGGCATAAAGCGATTGTCCACTTATTACTTGTCTCTCTTCTTTCTAAGTGCCATCGACTGATTTCTGGTTTTTGTGTTATGCAGAAAAGTATTAGTCAACATACAAATGTAGTATTAGTTTCAATACAGAGTGGTATTACTTCAAGTATAATCTGAACATGTTTAATTAGAACCTGCACACACTTTTTTGTGCTTTAGAGAAAGAGCAGTATTAGACTCCATACAGTCTGGTATTAGTTCGATATCAGACACGTAGTAATATGTATAAAACCTAATTATTACTTGAACGTATTGAATCTATCATATATGTGATTGGCATTGCCCTAGCATCCTTGATCCATGCATTAAATGATTCCACAGCATTGGACGTCATCTCTCCTCACCTCGTAACATCGGGCGAATATGCGACTGTCCACTTCTCAACGGGTAATTGATCAACGAATTCTTCTGCAATCGTGCCACCAAACTCCTTGAACAAGGCTGCCTTCTCCTCAAATATGCGTGTGTTGGGAGCATAAGCACAATCTCTAAATTGATCAACCATTTGAGAATGTTTGGCGCTTCTTAATTCGCCCACTCTTGACTTCAGATTCTTCATAAGATGAAAAAGACAGAAAAAGTGCAATGGATTCTCAAACACCATCAGAAATGCATCCATCAGACCGTTGTTCCTATCAGACATATAAAAAATCTCTTTTTCATGAATGAATGTATCGAGTATCTTCTTCAAAAACCACGCCCAATTTTCAGTATTTTCTTCAGACACGACAGCAAAAAAACTGGAAACAAACCTACATTCCATCGATAATAAGAGAAGAATGGTCTCATATTAATACACCTATCAGATTATGTTGGAAGATGAATTTAATATAAGAGATTTTGATTAGATCCCAAAATCCTGAGTATGGCATGTATAAGGACATCTTGATAGATAGGACTCACGTTTTAATAGTTTATATATTTCAGGATTATCGACATCATGTATAGTCAGCATATATAGATCAGGATAGATAGGATGCTAAAATATCACTGAACACTGAAGAATATATTGAGGGGGAACTCAGTATATTCTGAAGGATCCTGAAGACACTGAAGACCTGAAGATCCTGAAGATGAGTTGTACTGAAATATAAGATCCTGAACAACTATTTTATAAATAGTGTTATGTTTAATCTTAGTACAAACAAAGAGAATGTTATGCATTCGTAGGCTTTAAGGAATGTGTCAGTTCAGTAAAGTTGACCTAAAAAGCCGTTTGTTTGTCTCTGATCAAAGGGAGATTTCAACCAATGAGGAGGCGCCAACAACATACATTACTGGCACTGAAAACGTCATCTCACTGATGAAATGTCAAGACTCATATCTTCCAGTCTACAGAAGCAAGTGATTAGTTGTTTGGCTGCTTATTACCCAAATCATGCAAGGGCGCGTTCAAACCCTAATGTAGCTGTTTATCACTAACCAAAAGAGGAAACCCTTGAATCTATCTCCTCCAACAGATAGTTTTTTCAAAGTGACTCTTAGAGTTGCGTATAAATACTGAAGGCCTTGCACACATTCAAGGTTACGGGAAATCAAGCAACTCCAGAGTTCATACTTATTCAAGTTTATTTTTGAAGCACTCGAAACCCTAAACATTTCCCAAGTGTTTCACATTGAAGAGAGCTCACATACTAAGCCTAGTATTTTCTAAGATCCAAAGCTTAGTAAAGATATCCTAGCCTTTGCACTTGTTCTTATTGTAAATGATATCTCAACCTTAGTTGGAAACCAAATCAAAACCCAAACCCTAGTGTTAGGTAGTTTGAGTAGTTGTTGTTTGGAAGTTGAGAGAGTTGTAAAGTTAGTAAGCTGTGTTGTTCAGTCTGAAAGCTTGAGAGAGTAGTAGTTCTGAGTACTAGGACTCAGGTAGTAGATACTAGGTATCAGATTACCTTTGAGAGGTGATTTGGTCAGTGTTATTTGTTTTCTGTACTGTAGTTGCTTGTTTGCATATTTCACTGAAAGCATCTAAAGGTTTCCTGATTTAGTTGGAGTCAATCCACTGAACTTGCATTGTGCTGATCACAACCTTAATCACAGTTTTCATAAATAAAACGATATTTTCAGCAAAGTAAAACGAGTATAAACTTAGGGCCAACACTTTCCGCACCTTAGTCAGCTAGTGAAGATAGCTACCAAACTGAGCCACTCTGCTGAGTACTCAATAAGTTGGTTATCTGTGCAAAGCTACTCAGGACTGTAGCACTCAGAATCAGTTGAGCTAATCTGAAGGACTGAAAGTTAACTCAGGGTTGTTGTCTCAGTAGACTTTGACTTAGGGCGATCTGTGTTTTTCAGGACTTAAACTTAGGATAACCTGACTAACTGATCAGCATTGTTTTAAAAGTTAAAAATTACTATACATGTGTATTCCCCTCCCCCCCATACATGCTTGTGACTCGTACTTGGGACCAACAGATTAAGTGCATATAAAACTTTTTAGGTGTATGATAAATAAATTATCATAACAACAAATTACCGTTATTTCCGTCCTTTGCGGTAACTGCCAATAATGTCCCTTTTGAATGTCCAATGAGAAATGTACCGTCAATGAAAAGCATTGGTCGACAATTTTTAAAACCATCCAAACAAAGTTTAAATGCGATAAATACACGCTCGAATCGTTTGGTATTGTGATCTTGATCCAAATCCAATATACCCCTGTGCAGATTCATTAGCCCCGTATCAAAACACAAATAATATAAAAAAAAGTTTTAGTCCATACATATAAAGAGATAACGTTCAATTACAAAAAATATATATATATATGATATGATAAAAAATATACCTTCATTTGTGCGACTCAAAGCGGCGCAATACCACCTCAACTGATTGTACGAATCATCATAGCTACCATATATATAATCCCTCGCCTCTTCATGTGCACGCCATGCTTTCCAGTACGGGATGTTTAACCCATAATCGTCTCTCAACAAATCTAAAAAGTGTCTCCTGCCCGCCGTGGGGTTCGTTTTAACATTCTGCATCACCAACTTACTAATGATCTTAGGTCCCATTCTTTTTGTTTGGTTTCCTATCAACTTACCCACACATTTGTGAACTAGGTTGGCTTTATATACTTCAAAACATCCATTTCCAGAGTTCAGTCGTGCTTTGATAAACAAATCACACCCACAAGAATCAGACTCATTGCAAGCTACATTGATGTATTTTTGTTCATTCCTAATAAACTTAAACTTGAATCCTAAATGTAAAGCATATTTAATACTTCCTCCGTCCCGCAGTCAATTGAACATTTCACTTTTGGCTCGTGTTTTATTGAACGAGTTGTTTATAGTATATGAAATGATAAAGTGAATTTTAAGGTATTGTAGGATAGATGAGGGTTAGTACTATCATACCCCACCTTAAAAATCTCTTTATCATTTCAAAGATTAATAAAAAACTCGCTCGTTAAAATACGAGTCAAATAGTGAATGTTCAAACGACTGTGGGACATAGGGAATAATCTTTAATCTAAATTGAGATGCCCACTCCACCATTCATTATGTCTTTCCATTTGTCTAATAACAAAGGTTTCTTGACAACATATGGGCAAATATCATAATATGGCAAACTGCCGTGCCCAAAAAATTTCACTCTCTTCTGCCACGTGATTGAATTTCTTAACACTTCTAAATCCAATTTTTTTTGATTTGTTGGAAGTAGAAATTTCTTATTGTTATCAACATTTTCAAAACCATCGTTCACCACTGCATCACCACTCAAATGCGCACCAGAATTTGAATAATTCGGATTTGATTCGTGACCAACATTCTGCACATGTTCAGAATTTGGTGCATCTTTGTCGAAAGCATGCCCACAAAAAGAAATAATTTTTTTAGAGTGAATTTGACAAAAAGATATCAAATTTCTCAAATCGGAGTCAGAATCCAAAAAATAATTTGAAATATTACATACTGAATATCTACATGAGAGCATATTGATATTCAATTCTCTCCGCATGCAAATAAACTTGATCAGTAAATCAGAGTGTGATGTTTCTTCATCAATAAAAATCAATTGGACTCCCCATTAAACTTGAAATTCAATATGACCTCGTACACCATCTTAAATCACTTTCTAAAAATTTAGCCAAAAACACAACTTCCTACATTGAACAATAAAACTTGTACATTCGAATAGTATGAGCCCAAAAATTTGCAGCACCAACAAAAAACCAGATTAGCCACCATTTTTTTTAGAAAAGTCGGTTTGATAAATGGGAAAAGTTATTTCTCTAATTTGATGAAACTGCTGAACAAATGAAATTCACGTGTATTTGTGTAAGTAATACACTTTGAATTTTGAAAATCCATTGCAGCTTTGATCCTACAGTCTATGTGAAATGGGACGACGTCTTTTAAAAAAAAAAGATGAAGAAATGAGGCGGCAGTGGGCATGTATTTGTTTTACGATTAGACATTTAAAATAATACTTAACAACCGGTTTTTTAGTAGAGAGGAGTTAAGGCTATAAATGTCTAATTTGTAATACTTTTCCAGTTTATAATAATATTAATATATTGTTATATTTACTAGATATAAGGGAAAAAAAATATAGTTAATAGTAATTTTCCCTAAACATATTTGGTTGTGAGAAAACCCTAGATAATTTATTGACACTCTGGCAATACTTGAATGAATAGAATAACTTATGTAACTAATGGTTCAATAAATTGGATATAGATTATGAAAGGAAATAAAGCTTTAAAAAACACACACATATATATATATAAGTGTGTAGATTTGGGTGATGTGATATGCAAGCTTCTCACTACTCATTGGCCTATATATTTCATACATTGCGTGCATTTTATATTATTTACGTGTTATATTATTTATTTGATATTTTTAATTCTGTATTATTTATCTTGCGTTTAAATTGGTTTAAATATTGAATTATTTATTATGCTCATACGCGATTACTAGTTAGAAAACCCTAAAATAATTTATTGAGGATTAGTGATGTTTGAGTGCACATTCCAAATTGTTTGTTTGTTGCATAAATTAAGTGTAAATAATGAAATGTATATAAAGTGATGAGTAGTAATATTGACTGATTAGAAAATAAATCTGTAAAAAGATGATTAATTATTTATACATGTGTGTACGTGTAAAGCATAAATGTTGATTAATATATAGGGTTTCTATTAGCAATAATCTATAATATGTATATACCTATATAAAAAGGAATCTATCTATATTATTATATATATAATAGCAGAAATTGAAAAATCATTAATTTTTTCAGCCAAAATTATTGTCAAATTGGGAGAATATTTGGAAATATATATTAAAAAATAATAATGGATTGAGATTATTTTTTTAGAATAATTCCAAATATTGAATTGAGAAAAAATCTTTAAAATATCTTTGGAATAATTCCAAAAATTGGTACATTATCGTAACTCTTTTATATTAGATACCAATTTGGAGACGAAACTTTGAAAAAAATATTAACAAATAATAATGTATTGAGAAATTTTTTTTGGAATATCTTTAGAATAATTCCTTGGTTAGTTATCATAACACTTTTAAATTGAATACCAAATTTTATTTTTAAAATTTATTCTGCATAAATTTTAGTTATAATATTACTTTTTGAATACTCATAATACATATTTTAAAATTTATGATTTATATATATATGTATAATTCAAATAAAATATCGATCATATAATAATTTTTTATTCTATTTACGTGTCTATATTATTCTATAAGATTTACTCTATGTATTTTTTTTTATAAGATTTATTCTAAAAAAATGTGATGTATATAAAAAATAAAATAGAATATATTTGTGCATATTACTACACAAAAAAGCATGCTGATGATACTGGGACATGGTGCTTAAATCCATAGAGACAAAATCCCTCGTCACCTTCCATAAGAAAATTCAAACCTTTGGTCGGACTGGGGCACTCCAAACCATATTCCCCTAGCTATGATTTATCGTAGGGTCAGAACATTCTGGCACTTCGAGCGGGTCATTAACCAATCTCCAAAAACTTTTGTATCCTGAATGTTAGTGTTAGTTTCCTAGACACAATCTATTGTAAGGACATAATACTCGATAATATTTAGTTTGATTTAATATAATTATCCATTTAATATTAATGTATGGCAATAAACTTATTTGAATATTATGTTTGATTGTTTGCATTTATTCTTATATGTGTTCCCATGAACCAATGATGTCATTGAGGATGTGAGACATCAGATGACTTAAGGCATGGTTCTCAAATAGCCCCGATCAATGATCATAAAAAATGGGATATTGATGATGCATTCGAGATTGGTATGTGATCTGCATCATACCCTTAGAGAGTGTAGTAGTTCTCACTTACTACGACATACTAGGTATCTCATGATGGATGCATAGATACCTTAGAGGATATTGGTATGTCCATTCGAGAAACTGTTTGATGTCAATACACTTAAGTGTCTATAGGTGCCTCGATTAGTGGGAGTGATGTGATATTTCTCTGACTTGAGATCAATATGCACGACATGTATGGAGTGGTGAACTTTGACCATGACCGACACTTGCACCCTTAATAGGTAGATATGGCATGGATTGAGTTCATCATGAAATACATGTGCGTGGTAGTTGAGCCAAGAAAATGATTCTGTTGGTCCCGGTGCAAAACCCATGAAATGAGGAAAAAATATGTAATGCATATAAAACAGGGGTGAAGGAATGGTGATTCCAAATTTTTGCTTTTTAAGTCCATGTGTTGTGTTTTGCTTATAATTGAATGCATATGACAAGATAAGAACATAAAGCAATAAAGAACACAACAAAGTATAGTGGTTCAGAGACTCAAACTTCTACATCCACTCTCCCTGTTCCTAGGGAAATTCCTTCAAACGGGACTTATCCCATCCACGGGATTGCCTACAGATATTTAACGAGCTCTCACTTAAACTGGACTTATAACCCTCTCGGGCTTGCCTCGGGACTTATCACCCTCCACGGGATTGCCTACAAGCTTTCTGACTGTCTAAATCAGTTTACTCACTTCTTCTCTAGAGCTTTCTGGCTGACTCAACTGTAGCTTACTAACTCTTTACAACTTCAACAATCACACACAAACTACCTAACAAGAGGGTTTGGGTTTAGTTGGTGTCTCCAACTAGGTTGAGATTTTCCCGTACATTTGTTTAGCCTCAATGCTAAGGTTGGGAAAATCTCTCTAAGCTTAGGATATATCTTGGGTTGCTTAGATTGGGTTTTAGAACACTCATGGATGTATTTATATGTCTACAGATTTGTGTTCTATGGTGGGAATGCTTTGAGTATATGGCTCTTGGCTCTGTAGCATCTTTCCACATTCTCCACACTTAATTTGATGGAAGATCTTGTATTTATAGTGTGGATTTGAATGTTACCGTTGGAGAGAATCACATTCAAATCCATACTATTATGTAACTTCTGCAACTTTTTCAGGCTGGTTGTCTTCCTCTCATTGGTCCACGTCAGCTGAATCTAACGGCTATATTCTTCAGCATCTTCTGAGTCTTCAGGTTTCTCATAGTCTTCAGGTTTTTCTGAGTCTCAGGTTTCTTTGAGTCTTCAAGATTCTTCCGAGTCTTCAGGATTCTTTCTGAGTCTTCAGGTTTCTCTGAGTCTCAAGTTTTTCTGAGTCTCAGGTTTCTCTATTCAGCAGACTTCTCTTCAGCGGACCTTGTCAGATCAGGCATACTGCATTCAGGCTTACTGAGTTCAGCCCTTCTGACTTCAGACATCCTGACCCTTAGGTCACTTTTACTCACTGACCCTCAGGTCACTTGACTCAGGCTATCTGATTTTTCTTGTCTGATCTGATCAGCTCGACTGATCAGATCAGCACATCTTCAGGTCAACATATCAGGATAGCAACAGGTCATCTGCATCAGGTTAGCACATCTAATCTCAATCACGTCTGATCTCGATCAGTCTCATCTGGTCAGTTTCGTTCTGATCAGCTTGTCTGCTCTTCTGATCACCAGATCAGCTCGTCTGTTCTTCTGATCATCTGATCAGTTCTGTTCTGGTCATCTGATCTTCTGATCAGTTGGCTTAGCTTTTCTTCTTTCTTGATTTTGCACAGCTCATCAGTTAACTCCGGAACTCATCTTACTCATCTGATCTCGATCAGTCTCGTCTGCAGCCTCATCTGATCTCGATCATCTTCTTTTGATTTCGTGAGTTCCCCCCTAAATTGTTCTCTCGCTCCCCCTCAATTTGTTATCTGTAGATTAGCTTCAATAACACAAGTTGATAATGTTTTGGCATAATTTATCAAAACTAAAATATCCCAACAGATTCATTCCTCAATGTGGATTTAGAGAGAATGCTCATCTTCTCATACTAATTGGATTGTTAGTCATTGGCCAATGCAAGTCGCATTTCGAATGGTGTCCAAATGTGACATACGTGACTAATTGGCGCAATGGAAAATATGATTAAATTATTTGAATAGACACTTCATCATGTTCAAGATTTAATTGGGCATTCGTGAATGAAAGGATGCTATCACAATAGCCCACGTAATGTTACAGGTTGTGGCAAATACTTCACAACGTACCTTATATATTGAGAATGTCTGATTTATTGTCTAGGGTTCAATTAAGACCGTTAGTTTGACTAATAATATATAAGTGTTAGTGTTAGTATCCTAGAGACGATCCATTGTAAGGACATAATGTTAAGATAATATTCAGTGTTGGTTTAATATTATTGTTTATTTAATGTTAAATGTATGTTGTTACACTTATTCGAATATTATGTTTGATTGTTTGCATTTGTTCTTATCTGTGTTCCCTTGAGACATTTCTGTCAATGAGTGTGTGAGAACTCAAATGACTTAAGCATGATTCTCAAGTAGCCCTAATTGAGGATCATCAAGAATGGGATATTGATGACACAATGGAGATTGATGTGCGATCTGCATCATACTCTTAAAGTAGTAAGATCTCACTTACTACGAGATACTAGGTATCTCATGGTGGATGCACAAATACCTTGGAGGGTATTGGTATAGCCATGCGAGAAATAGTTTGATGTAGTTCCACTATATGTGTCTACGGGTGTCTCGGTTAGTGGGAGCGATGCGACACTCCTTTGACTTGAGGTCAATACGCACGACATGTGTGGAGTGATGAACTTTGACCATGACCGACACTTGCACCCTTCCATGGGTAGATATGGCTTGGATTGGGTTCATCACGAAGTGCATGTGCATGGTAGTTGAGCCAAGAAAAGAATTCATTCCTCAAAGTGGATTTAGATAGAACATTCATCTTCTCATAATAATTGGATCAAAGTCATTGGCCAATGCACGTCAACTTGGACTTTGTGGCCAAGTGTGACTTAAATGATCAATTAGTGATTAAAGATAAATTGATTAAGTTATTTGAATAGACATTTCATCATGTTCAAGACTAATCGAGTATTCGTGAATGAAAGGAGGAAGTCGTAATAGCCCATGTTTCAGTTATGGGTAGTTGCACATTTCTCGCAATGTACCTTATATATTGTGAATGTCTGATTTATTGTCTAGGGTTCAATTAAGACCGTTAGTGTCGTGTTTTGAGAAAATACGACTCTATTAATAAACTCTTGTGGGCCATCCAAGTTTGGGCCGCTTCTTTTCTTATGCAACGAATAAATTACAGCCCGCCTTTTCGGCCCAGTTTGTGTGTCGCAGCATAACAAATCAGCTCACGGAGGACTACGCCTCAGATCACCGACATTACTCACATCTTGCGGTCGACATTCAATATTCGACTGACACCATAACGATTTGCAGCGGAATGCAAATTACAAAGGAGGAAAACTTCGATTGGCAGAGGGTGTGGTTGTTGAGGTATTTTCCTCTCGCTTTCATTCGTAATTTCATACAATTTCATGGCTCATCGTAATCCTTCTCTTGCAGATGACGATGAATCCTTTGTAGTGAGTTTCCAGCTGTGAGAGATTTAAAAAAAAAATCATTGTGAGTGATTACCCAGAAAAATATAGCCACATTAAGCTAATTCTGTTCAAATCCTTACATTTTCTCATAATCGCAGGCTTCTTCGCAGCAGTGGCGATTATTCATTCCTTCTGGTGATCGGCTAGTTCCTCTGCTCTATTTCGAGTTCATAGTTGTTACAAGACTTTACTAATACTGTTTCGCTTTATTACTGATACTTGGTAGCTTGTTTGGGTAATACTATTACTGTTATTTTGTTGGTTGTGTGGGGAATTTACTTATTCAGTTGCGGGACATCACAAGTGGTATCCAGAGCCTATCCGCTACCCACTCATTATGGCGGAAGTAGTACAAGGCACGCAAACACGATTGAAAAATCTTTTTGAGGCGATTAAAAAGTACGATGATGTGTTTATTGAAAACGACGAACGATTGAAGGTAGTAGAGCAGAAAATGGTGAAACTCGAAGATTTGATAATCTTAGTGGGTCAAAATGTTAAAAGCATTAGTGATAACATGGAATATTTGATGAAGAAAGTAGAGACAAGCCAGGGGTCGACGGATACAAATCATGAGGACAAAAGGAAAGAAAGAGAAGGTTTCTATGTCCCCCTTTTAGAAACCAAAATCAGAAACATTTTCAGGGAAATAACAATACTATTGGACTTAAATTCTCTGAGTTTAACGGTGATAACCCATTGAGTTGGATAAGAAAGGCTAATAGGTTCTTTCAAATCATGCCAATGGGAGAAGTGGCTAAGGTGCACCATTCTGGATATTATATGATAGATGTTGCTGATATCTTGTACATGGAATATGTGGAGGGAAAAGAAGGAATTGAATGGGATGATTTTTGCCAGCTAATGCTTACTAGATTCTTAAGGCCTGGAAAGGAAGATGTGGTGATTGAATTCACCAAGTTACAACAAACTCAAGATGTCAACACCTACCAAGAAAAATTTGATGAACTCAAATCCCTAGTGAGGGTTAAGAATCCTGATTTGAGTGAAGAGTTCCTTATTTCTTGTTTTTTGAGAGGACTCAAGGAAGAATTGAGGATGCTTGTTCAGTTATTCAAGCCTACTGAACTTACTCAAGCCATCAATACTGCTAAGATTCTTGAGTCCACCTTAGATATATGGGAAAGAAGAACAAATGGGGTGGTCAGAAAACTCAATACACTCCTTACAACAAACAACAACCCAGTTTCAATCAAGTCAAGAAAGAGAAAAAAGGCAAGAAAGAGGGTGCTATAGAGAATCCCACTTACAAAAAGATCACAGATGCTGAGTATCAAAAGAGAAGGGCTCTAGGGTTATGTTTCCACTGTGATGAAAAATATGCTTATGGACATATTTGCAAGAACAAGCAGTTCAACTTGATAGTAGTAGAAGGAGATAACGAGGAAACAGTTGGGGAGGAATGTGCAGAAGAAGAAGCTGAAGAAATTCGGGATGGAATCTCCATCCATGCTTTGATGGGAAGCAAAGCTAAGAATACTCTCAAAATTACTGGGCAGGTAGGAAAGAGACAGCTGAATATTCTTATTGATAGTGGAAGCACTAGTTGCTTTATTGATGCTAATACTGCTTCTGAGCTGCATTGTGTGATGGAAGAGGCTTGTCCATGGATTATAACAGTAGCAGATGGGGGCAAGACAACTAGCAGATTCAAAAGTGTCAATTTCAAATGGTTCATACAAGGAGAATTATTCACTTCTGATCTCAGGGACTCCAATTAGGGGGGTTTGATGTCATATTGGGAGCAGACTGGATGTGGGAACACAGCCCCATTACATTCAATCTCAAAAACAATAAAATAGCAATATGGAAGGATGAGAAGGAAGTCATCTTGGAGGGTGATGCAAACAAGCAGAATTTAAGAGTGATTACTGCTAGGGGATTGGATAAGTTTTTGCATAAAATTGATCATGGAGTGATAGTCCAGCTGTTCAATATCAACACTGAGAATCATACTGATGAAGGATGTGATGTCCAAATCTTGGTTGTACTGGCCAAATTTAAAGAGGTGTTTACAGAACCAAAAGGACTACCCCCTGCAAGAGGGATAGAGCATGAGATCAACCTAAAGACTAGAACACAACCAGTATTCCAGAGAGCACACAGTCATGGAGCTATTAAAGGAAAACAAGTTATATGCCAAGAGAAGTAAATGTGCTTTTGGAGTTAAGAGGGTTGAGTATTTGGGACATATAATTTCTGGGGATGGAGTAAGGACAGATCCAGAAAAGATTAAGAGTATGGTGGAATGGCCTAAACCCAAAAACCTCAAAAGCTTGAGAGGATTTCTAGGCCTTACTGGGTATTATAGGAGGTTCATAAGAGGCTATGGAGTGTGCACAAAACCACTTACTCAGTTACTGAGAAAGGACAACTTCAAGTGGAGTACTGAAGCTGATAAAGCATTTGAAGAATTGAAGGTGTTGATGACACAGGCACCTGTGCTGGCCATGCCTGACTTTTCTCAACTATTCATCATTGAAACAGATGCTTGTGCCAGTGGAATAGCGGTTGTATTGATGCAAAAGGGCCAACCCATTGCTTATTTCAGTCAAAGTCTATGTATCAGAAATCAGGCCCTATCCACTTATGAAAAAGAATTACTAGCTATCATGACAGCAGTAACTAAGTGGAGTCATTACCTAAATGGGAGTCAATTTGTGACCAGAGATGATCATGCTAGCCTTAAACATCTTAAGGAACAAAGATTGAGCAATATCTTGCAACAGAAATGGTTTATTAAGCTCATGGGACACAATTATACAGTTGAGTATAAGAAGGGAAAAGAAAATAAGGCAGCTGATGCATTATCCAGGTAGTTTAAGCAAGAAGAAGTGGAGTTGCAGATGTTGCAAGCTACAACTACCAGAGTGGAACCACAGTGGATGGAAGAAATAAGAACCAGTTATGAAAAGGATGATAAGGCCAAGCAATTGATGGCACAAACAATGCTGAATCCTGACACCAACCTCCAATATTCAGTAAAGGAAGCAATATTGAGATACAAGGGCAAGATATGGGTTGGGAACTCTCCAGCTATTAAAGTCAAGATTATGGAGGCTATTCACAACTCTGCTATTGGAGGCCATTCAGGCATGCAAGCAAGTTATCACAAAGCTGAGTTGATATTCTGTTGGTTAGGTATGAAGAGGGATTTTATGGAATTTGTGGAGGCTTGTGACATCTGTAAGAAGTGCAAGACAGAGAATACTTCATATCCGGGGTTGTTACAACCCTTGCCAGTACCTGACAAACCATGGAGTCATATTACAATGGACTTTGTTTAGGCCTTACCTAATGCTGAAGGAAGGAGTGTGATTTGGGTTGTGGTAGATAGAATGCCTAAATATAGTCACTTCCTAGCTTTGAAACACCCATACACAGCTGAGGGTTTGGCTGAGTTATACCTCAACCACATCTACAAATTACATGGGTTCCCTGAAGTCTTAGTCAGTGACAGGGATGTAGTTTTCCAGAGTCATTTTTGGAAGTCTCTATTTAAAATATCGGGGGTACAGTTGCATATGAGCAAAACTCACCATCCTCAAACAGATAAGCAAAGTGAGAGGGTCAACAAGTGTTTGGAAATCTATTTAGGGTGCATGACTCATCGCAAACCAAGTAAGTGGGTGAAGTCGCTACCGTTAGCAGAATGGTGGTACAATACAAATTACCACCAATCCATACGGATGACACCATTTGAAGCATTGTACGGATACAAACCTACATAGATGGGCACTGGGCCTTTTCTACAAGGTAACTCTCAAGAAGCAAAAGAAGTCGTCGAAGAAAGGCAAAAAATCATTCAAATTCTGAAAGAGAATTACTATGCAACAAATGAAGAAATATGCTGATTCGCACAGGTCTGAAAGGAATTTTCAAGTAGGAGACTTTGTATTCGTAAGGATGCAGCAGTTCCGGCATGCCCCAGATCAATTACGACGGCTATCAGTTAAGTACTTTGGACCATATCAAATTACGGAGAAGATTAGGGAAGTAGCATATAAGTTACATCTGCCTAATAGGTGTAGATTACACCCCGTGTTTCATGTATCCCAACTCAAGTAGCAAACAAAAACAAATATACGCCACAGGCGCAACCACCAGAAACCAATAGAGAGGGTGAAGCCATCGTCGTACCTGTTGCTATCTTGGGCAAACGATCGGTAAAGAAGAGGAATGGAACTGTCAATCAATTTATGGTGCACTGGAGTAATGGCTCATCAGAAACGGCTAGCTGGGAGGAAGCAACGGTCGTTAAAACAAAATTTTTGGACTTCACTTTGACTTGAGGATAACTCAATTGTGGAGGGGAGCATTGTCGTGTTTTGAGAAAATGCGACTCTATTAATAAACTCTTGTGGGCCATCCAAGTTTGGGCCGCTTCTTTTCTTATGCAATGAATAAATTCCAGCACGCCTTTTTGGCCCAGTTCGTGTGTCGCAGCATAACAAATCAGCCCACGGAGGACTACGCCTCAGATCACCCACGTTACTCACATCTTGCGGTCGACATTCAATATTCGACTGACACCATAACGGTTTGCAGCGGAATGCGAATTACAAAAGGAGGAAATCTTCGATTGGCAGAGGGTGTGGTTGTTGAGGTATTTTCCCCTCGCTTTCATTCGTAATTCCGTACAATTTCATGGCTCATCGTAATCCTTCTCTTGCAGATGACGATGGATCCTTTGTAGTGAGTTTCCAGTTGTGAGAGATTTAAAACTAAAATCATTGTGAGTGATTACCCAGAAAAATATAGCCACATTAAGCTAATTCCATTAAAATCCTTACATTTTCTCACAATCGCAGGCTTCTTCGCAGCAATGGCGATTATTCGTTCCTTCTGGTGATCGGGCTAGTTCCTCTGCTCTGTTTCGAGTTCATAGTTGTTACTAGACTTTACTAATACTGTTTGTAGGTCCCGAACGGGTTTAGTGAGGGCAGAAGTCTAGAGGGGAGGGGTGAATAGACTTAAAAACTTTTCGCAGATCGTGTGAGGGCGCTTAGCCCGATCGAGTGCGAGTGAATCGGGCCATCGATAACAACTTAATGATCGCTCAAGCGATCGGGTTCGGTAACTATCAGTTTAACTGATGTGTGCGGAAGCTTAAGTTTTACCCGTGTGAAAAACCAGTTTTGATAAATCAGATTCCAAGATTAATCTTTTAATCACCGATGTATGTCAAGTATGATCGATCGTAAGCTTGGTGCTAGCTGATCTCAACTTGGAATATGTATGCGCTTTTAAAGGTTGTGTGCGATTATGTGAACAAAGTTAATCAAAGCAAAGAGTGGCACACAAGATTTATAGTGGTTCGGACAAACCACCCCACGCCCACTCTTCCCTATCAAAAGGGCACCGACTTAACCAACTGGACTTTGTTTTATGTGTAAGTCCAACACAGTACACCAACTAGATGTTTAAAGAGTTCACACTCAACCGATCCCAGAAATCAGAACTAGAAACCCTAGTCTGAAATCTTGCTAAACAACTTAACCTAACTTGGGGTTTGGGTAAGATTGTTGAGGTTCCAACTATGAAATCTTTTCTTGCGTATAAGTAGCCTAATCAGCTAGATGAAAAGATTTCTATGCTAAGAACTTATGGGATGAACACTTAATAAAAATATTCTTCTTGATCGTGTTCTTGTGCGGAAATCAAATTAGCTTGAGCTTCTTGATTGTTCAAATTTTTGTTCATATTTCCGATCTCACTCTAAAGTGTAATCCCATATATATAGACCTTGAAATCAAAGAGCCGTTGGAGAGCAATTTGAACTTCAGTGCTATATTTGGTAGACTTGCAGTGCTTGATGAGACTAACCAGAACGGCATGGCCGAAAAGCGTGAATTTGTACTTTGTAGCCAAGTTCATAGAGAGGCAAAATCAAATCCCGCAATTGCGGGGCCCCGATCATACGTGTCTTGTTCTTATTGAATAGCAGACTTACTTTTCGGTCGCTTTCTTCCAACTAAGCTTGACATTCTTCTTGTTCGGATCATAGACGATGATCGGGAAACATCGATTTCACCGGTGAGTCGACCGATCAATCGAATCGATCGCCTTCCGATAGAGTCTTCGATGCTTGGGTTGACTTAGCTTCAACTAGCGTAATCCGGATGATGTAGGTCTTCCGTCCGATCTTTGAGTATCCCGAGTTTGAGCTTCATGACTTTAAATTGAGATATCTCGATCGATCGATCGATCTGATCTTCTGTTCTTTTCTAGCGTTCCGGCCTGTCGGATATAAGCTTGTTCTTTGAGTCTTCAGATCTGATCTATACATATTGAGTTCCCCCTCAATATGTGACCTATCTATTACATCAGTTGTTCTATACAAGAATTATCAACCGGTCTCCTATGCGTAATATAAACATCGATCGCCCAACAGTCTCCGACCGGTCCTATTACATGTGTTGTTGAACTTTCATCAAAACTATAAATTTCCCAACAATTTCCCCTTTTGATGAAACCAAAACACTTAGAGAAACCAAAACAGTTGATAAGAAATAGAACAGTTAAGAGCATGTAATCAGAAGATAATGAGACTTTGTCTTAGGATCAGAAAAAAAATAAACTTTTCTCATTAAAGAATGATGATTACATGTTACATCAGAAAAGTTTGAAAATAAGCGCAACTGATCCCGAGTAGTCTTCTGATTCTTCACTCTTTGGGCTTGTATCCTTCTGGCATCTCTCTTTGATCTTGAGGAACGTTGAAAATCTGATAAAGTTTCCATTTGACATCATCGGTTTGTTTGAGGATCGATTATTTTTATGCTCGCTTTCAGATGTCAAAGTAGAATCTTTTGAAATGCCAATCTGTCGAATGAGCCATCTACCTTCTTCGAGTACACCAGATGATCATACTCTTGGCGAGTTATTTTTACATTGATCACCTTTGGCCTCATTCTCCGATACTTGAAAAAAATCCGGTATTTATTCTCTAACCAGTTGAGGAATTCTTCATCAGGAGATTCTTCTTGTGGGACAAGATTAAGAACAAAGGCATCCAGAAGCCATTCACTTCTGATCTTGTTCCATTCCTCAAATTTCTTAGCATGCACAAATTGCTTTTGGGATGATCTCATCAACTCTTTGTCGGGCAAATTTAGGTTCGTCGCACGGATTTTCCAAATTCTTCCTTTCTTCACTCTCAAATTGAATTTCTTCTTCGATTTTCGCCTCTGTCATTTTTTTTTTTTCTTCTTTCTTCTTGGCATTTTTTCGGCTTCTTCGCTATCCGCTCTCTCGACATCTTTTTCAAATTGGCCCGGTGTCCGTCTCAGATCCGGCTGGGTCGTTTTTTCTCCGAAGTTTGTGATGTCTCTTCATCGCTTGGTTTCTCACTCATTCTTTCCCCTTTTTGGTTTGATCAAAAAGAGTAGTGAGGTGGAGGTCGAGAACCAAAGTTGATCAAGATCGCCTTTGTTGAGATCTCGCAATGATATGCCTTGAGGTTGAGCAGCTTAGATTGTGAATTGTTGATATCACCGTTTTGATAGATTCCATAGCGATGAGAGTGTTGTGATCGACTTTTGTCAAGTTTCTCTTCTGTCAGTTGTAGCGTGTCAGTGAGCATCAGAAAAGAAACTTGTTGTTTATCCACTTGAGTCAGTTTGGCATCAACAGTTTTTATCAGTTCGGCTGACGCAGTGGACACAGTTTGGGAGAACTGATCTTTGATTGCCCCAATGTGGGAAATGGTTGTTTCCCTTTGATCTTTTATTTCGTTGATGGCAATTCGCCTTTGATCAGCTATTAGTCCCTCAACTTCTTCTCTCAGGAGATCTTTGAGACAAGATCTCGATCTCTGAGAGTTGATCAAGAAGGACGTGTGATGTTGGAACGTTAGTTGTCACTTGATCCGGTTCCGGGCTTGTTTGTGCCTCCAAAGGTTGGTCATGAACTACAAAGACACCGTTCCACTATCATCGGCTCCTGCATCCTTCATGGTGGCATCCGCCCGAGAGTTTTGTCGCTAGCTCCGATTAAATCTGTTAAACAACCCTAGCTTCCTGTGGATCAGAGCTTTAACAGATTTTGCAGTTATCAGCTCAGCTGGTGATCCCACTTTTGCAGATTTCCTCATGTCGAAATCGAAGTCTGCAAACTCATCTGCACCGCCCATCTGTTCTATAATTATTATGAAGTCTGAGAAGCTTTTTAATCGAAGATCTCTCGGTGAGGATCTCCAAAACTTCCTCTCTTATGGCGGGTTGGGCGACCCGATTCGGATCTGACTCATCAATCTCTCTTTCGATTAGCATTACGATCAATTTCCCGTTATGATCTTTGTTGATCCGGACTCGAGGATTGTCGGTCCATTCAATTTGATGAGGTATAGAAGGTTACGGTTGTGCTTGAGTTGGCGGAAGTTGGTGATTGGTTCGACCTGCGAGAGGTTCTCTTTGGAAGCAGTGCTTGATTTCCTACAAGGTAAGCTTTTCGGAATCGATGTCTGCGATTCGAGTTCACAAGCGGTGGAGGGATAGGAGAGACATACTTTCGAACCGTTATTCCGAAAGGTGGGGCAGGTTTGAGCTTGAGGAGAAGGAGATTGATCGGCTTGTGCTTCTTCCTCGAGTGATCTGGCGAGCTCTCGGCTTGAAGCGACTTTCTGTCGATGATGCTTCACTTTGATTTTTGTGGTGCAACGGACGCTTGGCGCTCCTTCTTCATCGACTCATCTTCTAACATCGAGTCATGGGAGCTTGCTTCCTTGACCCTCTTCTCCCGGCCTTTACCAATTTTCTTTTTTCTTCTTCTTGGGGGCATCCGTGGGCCTTAAAGGGGTCCTTCACGGTTTGCCGATTCGCCCGCATCTCGTGCGGAAAGAAGTTGCCTTCTTGCCTTTTCCTTTCTTGGATTTTGGGGGTCGGTCGCATATCATCGTCCGTTGGCCCCAAAAATGACCGGCGGATTTGAGAAAGCCTTTATAGGACTTCAGTCCATTCTGTTCCCATTTGGCCTTTGGCAATTTATCTTGGAGGATAACTGCAACCTTGTTGAGATTGCTGATCTTCTTTGTCAGACATACCTGCCTCCACTCATCTACTCCAAATTTGTCATGTTCCTGGAGCAGAATGGCCTTCAGGAACCCGTGCCAATTGATGTTCTTTGCTTCATCAATTATTGCAGCCATGCTGTACAGTTTGACTGATGTAATAGCATCTGGGCTGAATGCAATACCCATTATTGTTTTTGACAATATGTCAAACAACAATCGGTATTTTCTCTTGAGCATTGGCCTGACAAAACCTGAAGTATGATGTTTGTCAGCCTCTCTGAAGAGCTCTTTTTCGATCAAATTGTCTTCGGGTCTCCAGAATGGGCAAAAGAGATCCGCCCTTTAGGGAAGGCCGAACAGACGGGTTATGTCCGCATTCGCTGGCCGTTTCTTCGCCAGGATCGCCGAAAGTAGTTCTTCTCCTGGAGCATCCGTATCTACTCTTAAATTCCTTAGGAATTCTAGAGCTTCATACTGCATCACTGGATTGCAGTGAGCAGCGCAAAATTTTTCAAGGCCTGCTTTTCTAAGAATTTGCTCGACCTCCATGGATTCCGGATCCCGAGTGATATTGAACTGTACGAACTTATCATCCACGATCCTTTTTGTCAGTTCCGCATAGTTGCACATAATTTTGCCCATACCGTAAGTGATCATTCACAATCTACAGATAAGATAGATTTGGTTAGAGAGTTGTGCATTAATACAAAGAATATCACACAGGCGGAAACTAAGAAGCAATAAATCATAACACAGTAGAAACATTTAAGATCAATGGATTTACAAAGAAGCATCAAATAAACATATATTACCAGATTCTGTTTTTCGAAAAGATGATTTTGAAACTTAGGAAAACACTTTGAATCTGAGAGGAGTAATCTGGAGTTTTCAGAGAATAGATCGCAAGTTTGTGAAATGGAAAACTCTGGTCTGTTTTTGATGAACTTTATAAAGACGAGGAGGGAAGAAGAAGACACGATTTTGAAGATCAACCGCTTTGAAAAGATTAAACGCCCCAGATTAAGCGGTTTTGATCGTAGGGTCGAAAGGCACGCATTTAAAAAACTTTTGATTTTAAAAAGCACGTTTAATAGCGCTTAATACATGTACCCCACGTCCGCATTAAATGATTTGCAGAGAATACGCCACACGGATAATGGGTACAAGAAGGTAAACAAAATCCGATAAGATCCGATAAATAAGTAAAGAACAAGAGAAAAGAAAAAGCGATCCGTTGATCGATATTGTAATCACCAATACTACTTGTCCATGTTGATTTCACTTGTTGATCTTAGTATTCCGCCTAAGCCTTAAAATTTCCCAACCGATCCTTTTAACCGATCTTCTTCACACTTGATCCGATTTGTTGAGGTTTCGAGCTCAACCGATCTTCCTTGAATACGCCCTCGATTTCCTTCGATCCTCCTTTATTAGTTGAAGTTCCCCCTTCAACTGATATTTCAGTTTTTCCCATAGACTGATGCATCTGATTTTTGTGGTTTTAAGCTCAGCTGATCTTCCTCATCTGATCAGCTTTGAATGTATCAGATTTTGATCGACCTAATCCGATTCTTCTCGCATCAAGTCAATTCTTGGAATAAGTTTACCCCCCAAACTTAGTCTAGAATAGTTGTCTCTATTCCCTAAGTTGGCGCGATTTGACATGCGTAATTATCGTCCTGAATCTTTCGATATGTCAATCCGCCGTAAATTTATCCAATTATCGGTCGGCGTGATTCCTACTACACTGTCCTTTTTTGTGCGATTTCTCTAAAGGTTTTGAAAACTTGAATTTGCATTTGCACCCTTGCTTGGCCTCTATAAATTGGACCAATTATTTTACACAACATAACCCATTCACCATACTTATTTTTCTTTGTAAAATCATGTATCCCGGTGAACCCTTATTTCCTAAAAAATTCCTAAGAAATATTTTTACCCCTTTTTCAATGAATTCAAATTTTCTCAAATCAACCCTTTCGTCCCCCTTTTCTTGTCAAGCTTATCGTCAAAGATTTCACATACGATTGTTGCAAAGCTTCTCTACCACCATGGAGGCGGGCTCATTGTTGCAACTTGAGAAGACACTTCTCCTAACCGTATGCACCTTGTGTGTCTATCGTTATGACGTAACTACCATCAACAGACTTAGTCTGAAAATGAACGTGAGTCTGATATGCGATCTTGATCAGTCAACAACTGATCTTCGCATATCACCGCACCATTTAATGTAAAACCGAGAGCCCAATCGACTTTTTCTTAGGGCTCCGGCTTAAAAATCCTATCAAGGTCATTTGTCGCTCCATTTTTCTTGATCTTGACCTCTGCGAGCCTTTGATATATTCTTTTTTTTTAAAGCCTCTCTCACCCTTGTTAAGTGGGGAAAATGAGAGCATCGATTTAAAATCTCTCTCCCTTCTCCACTTTAGGTTAGGATGAGGGTTTAGGGTTATAGGTTTAGGGTTTTGGGTTATCACTTATGTATTGACCTTCGGATCCTTTGGACTTGTATCTTGTAATGTAACCCCGACCTTCGGTCTTTATCAATGAAAAGTTCTATTATTCCATTGTTGTGTAAAATTCACTCAGTATCTTTATGCGATTTTAAGCTTTAGTCTTGTGAATATCACTTGTAAATCTTGCTTGTTTGAATATCGCCTTAATCGACTCATAAAGATGTAAAATAACCCAACCGATTTAATCGATATTCCTTTTTAAAATGAGCGTTTCCTTTAACTCGATAAACCTTAAATCGATCGGTTCCTTTAATCCTCGATAATCCTCAGAGATCCGATCGATTTCTCACATCGGGTTCTTAATCGATCTTACGATCGATTGAGATACCAAACTCAATCGATTTCTTTCAACCTCGTTAGTCTCTTACCACCGGTTCTTCGAGATCATTCCACAAACATTTTAGGTGCATTTTCTCCAAGATCCGTAAGTCCTAGCTCATTGCATAATTCTCTCGAATCGATCTCAAATAGTGGCTTGGTTAGAATATCGACTTTTTTATGTCGTCAAGATGAATCTTTTCCATTCTCGATATTCTTCTTTTCAACATGATCTCTTATAAAATGGTGTCCGACATCCACATGCTTTCATCTTGTGTGTAGAACGGGATTCTCGAGTGATTGCAATAAGACTATTATCATCACGTAAAATAGGTACATTGTTAGCTTCAATGTTATAATCCTCACCGCCGACTAAGCCGTAGCGCTTGGGAACAACAACTTTCCTGCAACCATATATTCTCGCTTCAAGAGTAGATGTCGCCCGATGTCCGCTTTTTGAAAACCACGAGATCGGTTTTTTTCCTAAGAACCGACATGTTCCCGAGGTGGATTTTCTCATTAATCTTGCAACCTCCATAATCAGAATCAGAATACCCACTAAGCTCTAGATTATCATCTGATGGGTAAAATAAACCAAGATTTACCGTCCCCTTCAGATACTTAAGAATCCGCTTAGCTGCTTCTAGGTGGCTTATCATTGGATTAGCCTCGAATCGCACATACACCTCATGCGAAGGTTATATCCGGTTCAATTTGGCAACGGTATAGTAGAGATCCAATGAGAGCCCTATATTCCTTCCGATTTGTTTTCTCGACCATCCTCATCTGGATCCATCTTGAATCCAGTCATCATAGAAATTTTGGCTTCCTTACAATTTTGAACTCCAAACTTAGCCAATAAATTCCTAGTGTATTTTGCTTGGCAGATGAATATCCCTTCTGCACTTTGCTTTACTTGAAGACCCAGAAAGTAATTCATCTGACCCATCATGGACATCTCGAATTTCCCTTGCTTCAGTTTTTTCAAATCTTTCACATAGACTCTTGTTAGAGATCCCAAGATGATGTCGCTCTCGTGATCCTGAACCATCGAATATCTTTTCCATCTTCTATTCTCGAATAAGGTTCTCGGCCCATCGCCTTTAGTGAACCCACTATTGATCAAGAACCCGAGAGTGTATCATACCAAGCTCGAGGAGCTTGTTTCAGGCCATAGAGAGCTTTTCTTAAACGGTACACTTGGTTGCCCTTTTCAAAGCCTGGAGGTTGTTCGACATAAACTTCCTCTGCTAGTACCCCGTTTAAGAAAGCACTCTTTACGTCCATCCGATACACGATGAACCCTCTCGGGAAGCATACGCCAGAACAAAATTTAATGGCTTTAGGCGAGCGATCGGTGCAAAGGTCTCATCATAATCAATTCCTTCGATTGTGAATACCCCTTAGCAACAAGTCTTGCCTTATTTCCGTGATGACGTTTTTCTCATCTCTCTTGTTCTTGAATACCCACTTCGCGCCAATGACGCCTTGATGACTTGGTCCATCTATCGGTTCCCCAAACTTGATTTACGAATCGTTCCAAATCTTCCTGCATGGCTAGAATCCAGCTTGCGTCTTGTAGAGCTTCCTCTATTGTTGTTGGTTCCTTCATAGACAGATAACAGCAATACATGGCACTTTCACCAATCTGATATCTAGTTTTAACTTTATCAGATGGGTCTCCGATTATCAGATCAGTTGGATGACTGGTTATCCAGGTCCTTCTGTTCTGATTTGCGTTTTGGAGATCATCGTCCGTTTCTGATAAA
Organism: Stenogyne calaminthoides; assembly: GCA_037126765.1. NCBI lineage: Eukaryota > Viridiplantae > Streptophyta > Magnoliopsida > Lamiales > Lamiaceae > Stenogyne > Stenogyne calaminthoides. The sequence continues at coordinate 14,774,597 of JBBCBC010000022.1, read as the reverse complement.
ATTTCATTACTAGCGATTGGGAGTGGTGCAGAGTTATGATCCACTTGATAAGAACAAGTCTCAGCTGATGTTGGACTCATCATGTGCTGATGTCTGTTCGTGGGAACTTCAGATGTTCCCCCTGAACCGGATGGTTCAGTTGATACTGTCTCAGCTGTATCAGCTTCTTCATCGACAGTTTTTCGTACCTTAGGATCTGAATGATCTGGTGAATCAGCTAGATCTGGAATGTATATCGTTACAGTTTCTGATTCTTTTTCCTTGATCGTTAGCTGATCCATTTTCTGAACATCAGGTTCTTGTTGATCAGGTACATCTTGTTCTGTGGCAGATTTCTCTTGATCAGAAGATGCTTCATCAAAGACTACATGGGGTGTTTCTTCCACAAGTAGGGTTCGCCTATTGTAGACCCTGAAAGCCTTGCTAGATGAGGAATATCCTAGAAATATACCCTCATCTGACTTGGCCTCAAAAGTCTTCAACTGACTCTTCCCATTGTTGTGTATGAAGCACTTACACCCAAAAACATGGAAGTAAGAGACACGAGGTTTTCTGTCCTTCCACAGTTCATAGGGTGTTTTGTAGTGAGCCTTAGTCAGAAGACATCTGTTCTGAGTATGGCATGCGGTGTTGATTGCTTCTGCCCAGAAACGGCTTGGTATCGCATGTTCAAATTTAACATTGTGCGGCGAACTTCTTTGAGAGTTCTGTTCCTCCGTTCAGCTACTCCATTTTGTTGAGGCGTCCTCGCAGCTGATGTTTCATGCTGTATACCAAACTTAGAGCAAAAATCAGTAATAAAAGAGTTCAGAAATTTTGTACCTTTATCTGATCTGATTTTTACTACACTGACACCCTTCTCATTTTGTAATCGTTTTAGCAAAATCTTCGTAGTCGCCTCATTCTTCTTGTGTAAGAATATAACCTGTAAACTTGGAATAATCATCCACGATTACTAGAGTATATTTATATTCCATTGAGACCGACCGTGTAATCGGGTCCGAATAGATCCATATGAAGCAGCAGAGATCATTGATGCCGGTCCTGGAATTCCCTTGAATGAAGCTTTGACCTGTTTTCCTTTCTGACATGCAGTACATGTCTGATCCTTTGAAAATACTTCATTCGGAAGTCCTTCTACTAGAGACATCCTTGCTATTTTGTTAAGAGTTTTAAAGTTCAGATGGCTCATTCTTTTGTGCCAGAGCCAACTGCTACTTTTGGAACTCTTGACAATTAGGCATGCATTTCTTGGGCAACTGTTCCAATCAGCTGTGTAGATCGTCCCTTTCCTTGAACCAGTTAGCAAAATCTGTTGAGTGGCTCGATTCTTGATAGTGCATTGATCAGTCGAGAACTCAACACTGAATCCGTTGTCGCAGAATTGTGAAACCGATAATAGGTTGTGCTTTAGACCTTCGACATACGAGACTCCAGTTACTTGTACATCGTCATTCTCTAAGGTTCCGAACCCTTTGGTATAGCCAAAGTTATCATCACCGAAGAGTACACGCGGGCCTTTCTGTTCTATGTAAGAGCTGAGGAGATGTTTGCTTCCAGTCATGTGCCTTGAGCATCCACTATCGATGTACCAGATAGTTGCTTGCACACCTCCTTTGTTGGCCAGACCCACGCGAACCTGCAATCAGATCAGGCTTTAGGTACCCCTTTTGGATTGGGTCCTGAGGGGTTAGGATTAGTTTTGGGAAGCCATACAAACAGAGCACTTTTATTGTGATCAGTTAGATCAGAAGGCCTGATTTGTCTCCCATACCTGTCAACATAATCATACATCTCTTTATATGCTTTATGTTTTGTATGATTATTAGTGTGAACCTTGGATGAATTAGAAGATTTGGGATTTTCCTTTTCTGTTTGTCTTCTTCTTATCCAGTGTGGTTCAGGTGCAGCAGCCCTAGATTTCTGATTATAGGGGTAGGTACGACTGCTACCATTAAAAGATTCATATCTTTTAGGCATAGGTGGTTTTTGCAGTTTACCTGAAGCATGCTTATTAGGCAGCTTACCTTGATTGGGTCTCAGATTGTACTCCCCTTTTACAGGTTGTCTTTTCTGATTCCTGATCTGTTGATTAGGTTGAGGTTTCTTCGTAAGAACCGGGTTCTTCTCGTTGATTTCTACGATGCTTTACCAAATTGGGGTCCATTTCGTTTCCCCTTACGTTGTGCACCGCCTTTACCCCGCTCAACTGGTCTTTTTTTCCTTATTAGATACATATTTGGCTTTTGATGTATCTTTGTCGGAAATTCGTCTGAATACACCTTTTTGAGATGAATCACCGGGGCTTTTTGAGGATGTGGAAGGGTTGTCATAGCCAAGTCCCTTCTTATTAATCGTTGTTCAAAAATAGGCGTTCATGTCTTGAACGGTTTTAGATGATTTTGAAAAAACCTCCATTTTCTTACGCAGATTATCCTCAGATGATTTTAGAATTTCATGCTTTTGGAACAAATCATCGAATTTTGCTTGTAGGATTTTGAAGTCATCGACTTTGTTGTTTGTTAATCACCACCGATCTTTGATCTCGCTTCTCCCGATCGAAGCTTTAACTTCGAGAATTTTAAATTCCTCGGTTGCCTTTCCTCGATTTTCAAATAATCTAAGTTCGAGAGGCTTTACATAGATCATTTTCTTTAGCAAGTCGATTATTTCGGTCCTCGGCTTATCATTTTCAAATTCCACTATAACATAAGTGTCTCTCGCATTTGAGAGATCCTCAAGCAATTGCTCGAGTAGAGTTTGCAGGTCGATCTCCCAAAGAAAGTGCTAATGATAGCGGTGTAGAAAGCGAACGAAGAGGTTTGGAGGTTACCTCAGATTGGTCCTCCTCGCCATCGAAAGATCTCATCATCGTCTCAAGAGAATATCGATCTTCATTTTCATAGAAGTCAACAAAGATTGATCGGGTGTTCTTCTCAGAGGAGTATCCAGAGTCCTCGGAGGGCGGATAGGAATCGTCAATTCTCGACGACGCTAACCATGGCTCTTCTGTCTTTATAACGTTGCTCTCTTCGCTCCTCTTTTCTTCCCTTTCTCTTGGCGCCGTCCGGGCAGGCGTCTGCGCTATAGTGACTGGCTTCTCACGGTTGAAGACGCCTCCTTGATCCACCGTTCCTTTCCTTCCGTGAATCACTCCGTCCAGTATGACCTATCGGTGATTTCCTTTTCGATAGTAGTCCGAGCTTCTTCTATCGATTGGTTATCTCTTCCTTCCTCCGTCGACTATCTCTTTTCCTTTCATCTCGCGATCCTTCGATCATCGATCTGGTTCTTCTTCGAGATCTGTTGGCTGATCTCCTATCTCGCCCCTCGCTATGTTGATAGTCCTTATAGAATCTTCGATACTTACCAAGTTGGACGTTTGATTTCTCAAGCTTTTACGGTAAGCAGAGCGATCTGCTCGCTGACTCACTATATTCCCAACAGTTCGCTGGCCTTCGTTTCACTTTGGTTGCCTTAAAAGCAACCGATTTTGAAGTTGAGGCTTCAAATGGGCACCTCATCTTCATCCGCTTGTCCTCTCTCAATCAAATCGAACTCGTGAGCTTTAAGGCTCAAGAACAAGCCGCTTGGCTTCATTTTTGAGATGTCTTGGCAATCCTTGATCACCGTGACCTTCATATCCCACTTCTTGGTGAGAGACCTTAGAATTTTGTAGTTGATATCTTTATCGACATCTCTACCAAGTTCTCGCTTGTTTATAGACATTGTAATTCTTCCATCGAAGTTCGTTGATGGTTTCATTGGGCAAAGATCTTCGGTTTCTCGAACTTCACCAAATTTGGCTTGTAGACGGCTGTCTTTTATCCGCTCATTTCCTCGTGATATTTTTTGCCCGAGTATCCCACATTGCTTTCGCAGATTTGAGATACTTAATCTTTTCTTTGGTGACCTTATCCATTGTTTTCATGATAATATGCCTTGCGATAGTATCTAGAGTATGCGCTTCCTTTCCTCTCGCATCCATCAAGGCCGGGCTTTTTTCGCATAAGACTTCCCGGGCAAAGTCTCAGATCTCCTCCGACTGCAGGGTTGTCGTAATAAATGATGATGGGTCCTCTTTCGATGACTTCCATCATTCTCCCACTGATTGAGCCTAGATGGTTGGACATATATATGGCCCAATCTGCATACTCATCGATTGAGAACTTCGAGATCATGATACATACCTGAGGTGTTATCCATGCCGAAAGTGATTTTGGAAAATGAATGAGTTTTAAAAAACGGTTTTTCAAGATCGATTCATTTTACCACAAAGATTCTTCCTCAAGAATCGATGATACACAGAGTCGATGGTCCAGAGAACCAACAACTTATATACCACTTGTAGGTCCCGAATTAGGTTTAGTGAGGGCGTAAGTCTAGAGGGAGGGGTGAATAGACTTCTAAAACTTTTCGTCTTGATCGGTGTGAGGCGCTTATCCCGATCAGAGTGCGAGTGAATCATTTTAGGATAACCAACTTCTTCGATCGCCAAGCGGATCACCAACTATCGCTTTAACTGATGTGTGCGGAAGCTTAAGTTTTACCCGTGTGAAAAACCAGTTTTGATAAATCAGATTCCAAGATTAATCTTTTAATCACCGACGATGTAAGTGTCAAGTATGATCGATCGTAAGCTTGGTGCTAGCCGATCTCAACTTGGAATATGTATGCGCTTTTAAAGGTTGTGTGCGATTATGTGAACAGTTAATCAAAGCAAGAGTGGCACACAAGATTTATAGTGGTTCGACAAACCAATCCCCCTACGTCCACTCTTCCCTATCAAAAGGGCACCGACTTAACCAATCGGACTTTGTTTTATGTGTAAGTCCAACACAGTACACCAACTAGATGTTTAAAGAGTTCACACTCAACCGATCCCACAAATCGTAACTAGAAACCCTAGTCCGAATCTTGCTAAACAACTTAACCTAACTTGGGGGTTTGGGTAAGATTGTTGAGGTTCCAACTATGAAATCTTTTCTTGATAATAAGTAGCCTAATCACCTAGATGAAAAGATTTCTATGCTAAGAACTTATGGGATGAACACTTAATAAAAAATATTCTTCTTGATCGTGTTCTTGTGTGGAAATCAAATTAGCTTGAGCTTCTTGATTGTTCAAATATTTTCATTCGTTATTTCCAGATCTCACTCTAAAGTGTAATCCCATATATATAGACCTTGAAAATCAAAGAGCCGTTGGAGAGCAATTTGAACTTCGTGCAATATTTGGTAGACTTGCAGTGCTTGATGTGACTAGCTTCAGAACGGCATGGCCGCGTGAATTTGTACTTTGTAGCCGCTTCTGAGAGGCAAAATCAAATCCCAATCATCTTCATCCGATCATACGTGTCTTGTTCTTATTGATAGCGACTTACTTTTCAAAGGTTGTTCTTCCAACTAAGCTTGACATTCTTCTTGTTCGGATCATAGACGTATGATCGGGTGAAACATCGATTTCACTGGTGAGTCGACCGATGATCGATCGAATCGATCGATCTTCCGATAGAGTCTTCGATGCCTATGACTTAGCTTCAACTAGCGGAATCCCGGTGATGTAGGTCTTCTGGTCTGATCTTTGAGTATCCTGAGTTTGAGCTTCATGACTTCAGCTGAGATATCTGACTGGATCAGATCGATCTGATCTTCTGTTCTTTTCTAGCGTTCCGGCCTGTCCGATATCAGCTTGTTCTTTGAGTCTTCAGATCTGACCTATACATATTGAGTTCCCCCTCAATATGTGACCTATCCATTACATCAGTTGTTCTATACAAGAATTATCAATCGGGTCTCCTATGCGTAATATAAACATCGATCGCCCTAATGTGTCCGATCGGTCTATTACATGTGTTGTTGGAACTTTCATCAAAACTATAAATTTCCCAACACTGTTTCACTTTATTACTGATACTTGGTAGCTTGTTTGGGTAATACTATTACTTATATTTTGTTGGTTGTGTGGGGAATTTACTTATTCAGTTGCGGGACATCGCAATTAGTTTTACTAATCGCTCGATATATGAGGGCCTATGGGTCACACAACAAGTAGTTCCCTTTTACGAATTATAGTTGGTTGATTAAATGTTAAATTGGATTAAATATTTAATTTATGGAGAATTAATTAATAATTGATTAATTTGGAATGAATTATTATTAATGTTTAATTAAATTAGATTTAATTAAATAGGAATTCCCAATAATAATATATAGTATATTATTGTAGGATTTAGTATATATGGAAAAAAATCGTAAAGATTTGACATGTATGGAATTTAAATCCGTAGAGATTTATATTAAGGGAATTAAATTAAAGGATTTAATTTAAATAAAGATTAGGGATTTTATTTCCCAAATTAGGTTAGCTTAAGATTTAAGCTGGGTCTTCCCTATATATATATATTTCATGGGAATTCACAAACAACGTTAATTCATATTTTCTCCATAAGATCTAGAGTTAGAATTTTCCTAGCAAATTCATCTCCGTGAAAGTCCGTGATTGAGAGATTACGTGGATACCATAGTAGAGAAAACTGTATACGAATTACTGTAAGAATTCTATTTACGTATACTCGTATTTAATTATGCAATTAATTGTTCATTGTTGGTGAACTGTTTATTTCCGTTGCGCATGTATTACGTGTTTACGTGCCTCTAATTCCAACAGCGGTATCAGAGCTCCAGGCTCTTGATTAATTGCATTATTGTTTGATTTATAATTTTTTTTTATAAATCTGGGTGCAGCCGTTTAGAACGAACTGCACCATGTTTGTTGTTAAATTAGGACTTATAATATAATAATGTATATGTATTTGTCCCAAACGCCATTTTGGTCGTCTTGTTCGCGTTCCCCTTTTTCTAGAAAACCCTAATGTTCTCTCCACGATTAGAGCGCCGCTTGATGGAAAATCGTGACCCGCGATGTTGGTTGAGGTGGCAATGAATCGCCAAGCCTCACGATGGCCGTGCGGGACCGATTGCTTCAGCGACGGTGTCCTTGATTTGTGGCGTTGCAATTCGATGCGAAACCGCGCGATTCCAGCAGCGGCGATGGGAACCTCTCTCAGGCGATGGGATTTGATCCCAATCGCAAAAGAGGCGACTCATCCCTTCGATTGCAGGAACGGCGGGGTTCCGTCCGATTCGTCGAAATTGTCGCTCTTTTTTTTTATTGCGATTTGACCCATTTACCCTTCGCGAATTGCCTGTGACCGAGGATACCGGCGTGGCTTCCGTCTCGACGGGGACACTCATCCACTCTTGCGGCGGTGGCATACTGCGTTTGTTGGCGGTGTTCATCTTCTCAACCCTTCAACGGAGCGACGCACATGCGTGCTTAACAGCTGCACGCGGCGACTTGTTCGGCACTTCTCGACGGCAAATCATCGAGCCCCAAGCGTTTTAGGCTTGGTTAAGGCTCTTCGAAACCGCCGCTGTTGATAACGGTGCTACGCTCACGCCGCGCTGACCTGTTGCTTGTTTTTCGATTCCGTTTGTCCCTCTATTCTTTCGATTGGTTAATTGGATTAATACTGACATTAATTGTGATTGATAGGAATTTTGGTTGGGTTTGGAAATTGGTTGTCCCGAATGATAGATTGGATGCTGTCGAATTTGGGCGGTGATGCGGGGAGGGCTATTTTGCAAATTTGATTTGGGCAGACCCTCCCAAGCAATTTTGGAAATTGCTCCTGAGCCCCTAAAAACAAAGATAAATTAAATTTGATTTTGGAAAATTTATAAAGGTTAACTCTAAAATTGAATTTTGGTTAGACCAAATAATTAATTGAATTAATTATTGAAGTTTAAAATTTCTTAAAATTGAATTTAAAATTGGATTTAAAATTCATTTTAAAAGGATTATTCAATCCCACTTATTTAACTGATTTTAATTAATTCTTTAACGCATTTATAGTCCGCATTATAACTGTTTGGGTAGGCGGCACCCAATATTTTTTGGACCGTATTAAACGCTTGGGTAGATGGCGCCCAAATATTTGTTAGACTGTATATGTCATGTTTGGGTAGGCGACGCCCGTACTCAAATGTGACTTAGATATCATGATGGATCTCGAGTAAGCAATTAATACCCCGGATTTAAAATTGTTCCTCGCCAAAATATGATTTTCTCATTAATTTGATAAGATGTCTTCCATCACAGTTAAAAGTAAACCGGAGATTTCGTTCCAATGAGTACTTAAAGACCCTCGTCTTTTGCTCGGATCTACATCTAACGAGACTTTTATAGGGACATGTAATGTCGCCGCATGATGGTTGTAAACCAACTTAACTTTGTTTCGCTAGCCCTCGCAGGGAACAAAGGGTAAGGAACATCAGTTGAACTAAGTTCGACAAACTAGGAATTGTAGTTTTTCAATTGGTTTGGAGACCTACTAGTTATGCTATTGTAATGATTAGCCCTCGCTGGGATTATGATAGTAGTAATGTGGATCCTAGACATTATGATTTATATTAGATATAAATTCGCACTTTTCTGATGAGGTCGTTACGTATGTGAAAATAATGGAAAACAAATAAATTTAAAGGCCATATTTATTTTGATTGCTAATTATTGATCATAGGAATTATGTGTTTTAATTCCCGTTTTATTTTATTTCTCTAGGCGATTGTTGAAATGAATAAATTATCATTGAGAAGCATTTTGGAAACGAACCAATTGGCTGGGCCAAACTCTCTCGACTGGCACCGAAATGTTCGTTTGGTGCTCATGCAAGAAAAGATTGAGTATGTGTTGGACATGCCAATCCCTGCTACCCCGGAGACTAGTACTGAAGAGGCTGAGGCGTTTGACGCTGCAGCTCAGAAGAAGCATCGTGAGGATGCTTCCCAGGCTCTGTGTGTTATGCTACTCGGGATGACTCCTGAGTTGCAAAGGCAGCATGAGAGGATGCTTCCCTTCGACATGATCAAGCATCTGAAGGATCTCTTTGATTCTGAATCTCGTTCCTAGATTTATGAAGTGATGAGAGATCTGTTTAGATGCCGATTGTCTGAGGGAGGAAGGTTTCTCCTCATGTGTTAAAGATGATTGGGCTAATTGAGGAACTTCGTCGTCTGGGCATTGAGCTCAAGACCAATGTTGTTGTTTATGCCATTCTTCAGTCACATATCTATTCATATTCGAGTTTCGTAGTAAACTTTAATATGAATAAGACGAAATCGACTATGCCCGAGCTGCATAACATGGTAAAGATCATTGAGTCTTCTACTGCTAAGGAAAAGCCCGTGCTCACGGTGACTGCCTCTACTTCTTCTACTCCGAAAGGAAAGAAGAAGCGAAGGGGCAAGGCAAAGAAAGGCTCCAAGCCAAGCTTCCTTAAGCCCAAAGGTGGAATTCAAAAGAGGGAGAGGGTGGAAAAGGATGTATGCCTCCACTGCAAGCAGAAAGGGCATTGGAAGAAGGACTGCAAGGTTCTAGAAGCTAAAAAGAAGATACAAGGTGTCTCAGCCACTGGAACAGGTATGTTTATTATTGAGATAAACATGTCCACAAAAGATACTAACTGCTGGGTATTAGATACCGGTTGTGGCTCACACATTTGTACAAATGTGCAGGGTCTCAAGGATAGCAGGGCAGTTAGGCCGGTTGAAGTCGCTTTACACGTTGGGAATGGAGCAAGAGTTGCTGCTGAACGTGTTGACGTTTATGTTTTAGATTTACCCTCTGGTTTTAGACTTGAACTGAATAATTGTTATTTTGTTCTTTCTATTCCGATCTTGGATATTGAAGGTTTTTCCTTCCATTTTGCAAACAATAATTGTTATTTTTCGTTTAGTTTGTGATGTGTATGGAAATGCTCCTTTATCTAATGGTTTATATTTGTTGCATTGTGGACATAACATTCTTAATATACAAAATAAAAGACTAAAACTTAGTAATCATGAAAACCCAACTTACTTGTGGCATTGCAGAGTTGGTCATGCAAACGAGAAAAGAATTGCAAGATTCAGAAAGGTGGACTACTTAGCCCCATTCGACTTTGAGTCTTATGGAAACTGCAAATCTTGTCTTAAGGCCAAAATTATCAACAAACCCTTTTCTGGGAAAGGGGTTCGTACCAAAGAAGTTCTAGAGTTGATCCACAATGATGTTTTGTGGACCATTGCCCACTCTAGCTAGGGGTCACTTCGGCTACTTCATAACATTTACAGATGATTTCTCTAGGTTCGGGTATATGTATCTGATGAAACACAAATCAGAGTACAAAGCTGAAGTAGAGAAACATCTTGGTAAGAGTATTAAGACTCTTCGATCGGATCGAGGAGGAGAATATCTTAGCCATGAGTTCACTGATTATCTGAAGTTTCATGGAATCCAATCACAATGGACTCCTCCCGGCACACCCCAGATGAATGGAGTGTCCGAGAGGAGAAACCGAACCTTGTTGGACATGGTAAGGTCCATGATGAGCTTTTCCTCTCTTTCAACATTCTTATGGGGATACGCACTCCAAACTTCAATCTACATTTTGAATATGATTCCATCCAAATCAGTTGAGCATACGCCATACGAGCTATAGCATAGCAAGAAGCCAAATTTATCTCACATGAGAATGTGGGGTTGCCCCGCGTTTGTGAAGAAAATGCTCACTGATAAGTTAGAATCAAAATGTGAAAAGGGTTACTTTGTGGGATATCCTAAGGAAACTAGAGGATATTACTTTTATCTCCCTGGGAAACAAACAATGACTGTTTCTAGGCATGCCAAATTCCTTGAAGAAGACTACGTCTTCAAGGAACAAGGCCGTAAATTGAACTTGAAGAAATTCAAGAACCACAAATTAACAAGGAGACTAATGTCTTGTCAAATCAATATGTCAAAGAATCAGTAGGAGCATTCAACAACTCACATGGTGGAAGTTTATCACTAAGTGATCCTCTTTTAGCCAGTGGGAACGTAATTGGAGTTGCATTGCCCGAGCAACGAACTCCAAGTAGGTTGAATGAGAATAGCATAGTTCAAACTCCCACTCAAGAGGCATCCGGAAGTGCTCAAGGAGCATCCGAAAGTGTCGCTCTTGAGGCCTCCCCGGTCAACGATGAAATCACTGCACCACAAAATTATCACGATCAGAATCTGCAACCTGAAAAACCATAACTCATAAGTACACTAGAGTTCGTAATCCACCCACAAGATATTATGGTTTCCTCGTAGAGGAACATGATGACATGGAAATTCCGGATAAAGACGAACCTAGAACTTACACTGAGGCAACATTAGATGTTGACTCAAAGAAGTGGCATGAAGCCATGAAATCCGAGTTGGACTCGATATACAACAATCAAGTCTAGAACTTGGTTGAGTTGTCGAAAGGGGTATAGACCCATAGGTTGTAAATGGGTCTTCAAGCGTAAGACTGATGCAAATGGCAAAGTACAAACCTACAAGGCTAGGTTGGTGGCGAAAGGTTATAGTCAACGCAAAGGCATTGACTATGACGAGACTTTCTCACCAGTTGCTAAGATCAAGTCTATTCGAATTTTATTTGTGGTAGCAGCACATCTAGATTATGAGATTTGGCAGATGGACGTTAAAACAACTTTCCTCGATGTCAACATTGATAAGGAAGTGTTTATGACTCAACCTGAAGGTTTTATATCAAAGCCAAAATCTAATCTTGTGTGCAAGCTTAAACGATCCATTTATGGATTGAAGCAAGCTTCTAGGAGTTGGAATATCCGATTTGATGAGGCTGTCAAATAATTTGACTTCATCAGAAATTCGGAAGATCCTTGCGTCGATGACATACTCATTATGGGAAACAATATCCCACTCATGCAGTCCGTGAAAGAATGGTTGTCAAGGACCTTCATGATGAAGGATCTTGGTGAAGCGTGCTACATTTTAGGGATCAAGATCCATAGGGATAGATCCAAGACGATGTTGGGGCTGTCACAGTCCATCTACATAGACAAGGTGTTGAAGCGATTTGCAATGGAGAACTCTAAGAGAGGTTCTCTACCGGCATGTCATGGGATAAAGCTATCTAAGAAAGATTGTCTTTCTACAGATGCTGATATCCAGCGCATGAAGTATATACCATATGCATCTGCTGTTGGATCCATCATGTACGCCATGACTTGCACTAGGCCAGATATGGCCTTCGGTGTCAGCACCACTGGTAGATACCAACAGAATCCGGGTGAACCTCACTGGATTGCTGTCAAGAACATTCTTAAGTACCTCAGACGTACTAAAGATTGTTTTTTTGTCTACGGAAGACAGTCAGAGCTGGTTGCCACTGGCTATGTTGACGCAAGTTTCCAATATGGGGCGGTTAGTTGGAATAGTTCCAAACAAGATACTATCGCGGATTCAACAACCGAAGCTGAGTACATTACTACGGCAGAAGCTGCCAAGGAAGCTGTCTGGATAAAAACAGTTCTTAAGTGAATTAGGGGTAATTTCGAGTGTCAGCAGTCCAATAAAGTTGTATTATGATAACACTGGTGCGGTTGCGCAAGCTAAGGAATCGAGATCCAATAATAGAAACAAGCATGTACCGAGGCGTTATCACTTGATAAGAGAGATAATCGCTAGAGGAGAGATAGAGTTAGAACGTGTCCCCATGGAGGATAATTTGGCTGATCCTTTCACCAAGGCTTTGAGTGTTCATGTACACACAAGACATTTTGATGGTCTAGGGGTTAGACATGTAGGTGATTGGCTCTAGTTCAAGTGGGAGATTGTTAGTGTTAGTGTCCTAGAGAAAATCCATTGTAAGGACATAATGCTAAGATAATATTCAGTGTTGGTTTAATATTATTGTTTATTTAATGTTAAATATATGGTGTTACACTTATTCCGTGTTTGATTGGTTTAATATTCAGTGAAAGTTACACTTATGTTTGGATTTGTTCTTAGAAACTCATTCTTGTCATGACTTATGAGCATGATTCTCAAATTACCCTAATCGAGGATCATCAAGAATGGGATATTGATGATGCAATGGAGATTGGTGTGCGATCTGCATCATACTCTTAGAGAGTGTAGTAAGATCTCACTTACTACGAGATACTAGGTATCTCATGGTGGATACACAAATACCTTAGAGGGTATTGGTATACCCATCTGAGAAACCGTTTGATGTAGTTCCACTACATGTGTCTACGGGTGTCTCGGTTAGTGGGAGCGCTGCGATACTCCTTTGATTTGAGGTCAATACGCACGACATGTGTGGAGTGATGAACTTTGACCATGACCGACGCTTACACCCTTCCATGGGTAGATATGGCTTGGATTGGGTAGATATGGGTAGTTGCACATTTCTGGCAACATACCTTATATATTGATAATGTCTGATTTATTGTCTAGAGTTCAATTAAGACCGTTAGTTTGACTAATCGCTCGATATATGAGGGCCTATGGGTCACACAACAAGTAGTTCCCTTTTACGGATTATAGTTGGTTGATTAAATGTTAAATTGGATTTAATATTTAATTTATGGAGAATTTATTAATAATAGATTAATTTGGAATGAGTTATTATTTATGTTTAATTAAATTGGATTTAATTAAATAGGAATTCCCAATAATAATATATGGTATATTATTGAAGGATTTAATATATATGAAAACAAATCGTAGAGATTTGACATGTATGGAATTTAAATCCGTTGAGATTTATATTAAGGGAATTAAATTAAAGGATTTAATTTAAATAAATGTTGGGAAATTTGTAGTTTTGATGGAAGTTCCAAAATAGACTATAATAGGACCAGTCAGACCTGTTAGCTGACTGATGAATTAGTAATCAAGTTAGGATGACCAGTTGAAATGTATAGACAACGGATATAACATATAGGTCACATATTGAGGGGAAACTCAACTTGTATAGGTTAAGTCTTGAAGATCACATCAGAAGATCATATCAGAAGATCATATCGAAGATCAAGTAGTCAGATAATCAGGCAAAGTCATGAAACAGAAGACTCAGAAGATCTGCAGATCAGATGACCATCAGACTACAAGACCAGAAGACCTACATCTGTAGAACGAAGAAGAGTCCGTAAGTTGCATCAGAAGACTCAATCAGGTAGACTGATCAAGTGAGCTCAATCAGGTGACATCCCAAGATTCACCAAGTCATACATGTTCATCAGACACGAGGAATGTCAACCTAAGTTGGTAAATCAGACACTGAATAAGTGTACTTGATAACAAATGAGAGCAAGACACGTATGTACGGAGCTGACAACTGCAGGACGAAGTGCTTCAGAGTCAAACGGTTAGAAAGGACAAGCATACATGCTTTTGGCCATGCCGCCTCTGCGCGCATCAAATCAGGCCTGCAAACCTACCTAAAATAGACCAAAAATCAAATTGTTCTCCAACGGCTAGTTCGATCTCATGTGTATAAATATGGGATCAAACCTTCATATTAAGGTTACGGAAATAATCCACAAGCTCAAGCAAAGCTATATTTCCGCACCAAAGAACACAAGATCAAGCAAATATTCTAGATGTTCATCCCATTGGTTCTTAGTAAGAATTCTTATCCTCTAGCTTTAGGTTATTCATATACTAGGATAGAATTCCAGTTGGAACATAACAAATATTATGCCCAAACCGAAGTTAGGTTAAGTTTGTTTAGCAAGATTTCAGACTAGGGTTTCTAGTTCTGATTTCTGGGTTTGGTTGAGTGAGAACTCTTGAAATATTTGTTGTACTATGTTGGACTAACACATAAAACTAAGTCCAGTTTGTTAGTTGGTGCCCCTGCTGATAGGAAAGAGTGGACTTAGGACAAGTTGTTTGAACCACTATAAAAATCTGGTGTGCATTATCTGATTTACCTGCTTTACACTTTGCACACTACCTATTTAAGCTTTGCATGCATATTCTGAGTCTGAATCAGATTTGCACCAAGCAACTGATCTGATCAGTTTGACTGATAGACTCCGAACTAATCTGCCCTCAGGCGATCAGTAAGTTTGATATCAGTCCAAACTGATTCACTCGCACTCTGATCAGGTAACTTGCTTTTCACACCTGATCTCACGCAAAAAAAATTCAGAAGTCTATTCACCCCTCCCCTCTAGACTTTTGCCCTCACGAAAATCCATTCGGGACCTACAAGTGGTATCAGAGAAGTGGTTCTATGGAACACTGGCTTTGAGTATCATTGGTTCTTGAAGAAGAACCATTGTGGTCACTTGAACAGATCTTGAAAAACCTGTTTTAAAAGCTCATATGTTTTTCAAAACTCACATTCAACATGTGTAATACTTCGGGTATGTATCACGATCTGCCCAAGTTCAATGTCGACGAGTATGCCGACTGGAAGATCTTCATGGGGAACCATCTAGGTTCGATCAGTAACAGAATGATGGAAGTTCTTAAACGAGGACCGATTATCATTTATCATTCAAACCCAAATGATGATAACAGATATCCAGATCATGTTGTTGGTGCACGTGTCAGAAAGAGTCCTTCGCTGATGGATGCTGAAGAGAGAAAACTATCAGATCTGGATACAGTAGCCAAACATCTCATCATGAAGACGATGGACCCAACAACAAAAGAAAAAGTCAAGTACTTGAAGACTGCTAAGGAAGTATGGGATACATTAGCTGAAATATGTCAAGGGAATGATCTGATCAAGGAAATCAGATTGCAAGCAGAAATGGTTAACTTCGAAAAACTCAGAATGCTACCAAACGAAACCATCAATCAGTTCAATGGAAGGATCACGATGGGAGTCAACAGACTTCGTGATCTAGGCCGAGTTATGTCAGATAAGAACATCAATTATAAGATTCTGAGGTCCCTGCCGAAGAAATGGGACATGAAGGTAACTGTGATCAAAGATATTCATGATCTTGCTACTCTGAAGCCAAGCAAGTCGTTCCTCGGTCTGAAACCTCACGAATATGATCAGAAGGAGAGGAATCTTGGATCAGAAGAAGTTCATGTTGAAGTTGCATCAAATTCGTCAAAAGCTGTTGCATTTTAGGCAACCAGTAGCAGTGCAAGAATGCCTGAACCAGTAGGAAGTATTTTGAGTTAGGCTGAAGAATCCCAACAGATGTTATCAATGACTTCAACGATCTGATATTCTCATCTGACGACGACATCTGTCTCATGGCCAAAGAAGTCACTCCATCTGAGGTAATCTCTAACCCTGTTTATGTGTCTACTGTTTCTGCTTCCACACCTGCTTTGCCGAGCACACTTGCGGGTGAGATTGACCTACAACTCATCAATGAGAGATTGCTTGACGATCTCTCTAATGCAATAGACACTTATACTGTAGTGGAAGTTGAGAAGGATAAGCTAAGGGCTGAGAACATCAGTCTTGTTAAGGATAATGCCTTAAGAAGAGCAGTAGAACTTAAATCAGTTGAGACTGTTTAAAACATGACAACAAAACTGGAGTTTCTGAAAGTCAGCTCTTTTGATCAGGGTAAACTGGTTAAGGAACAACAAGCTATCAACAAACAGCAAGCTGATGATCTCAAAGTCCTCCAAGCTAAGTTTAATGAACTCTTGTGACAACATGAGGGTCTAAAACAAAGTGAAGACAATTTGCGAAAGAAAGTAGAGGTTTTTGGAAAAGCTTCTAGAAATGTTGATGAAATAACAAGTTACTTTCGAAAGGCAACTGATAAGAAGGGTATTGGGTTTGAAAGCCCTTCTGGATCCTCATATGTCTAACCTGATTCACATTCCAAAAGTGAATTTAGGAAGGTTTCTGGACAAGATACACGACATGCCAAATCTGTATCAAAGGCGAATGCCTGATCAGAAATGGACCTCACCTGATCAAGCATCAGCCGAGGAATCAACCTGTTCTTCTGAAGAGACCTCAGCCTAATCAGCAGATCACGAATCAGAAAGGACAATCTCACAAGGGAAAGTCCAATCTGAGACCTGATCAGGTCAAGCTGCCTAATCAGCATGGGTAAACTGCAGAAACCACCTGTGCAAAAGAGATATGAATCTTTTGATGGTAGCAATCGTACCTATCCCTTCAACCAGAAATCCTGGACATCTGCACCTGAACCACACTAGATTAAAAAAAGACATACCCATCAGAAAAATCTCAAGCCTTCTGATTCATCCAAGGTTCACACTCGTAATCATACTGATCAGAAAGTACATGAAGAGATGTATGATTATGTAGATGTTTATGGGAGATAAATGAGGCCTTCAGATCTTGATAATTACCATAGAAGTGCCCTGTTTATGTGGATCCCGAAAGGTAACACTAACCCCTCAGGACCCAATCCTACGGGGGTACCTAAAGCCTAATTTGTATGCAGGTTCGCGTGGGTTTGGCCAATAAGGGAGGTGTACAAGCAACTATCTGGTACATCAAAGTAACATGAATGGAAGTCAACATCTCCTTAGTTCTTATGTTGAAAAAGAAGGCCCACGTGTACTCTTTGGTGATGACAACTTTGATTTTACTAGAGGAGTTGGAACCTTAGTGAATGATGATGTAAAGGTTATCGGGGTCTCGTATGTCGATAGTTTGAAGCATAACTTATTATCGGTTTCACAATTCTGCGACAACAAATTCAGCGTTGAGTTCTCGACTGATCAGTGTACTATAAGGATTCGAGCTACTCAACAGATTTTGCTAACTGGTTCTAGGAAAGGAACGATCTACACTATAGATTGGGATAGTTTTCCAAGAAATGCATGCCTATTATTAGGAGTTCCAAAAGCAACAGTCGGCTCTGGCACAAGAGAATGAGCCATCTGAACTTTAAGACTCTTAACAAGATAGCAAGGATGTCCTTGGTTGAGGGACTCCTGAATGAAGTTTTCTCTAAGCATCAGACATGTGCCGCATGTAAGAAGGGAAAGCAAGTGTAAGCTTCATTCAAATGGATTCCATCACCTCCATCCAGCAGAGTATTGCAACTACTCCACATGGACTTATTCGGACCAGTTACACCCCTTAGTTTCAGTAGACGCAAATACACTCTTGTGATTGTAGACAACTACAGTAAGTTCACCTGGTTGTATTCTTGTATAAGAAGAATGAAACTACTACAAAGATACATGAGCTGCTTTAAAGATTATAGAATGAAAAAGGTGTCAGTGTTGTGAAAATCAGATCAGATAAGGGAACAAAATTCTTGAATTCATTCATAGCTGATTTTTGCAAGGAGTTTGGTATACAACATGTTGACTAAGACTTACTTTAAAACACCCTATGAATTGTGAAAGGACAGAATACCTCGTGTTTCTTACTTCCATGATTTTGGGTGCAAGTGTTTTATTCACAACAATGAGAAGAGTCAGCTGAAAACCTTTAAGGGTAAGTCAGACGAGAGTATCTTCTTAGGATACTCCTCAACCAGCAAAACCTTCAGATTTTTCAACAGACAAACCCTACTTGTGGAGGAGACACCTCATGTGGTCTTTCATGAGACATCTTCTGAACAAGAGAAATCTGCCATAGAACAAGCTGTACCAGATCAACCAATACCTGATGCTCAGAAAATGGATCAGTTAAGTATCAAAGAAAAAGAATCAGATCACGTCACTGTGAATGTTCCGAACATTGATCTTGATGATTCACCAGGTCAGTCAGACCCTAAGGTATGTACAACTGTCGATGAAGAAGCTGGTACCAACTGAACCATCTGATTCAAGGGGAACACCTAATGTTCCAGCGGACAGAATTCAGCACATGATGAGTCCAACATCAGCTGAGATATGTCCATGCCAAGTGGACCCTACTGAAGTACCTCTCCTAGTCTCTAGTGATGATTTTTTATCAGAAGAGGATGACGATCTCCAAACTAATGAAAATCAGGTAAGAAGGACCTGAATAACCAGTCATCCAACTGACCTGATCATCAGAGACCCGTCTAATAGAGTCCTAAATAGACATCATATTGGTGAAAGTGCAGTGTATTGTTGCTATCTGTCTTTGAAGGAACCCCTTACAGTCGAGGAAGCTCTAGCTGATGCAAGCTGGATTCTGGCCATGCAAGAAGAAGTAGAGCAGTTTGAAAGAAATCAAGTTTGGGAACTTGTAGACAACTCACCAAGATCTGATTGGCACTAAGTGGGTCTTCAAGAACAAGAAGGATGAGCAAAATGTGATAACCATAAATAAGACAAGACTTGTTGCTAAGGGATATTCACAATCAGAAGGGATTGATTATGATTAAACCTTTGCACCAGTCGCTCGAAGCACAAGCAGATTTCTGCACTAAGAACACTAAATCGAAGCTTATTTTCTAAGTATTCATCCCATTGCTCTTAGCATAGAATACTTATCCTCCAACTTTAGGCTACTTAGAGGATATGATAGTATTCCAGTTGGAACATTACAAATCTTATACCCAAACAAAAGTTAGGTTAAGTTTATTATAGCAAGATTTTTGTCTAGGGTTTCTAGATCTGATTTCTGGGATTGGTTGAGTGAGAACTCGTGAAAGGGAAGAGTGGACGTAGGACAAGTTGTCTGAACCACTATAAATATGTGTGTTTTTACATTGCTTTACACTTATTTGCACATTACTTGTTATCTGCATGCATATTCTGAATTTGGTTCAGATTAGTATCAAGCTACTGAACTGATTAGCTTGACACTTTAGTCTCCTAATCTAAAACAGATTGATCAGATACTTGATTGAGTAAAACTGGTTTTCACACGGGTTAACTAATCTTCCACACCATCAGTTAAACTGATAGACGCCGAACTGATCTGCCTCCGACCAATCAGTAAGTCGAATATCAGTCCATACTGATTCACTCCGCACTCTGATCAGGCATACTTGCTAATAACACCTGATCCACGAAAAGTTGTAGATGTCTACTCACCTCTCCCCTCTAGACTTCTACCCTTATATCTGAGTTTGGTATACAACATGAGACATCAGCTGCCAGAATACCACAACAAAATGGCGTAGCAGAAAGGAGAAACGGAACACTTAAAGAAGCTGCACGCACCATGTTAGCTAAGCATGCAACACAAAGCCATTTCTGGGCAGAAGCAATCAACACTGCATGTCACACGCATAACAGATGTTCTCTGACTAAGATTCACTTCAAAACACCCTATAAACTGTGGAATGGCAGAAAACCTCGTGTTTCCTACTTTCATGTGTTCGGGTGCAAGTGTTTCATACACAACAATGGGAAGAGTCAGTTGAGAACCTTCGATGTCAAGTCAAATGAGGGTATATTCTTAGGATATTCCTCAACCAGAAAAGCATTTAGGGTTTTCAACAAACGAACCCTAATTGTGGAAGAAACACCTCATGTGGTCTTTGATGAGTCAACATCTGATCAGGAGAAATCTGTCGCAGAACAAGATGTACCTGACAGACCAGAATCGCTGAAAAAGGATTAGTTGAGGCTGAAAGAAAAGGATCCAAAATACGTCACTGTAACATTCCTAACTTTGACCTTGCTGACTCACCAGGTCAGTCAGACCCTAAGGTACGTACAACTGTCAGTGAAGAAACCGGTACAGCTGAGATAGTAACAACTGAACCATCTGATTCAGGGGGAACACCTGATGTTCCGGCGGACAGACTTCACCATACGATGAGTCCAACATCAGCTGAGATATGTCCATGCCAAGTGGATCCTACTGAAGTACCTCTCCCATTCTCTAGTGATGAATCTTTATCAGAATAGGATGATTTTCTCCAAACTGATGATAATCAGGAAAGAAGGACCTGGATAACCAGTCATCCAACTGACCTGATCATCGGAGACCCATCTGATAGAGTCAAACTAGACATCAGATTGGTGAAAGTGCAATGTATTATTATTATCTGTCTTTGAAGGAACTACTCACTGTTGAAGAAACTCTTCAAGATGCAAGCTGGATCCTAGCCATGCAAGAAGAACTAGAACAGTTTGAAAGGAATCAAGTTTGAGAACTTGTAGACAGACCAACTCATCAAGATGTGATTGGTATTAAGTGGGTATTCAAGAATAAGAAGGATGAGCATAATGTAATAACTAGAAATAAGGCAAGACTTGTTGCTAAGGGAAATTCACAATCAGAAGGGATTGATTATGATGAAACCTTTGCACCAGTCGCTCGTCTGGAAGCCATTCGACTATTTTTGGCTTATGCTGCTCATAGGGGATTCACTGTGTATCAGATGGATGTAAAGAGTGCATTCTTAAACGGGGTACTAGCGGAGGAAGTTTATGTTGAACAACCTCCTAGCTTTGAAATGAGCAACCAAGTGTACCGATTAAGAAAAGCTCTTTATGGACTAAAACAAGCTCCCAGAGCTTGGTATTACACATTATCCCAGTTCTTGATAGAGAATGGTTTCATCTGTTGGGGTTATACTGGAAAGTATGCTTTTACTTTGTATAACCAAACTGAATTTCTGTCTTATTTACTGAAATAAATTATTTATCACTAATACTTTAAATATCATTGAATGTTACATATATTTATTGCATAACCGTTCAATAAATAAGTCGTGTTACATTGTAGTTAATTTAGTGATACCGGATCACGTAAGATTAAATTAATGTCCTTGTAACTAAAAAGTACGCCATTCACGACCTAGATGGAAATGAACAATCCATCGTGAAAGGTTGAAGTGTAAGGCTCAGATTGGCTTGTCTTGACCAAGAGATTACACTAGTGAATGACCGATGAATCGAATAGGACCTCTGAGGAGGATAAATTCTTGAAAGATTGAACTAGGAAGAATTAGACCTCGATGGTTTTCGTTATTTCTTAATCTTCGCCCCCTTAATAGGATGGTGTGTGGTTAGTAATTATTGCTTTGACTTATGACGGGTAGAGAATCAATGAGATTCAATACTTTATATCTTGGGCAATATTATTGGTCACATGCGATTGCTAAGATTTAATACTGAAGAATCGTAAAAGTACGCTTGTTCGACGGTTTGCCCCATGGGAGGTTCATAAGATTTATCATACCAAATCTTGCAAGTGGAACTAGTTTCCGGTATGGATCATAATTTTGAAGCGTTCCTTACCCAAGGACAAAAGATATTAATTAATGGAAAGCTATTTCAGTTGCTTGAATTAATTAATGGGCTAGATAATCTTAAACACGGGAAATAATAACCGGAGTCATATTAATAAAGAATATGGATTAAGATGGATAGTCTTGATATTAATTATGTAGTGGGATTAATTAATATTTATGGGCTTGAATAATATTGTGGCTCAATATTGATAATTCAAGATCCATTGAATTTTGTTATGGAATGAAGATATGTATTCTTGGAATACAATATTATCTCATTAAATTCAAGAAATCTCCCACTTGGTTATTTATATGATGATTTTCGAAAAACATAGAAAAAGAAGGAAAAGAAAGATTTTCTTGATTTTCTTGAAAAGACATTATGGAAGATATGTATTCTTGGAATACAAGTATATCTCATAAATTCAAGAAGATCCAAATCTTGGAATCTTTATCCTTAATTTTCGAAATTCCATGACAAAATAAGAGAGTGTGATTTTTATGGAATATTTAATTATGGAGAAAAGAATATATTGGATATATATTCAAGATTTCTTGGAGATCAAGAAAGAGATTTTCTCTCCCTTTTCCTAAGCAAAAAATCGGCCACTTCATCTTATAAATAAGGGATGATTTTTTCATTCCCAACAACAATTCCATGTGTTGGAAAAATTTGAAATCCACAAAGGTGGTGCAACATAATTTTATTTTCCCTTCTGTTAATTGTTTGTGAGTTTCCTTCCACCGGATTGACGAGCAAGGGCTAGGGAATACTTGGGAAGGGTTTTTGGTGTGTTCTTATCAACCGAGTCCATTGCCATTCCAAACGAGTTAGTTCACGTAAACCTGTAGTAATTCCATGCGTAGGATTTATGTGAACTGTTTATATGCATGATTTGTTGTTGAATTATTATTTAAATTAATATAGGATTAATTCATGCTAGTAATAATTGTTAGAATTAAATTTTTATTTAAATACTCATCCCGAATAGATCCGGGCAATTAATTCCCCAACAATTGGTATCAGAGCCTCGGTTTCGGGCTCTGAGTTTTAAATTGTAATTTAATTCATTTTCATTAAATTTGAAATTAGATAGTAGAATTGCTAGATCTTTTTTGCAGGTATCCAATTGTCATGGTATTTGATGAATGTTTAAATTTATGCATGCATATAAATTGTGGTTTTTAATTCGATTCGTTCGAATTTGTTTTGCCTCGTGAGAAAATACACGAGTAGATTAGGATTTGTTTGATTCGTTCAATGTAATAGACTAATCTTGGTCTAGGTTTATTTATTTTTTGTAAATAAATTGCAACCGGATCGTGAGCCAAGACGGAGACGATGAATTAAGAACGGATGGATCCGGAATCGGGCACAGGCGGCGCGCGTCACGCGAAATAGCCAAGAGAAGCACGCACGTGACGCGACTCACGCAGGCACGCATGGGCGTGGGGCGAGGCCAAGAGCCGAGCGCGCGGGGGATCGAGGCCGACCGCACACGGGCGCGTACAGAAGACCGCGGCGCGACGGGCGGACGCGGCCGGCGGCACGCTGGCTCGCGCAGACGCGATGCAAAGGGGCGTGGGTAAGGCGGCACGAGACTGATTGGCATGGGCGGGCGTGCTAACGCCCGCGCGGGCGCGTGTTGGAATGTGCGATGCCAGCCGAGATCCGCCGAGGGCTACCGAGCGATACCATGCGCCGCTGGGCAACGTGCGCCGAGCGCTTCAGAGCACGCGAACGGCTGCCACTCGACACTGCTGGGGGAGTGCTAGGCGAGCACTCCGACCTGCGAGCTGGTCGATGACGTTGCTTGACGTGATGATTCTTTTTGAGAAGGACGATGAAGGCAAAGAAGACGATTTCTCGAGATCAAGACATGACAAAAATTAATCGTGACAATTGGATATATGTGCCCAATGTGTTTTTTTTTTGTTTTGATGTTTATGCATTATTTTATGCTTATTTAAATTGTGTTTAAATTTGAGATGCATGAGAAACTATTTTGAAAAATCTCACTTTCGAAAAATTACTAAGTATGCTTAAACAATTAATTGAAAATTTTAATCCGGATAATAAAATTGAATTAATTTTGACCTCCATGATTTATTTATTTTTGAATTCTTTTGGAGAAATTCCCCCCACGGGACGGTCAAAAGATAGCTTTCACATGAATAAATTCCAAACGGATGATTGTGGATTATTATCAGTGGCGACGATGACCCTCCCCACAAGGCTCATTCAAAGCGAAATAATAATTCTGTATTTAATCATGGTTATTACTTAGGTATAAAATTGATATGCATATACTTCCCCGAAGTCCCTGTCAATTTTATATTGGTCAAGTGGGAGCCAACTATTAATCTGGATATTAAAGGTTTGTAACTGTTCTTGTTTGTAACCTGCTTGAATGTGTTTAAATAATGACCCACCCCACGTGGTTTATTTAAACTGTTTCGAGATGTTGGCTGATGCATGTTCTTTTTTTTTGAGATTTTAATATGATGCATGTGATAGAACCTTGTGATATATTTGTGCTTATACATATTATTATTTATTTCAGTTCAACATGTCGCAACCTTTTAATCCACTGTTCAATATACTTAAAGACAATTTACTTACTGGTGAAAACTTCATTGATTGGAGTCGTAAACTTACTATTGTCCTCACTGCACAAAGCCATAACTGGGTTCTCACTACACCTAAACCAGAAAAGCCGAATGATGAGTCAACTAAAGCGGTTAAGAAAGAGTATGCTGACTGGGAGCGTTCCAACGAAATGGCAAAGTGTACCATCTTGGCTTCAATGTCAGATGTGTTGCAACACCAACACCAGAACGTTGAGACCGCTGCAGACATCATGACTAGTCTTAAAGCGATGTTTCAACATCATAACCGTGTGGCTCGTCAGATCACCATGAGGGACTTGCTCTCTATGAAAATGGTGGAGGGAACGCCCGTAAGGGAGCACTTTCTCCAGATGATGGCTCACCTTAACAAGCTTGAGGTACTTGGCGCTGAATACGACATCGAGACCCATATCGATTTCGTACTCCACTCTCTGCGCAAAAGTTTTGAACAGTTCAGGCTGAACTAATTAATGAACAATCAGAAGTTCTCGATGCCTGATCTGTTGCAAGCTTTGGTCTCGGCAGAGGCGATATTGGGGCAAAGAGCCAAGCCTTGGTGGCAAATGGACCTTCTTATTCTTCTAGGCCAAAGGGTGGTAAGAACAAGAAAACGGATAAAGGCCACAAGCAAGTGAACTCAAGCATTGCCAAGGGAAAAGAAAAGGTGAAGGGAGGTGGAGGAGTGAGCAAGCCAGCTAAGGGGAAGTGCTTTAACTGCGGTGAAAAAGGACGTTGAAGGTCAGCCTGCTCCAAACCCAAAAGGAATGGAAAGAAAGGTAATTCTCACACACAAGTTGTTGAAACTTGCTTAGCGGCGTATGCCTCCCATTTATGGGTGGTGGATATGGGGTCCACTGATCATGTATGTTTCACTTTACAGGGGTTCAAGCGGACCCAACAACTTAGTGGGAGTGAGATCCTCATCACACTGGGCGATGCTACGAGAGTGGCAGCTGAAGCAGTGGGAGAAGTGCACCTGTCCTTTGAGGACAGAGTTTTAATTTTAGGAGATGTTCTTTACGTTCCTAGTTTTAGAAAGAATTTAATTTTGATTTCTAAACATTACCTTGATGGATATTCGGTTACTTTTGATAAAGTTGTTACCATTCCTCTTTATGATAAATTTATCTGTCATGGAACGTTGTCGAATAATCTCTATACAATTAACTGTGCACACCACTCACGAAATGCATCCTATAACACATCAACTGTTTCAGATAAGAGAAAACGTTCATCAGACGTGAACGAGACACTTCTATGGCATCTAAGATTAGGACATATTAATCTAAAGAGGATCCAAAGGTTGGTAGAAGACGGTTCACTGGAGTCTCTCCAAGTGGAACCAATCCCAACCTGCGAATCATGTTTGGAGGGTAAAATGACTAAGAGGGCATTTGGAGCCAAGAGGAATAGAGCCAAAGAAGTGTTAGAAATCGTTCACACAGACGTATGTGGTCCAATGTCAATCAAAACAAGAGGAGGTTATGAGCATTTCATCACTTTTATTGATGATTACTCAAGGTACGGCTATATTTTCCTTATGAAGCATAAATCTGAGACCTTTGAGAAATTCAAAGAATTTAAGGCTCAAGCAGAGAATCATAGGGAAAAACGTATCAAGTCTCAATGATCCGATCGTGGAGGCAAGTACCTCAGCGATGAGTTTTTGAACTACTTGTCAGATGAAGGGATTATATCCCAGCTAACTGCACCCGGAACCCCTCAACAAAAAGGGGTTGCAGAGCGAAGAAACAGAACTCTTTTAGAAATAGTTAGATCAATGATGAGTTATGTGGATCTACCCAAGTCGTTCTGGGGTCATGCCTTGGAAACAACGGCTTATATTCTGAACTTGGTGCCATCCAAATCGGTTCCCAAAACTCCCAAATAATTGTGGACCGGGCGCAAGCCCAGTCTGAGACACATGAGAATTTGGGGGTGTCCGGCCTACGTGTTGGACAAGGAAGCCAGAAAATTGGATCCTCGATCAGAATTAAGGTTGTTTATAGGATACCCCGAGGGAACAAAAGGGTGTATGTTCTATGGTCCCGAAGATCAAAAGGTGGTAATAAGCACCCACTTTATATTTTTTGGAAGAAGACTATATGAACGAAAGAAAACCCGGAAGTGAGATTACCTTAAATGAGCTAAGGGGGCTAACCTCAGTGCCAACTGTACAAGATGACATACCAAACGACACACTTACACAACCGGAACCTTGTCGTAGTGGGAGGGTTGTAAGACAACCCGAGAGATTCATGGGGATAGGAGAGTCCTCGGACTTGATCCCCGGTCAAGATGAATCAGACCCATGGACATATGACGAGGTAATCTAAGACAAGGATGCGGTTTCTTGGCAAACAACAATGAAAGCCGAAATGAGTTCTATGGATCATAACAGAGTGTGGGGGCTAGTCGAGCCACTTAATAGGGTCAAACCCATTGGTTGCAAGTGGGTATACAAGAGAAAAAGAGGACCGGACGGGAAGGTGGAAACCTTCAAGGCAAGGCTTGTGGCGAAAGGTTATACTCAGAAAGAAGGGATTGACTATGAGGAAACCTTTTCACCTGTAGCAATACTCAAGTCCATCCGAATTCTCTTGTCGATTGCTGCGCATCTCGACTTTGAAATCTGGCAAATGGATGTCAAGACGGCTTTCCTTAACGGAAGTCTTGAAAAGAAATCTATATGCAAACAACCCCAAGGCTTCATTGAAAAAGGCCAAGAACACCTAGTCTGTAAGCTCAAGAAGTCCATTTACGGACTCAAACAAGCATCCAGAGATTGGAACCAATGTTTTGATCAAGTAATAAAGTCTTATGGGTTTGATCAAAACGAGTTTGAAAGTTGTGTGTACAAAAAGCGTGCCGGAACTGCATTGGTATTCTTAGTACTATACGTAGACGACATTCTACTCATTGGAAACAATGTAAAGGTGTTGTCAGACATAAGGGCATGGTTTTCAAAACAGTTTGATATGAAGGACTTAGGGGAAGCCGGGCACATCCTTGGGATCAAGATCACTCGAGATCGCAAGAAAAGGATGATAGGCTTTTCGCAAGCTTCATACATAGACACTGTCTTGAAGCGATTCAGCATGCAGGATTCCAAGAAAGGCTTCGTACCTTTCAGACATGAAATCCATCTATCCAAGGAAATGTGCCCTAAGACACAAAAGGAGATAGATGACATGAAAGGCATTCCTTATGCTTTGGCTGTCGGAAGCCTTATGTATGCAATGCTGTGCACGAGACCAGATATCTGCTTTGTCGTTGGCATGGTGGCAAGATATCAAAGTAACCCAGGGAAAGAGCATTGGACGGCAGTTAAAAACATTCTGAAGTATCTGAAAAGAACTCGAGATAGAATGTTGGTTTATCAGTCAGATAGTCTAATCCCCATCGGTTACACAGACTCGGATTTCCAATCAGACTTAGATTCCAGAAAATCTACCTCCGGTAGTGTGTTTTGCATAGGTGGAGGAGCCATGACATGGAGAAGCGTTAAGCAGAAATGCATCGCCGATTCTACCATGGAAGTTGAATATGTAGCTGCTTGCGAGGCAGCGAAAGAAGCGGTTTAGCTCAAGAACTTACTAGTGGACATGGATGTAGTTCCGAATTTGTCCAGCACAATCACTGTTTATTGTGATAATGTCGGAGCAGTTGCAAATTCAAGGGAACCAAGAGCCCACAAGGCCAGCAAACACATTGAAAGGAAATACCATCTTATAGGAGAAATCGTTAAGAGAGGGGATATAGAGGTGGCAAAGATCGCTTCAGAAGACAACCTAGCAGATCCATTCATAAAAGGTCTGCCTCAAAATACATTCGAGAGACATGTGGAAGGAATAGGTGTCAAGAACGTTGCCAATCTGCTTTGAGTATAAGTGGGAGATATTATTAGGTTCGTGTCGGTGACATTAGATGCCACGTATTAGGAACTACACGAGACATGTTGTAGTATACTTAAAAGCAGACTTTGAGTATAAGTGGGAGATTGTTGGGGTTATACTGGAAAGTATGCTTTTACTTTGTATAACCAAACTGAATTTCTGTCTTTTTTACTAAAATAAATTATTTATCACTGATGCTTTAAATATCATTGAATGTTACATATATTTACTGCATAACTGTTCAATAAATAGTACGTGTTACATTGTAGTTAATTTAGTGATACCAGATCACAGAAGATTAAATTAACAGTCCCTTGTAACTAAAAGTACGTCATTCACGACCTAGATGGAAATGAACAATCCATCGTGAAAGGTTGAAGTGTAAGGCTCAGATTAGCTTGTCTTGACCAAGAGATTACACTAGTGCATGACTGATGCACTGAATAGGACCTACAGGAGGATAAATTCTTCAGCACTGAACTAGGAAGAATTAGACCTCAGTGGTTCGTTATTTCTTAATCTTCGTCCCTTAAATAGGATGGTGTGTGGTTAGTAATTATTGCTTTGACTTATGACGGGTAGAGAATCAATGAGATTCAATACTTTATATCTTGGGCAATATTATTGGTCACATGTGATTGCTAAGATTTAATACGAAGAATCGTGTGCAAGTACGCTTGTTCGATTTGCCCCCATGGGAGGTTCATAAGATTTATCATACCAAATCTTGCAAGTGGAACTAGTTTCCGGTATGGATAATAATTTTGAAGTGTTCCTTAACCAAGGACAAAAGATATTAATTAATGGAAAGCTATTTCAGTTGCTTGAATTAATTAATAGGCTAGATAATCTTAAACACGGGAAATAATAACCGGGAGCCATATTAATAGTAATATGGGTTAAGATGGATAGTGCAATATTAATTATGTAGTGAGATTAATTAATATTTATGGGCTTGAATAATATTGTGGCTCAATATTGATAATTCAAGATCCATTGAATTTTGTTATGGAATGAAGATATGTATTCTTGGAATACAAGATTATCTCATTAAATTCAAGAAATCTCCCACTTGGTTATTTATATGATGATTTTTGAAAAACATAGAAAAAGAAGGAAAAGAAAGATTTTCTTGATTTTCTTGAAAAGACATTATGGAAGATATGTATTCTTGGAATACAAGTATATCTCATAAATTCAAGAAGATCCAAATCTTGGAATCTTTATCCTTAATTTTCAAAATTCCATGACAAAATAAGAGAGTGTGATTTTTGTGGAATATTTAATTAAGGAGAAAATAATATATTGGATATATATTCAAGATTTCTTGGAGATCAAGAAAGAGATTTTCTCTCCCTTTTCCTAAGCAAAAAATCGGCCACTTCATCTTATAAATAGGGGATGATTTTTTCATTCCCAACAAAAATTCCATGTGTTGGAAAAATTTAAAATCCACAAAGGTGGTGCAACATAATTTTATTTTCCCTTCTGTTAATTGTTCGCGAGTTTCCTTCCACCGGATTGACGATCAAGGGCTAGGGAATACTTGGGAAGGCTTTTTGGTGTGTTCTTATCAACCGAGTCCATTGTCATTCCAAACAGGTTAGTTCACGCAAACCCGTAGCAATTTCGCATGCGTAGGATTTATGTGAACTGTTTATATGCATGATTTGTTGTTGAATTATTATTTGAATTAATATAGGATTAATTCATGCTGGTAATAATTGTTAGAATTAAATTTGTATTTAAATACTCATCCCGAATAGATCCGGACAATTAATTCCCCAACATCACCAAGGTCTTGATTGATAGGACATTGTTCAGAATTGAAGACGATGAAGATATTCTGATGGTTCAGATCTACATGGACGACATAATCTTTGGTTCTCCCAATCAGAAGCTATGCGAGAAATTCAGTAAACTGATGCAAGGGAAATTTGAGATGTCCATGATGGGTCAGATGAGCTACTTTCTAGGTCTTCAAGTCAAACAAGCTCATACCGGGATCTTCATCTGCCAGGAGAAGTACACAAGGAATTTGTTGTCTAAGTATGGAGTTCAGAATTGCAAGGAAGCCAGAATTCCAATGATGACTTCATTGAAAATGGACCCAGATGAAGGTGGTAAGAAAACTAATCAGAAAGAGTATAGGTCTTTGATTGGATCACTATTACACCTGACTGCCAGCAGACCAAATATAACCTTTGCAGTACGTGTATGTGCCAGATTTAAGGCAAATCCCAAGTAAAGCCACCTGGAAGCAGCTAAGCGGATTCTTAAGTATCTGAAGGGTACTATAAACCTCGGTTTATGGTATCTAGCAGATGATAATCTAGAGCTTAGTGGGTACTCTGATTCTGATTATGGAGGTTGTAGGATAGACAGAAAATCAACCTCAGGTACCTGTCAGTTTTTGGGAAGCAAACTGGTCTCTTGGTTTTCGAAGAAACAAACATCTGTTGCCACATCTAATACTGAAGCATAATATATGGCCGCAGGAAGCTGTTGCTCCCAACTGCTCTGGCTTTGTCAGCAGCTGAGGGATTATAACATTGTAGCTACGAATGTGTCTATTTTCTGTGACAGTAATAGTGCGATTGCTATCACCCAGAACCCAGTTCTGCACACGAGATGCAAGCATGTGGACATCAGACATCATTTTATCAGAGACCATGCAGAAAAGAAAAACATCAGAATGGAAAAGATCCATACTGATAAGCAAAGAGCTGACATCTTAACCAAGCCCCTAGTTGAGGTCAGATTCAGAGAACTATGCAATGAGTTAGGACTACTGGATTTAGGAGATGAAGCACCAGATTACTTTGGTGGATTAATCTCCAACACCAGTTGGTTAAGAGACTGACCAGGTAAGAAGGTCAGATGAAGAGGGAACTTCATCTGATCAGAAAAGATCAGTGGGGAACTGATCAGAGAAGAATGTCAGTTGAAGGGGGAACTTCAACTGATCAAGTGGTGCAGATCAGAAGGAAACTGATCTGAGGGATAAAAACATTGTTTGGAAAATTTGCTAAGGCTTAGACTACACAGTAAGGTCAACGAATCAGAAGAGTTGGATCAGATACGAGTGGTAACTGGTTGATTACAACATCAACCAGTCAGATACGTTTTCTGTTTACATTATCTGATCTTATCTGCTTTTTTGTAATGGTTACTGTTCATCTTAATTTATGACGCAAGCCCTACAAGCATTAAATGCGGACTTGGGGATTATTTATTTAATAGCCTTAAATGCGTATTTTCGCGTCCAAAATACTTCCAGTCAATTATCTTGACCACACGATCTTTACACTTTACGACCGCTTAATCTAAGCCGTCAATTTCAAAACACGAATACTCAAGTATTTTTCCCTCGCACTATTTAAAACCCTAAAGATCTTTCAGAAAACCTTTTCCACTTCTTAAACTTACCATATTCTCAAAGAAATACTTTCTTCTGTGCAAAACTCGACTTTCTTGTGAACTTTCAAATCGACTCTTTTCAAAATCATCTCAATCTTTTGAATCGATTTTTGGTAATTTCTAAGTGATTATTACTTGCTATTATGTGGATTTTACTGTTCTATCTTTTTATTGTAAAATTCCTATGAACTGTGCTTTTCACTTATATTTTCTAGAATTAGATCTACGATTAGATTTCGCTTGATTTAATCACTTGTTTACATGCGTTTGTGCCTATATTGTGATTTATGTGCCAAGTGTGTTTTAGTTGACAATTGGGTTGAGTTATTGCTGTTATTGGAGCCTTTTATTCAAACTCATTCCTAAACCCTCTCAATTTTTGCAGAAATGGCACATCTTGCTGCGAAACCAGGAAAGGGTAAGAAAATGTGCAACTTCTTAACGATGAAAAAGGATATCATTGATGAGAAGTATGTACTGTTCACAATTACCAATGATGACGAATCAAAGGAGATTCTAGAGTGTCTCCGAGCAGTAGGACTTGAACAGTATTGCTTTCGCCATCAAGAAATATTCCATACATATGAGGCGCTAGAATTCCTCTACAATCTCGAAGAAGACGGCGAAGGGAGATTAAAGTCATCTGTAGGAGGAATTAACCTTACAGTATCTGATGAGGATTTGTTAAGAATCCTGGACTTCATTTAGGAAGCGTCGATCCAACGGAGTTCTCAACAGAGATGGAAGAGAAGACTTATCTGAAGACAGTCTTGTTGAGAGCGGCGAATAACGATCAAGTATTTAACGTTAAAGTATTTCACCTCAGAAGGAAATATCGCCTTCTGTTTGAAATTATGTCGAAGGTTATACTTTGCGTTACATACAACCTGGATGCTCTTACTGCGGTGAAGCAGAGTGTGATGGCTACTATTATTAGCAAAGCAGAGAACTTGGACTGGTTGGGCGTGTTCAAGAGAAGAATTCTTAAGGAAGCTGGAAAGTTTTGCTTGGATGGGAGCAACACGGTCATCCTGACCTCAAAATGTTCATATATTCACAAGATCTCCATCCTTATATCAGACAAGCTTCCTTCGAGCTTTGAATGGAAGGAAGAGGGCAAGAAAGTATATCTGGCTAGGCAAAAAGCCATGCTTCTCAAGGATAAGCCTCTTCCGGGACAGTCTGATGATGATCCAAATTCGTATGTCCCTAAGCCCAGAGGTGAAGGCACTGGTAAAGGCAAAGGTGCCAAAGCTGCTAAGTCGTCTGTGCAATCAGAGACACAAATTGCCCCCAAAAAGATGAAGAGAAAGGCTCTGGCCAAGAAACCAGATGTGGCGGAGAAGAAGCAGAAGAAGATAACTACTATCCTACAGAAGGTAGCTGTGGAACCATCTGAGCCTATACCAGAAGGAGGCGAACCTGAGCTGGTAGAGAAACAAACTGAACTGATTCATCTAGAATCAGAGGAGGAGGTTCATGTTAGTTCAGAGATAACTGCTAGTGTAAGCAGAAAGGCGGAACAGCAGGAAGTGATGATGGAAGGCGGAGATGAAGGAGAAGGAGAAGGAGAAGGAGAAGGTAAATGACCATCTGAGGGGAGAGAGCCATCTGATTCCATACCAATCAGCACGGTGTTCAGCAGAGAACGTTCACCAACGCCAACCTCTAAATCACCCTCACCCAGTCCACACAGATCACCTATCCACACTTCAACCTCAGCCCAGATAACATCTTCACCTCCAGTTGAGACAATTCAACCAGATCAACCCCCATCTCAACTGGAAATTCCACTTGTCCCCCAGACTACAGAAACCCCATCTGCACCTCAACCCACAGAACAACAAACAAATATTCCTACACCTCCCCAACCCCAACCTCAACCAGATATAGCCATTTGACCACAAATACAACCACCTAAGCCAACTCCTTCATCTGCACTTGGTACTAAAGCAGTTGAAGAACCTGTTGAGACTGCACCTAGAGATGATCTCTATGTCTCGATGTCTCACAACCTCTTCAACACTAAGTTGAAACTTTATACACCAGAAGAAGAGGATGATTCCACGTTGTACATTCTGAAACAGCAAGTCAAGTCATATCTTGATGAGATTTATCAAGACTTGATCAATCATCCTGGTCTCCAGCTCAAAATCGAAGAAATTGTATTCTGGAGGGATGTGAGATCAAAAGGGATTGAAGAGTTCCTGATTTTGATGGAGGTCCTAGGTGCAGACTACTTCGTGAACCTAGAGACCAGATGCTTGGAAATGGCAGGTGTGGAGAGTGTTTTTGATCTGGCCACCGATGACGATATCAGAAGGCTCATCTATGAGCATTTTGGAATTCTATAGGTTGTTGAGGAAGGACGGGAAGGAGAATGGATGGATGTTGGAGGTGAATGGGAAGCTGCCGATGAACCAAGATTGGGTGCTGCAGATGAGACCCAGCTTGGCAAGGCATCAACATCTGGACAGACTACTGTATTGAGCGCTGATACCCTAGATCAAATTACATCTAAGATTCAGGATGGGGTAAAAGCTTCAATTGATGCTCAATTCACAACTCTTACAGCGGTTCTGATGAAGAGATTTGAGGAAGAACACAAAGGCCTGCTAGACAGGGAGAGCAACTGACCGTTGACAAGATCACTCATATGCATGATTCTATCCTCAGCTCTGTGATGAAGCAGGTTGATCCTCTTGCAGAAAAGCTAAATATCCAGACTGCATTGCTTGGCGAGACTCAAATTCTGTTGGAAAGTGTCTTGGGATCTTTAGAAAAGACTGAAACCTGCATGGATCTTGGCTGGAAACGCTTTGAAGGATCAGTTGACAAGTCCAGGAAGGCCATTGAATCTGGTTTGAACAGGCTCCTGAGTCTTGAACCTTCATTTTCCACGACTCGTGTGGTTGAAGAACTTAAGGAGGAGATGACGAGTCAGTTTCTGGCTCTGAATGACAGGCTGTCACACCTTTTTGATGAAACCAAAAAGGGGGAAGGACTAGAGAAAGAAAAACAGATGCAGTTGGTAACCGTTTCTAAATTGCCAGAAGCCACCTCATCTGCTATGCCTGAAGTCACTCCACCTGAAGTTGAAATTCTCGTTGTGGCATCAACTGTCTCTGTGCCAGAAGAGTTGAAACAAACAGTTGAGCAACACAGCAAGGAGATTGAGGCTCAAGGGAAGGACATTGCTAAACAGAAGTCCGCTCTGACTGATGTTGTTGCTTGAGTGGACATGATTGAAGACTTCTCTTTCGCTGTTCAGAAAAGAATGGAATCTGAAGATCAGGCAAAGAGCCTTGAGCTTGCCAAGAAGCTGCTTGCAGAAGAGGAGGAACAAGCTGAATCTGAACAAGCCTTGAAGAAAAAGAAAGGCAAGGGCAAGCTGGTTAAGTCAACTGCTGAAGCTCAGAAGCCAAGTCAGCAGATTACGACCAGATCCATGACCCCTGAGCAGATAGAAGAGCAAAAGACCAGACAAAGGGTGATGGGTGATGCCATCAAGAAGCAGAAAATGGCAGCATCAAAAGGTCTTAACACTGCATACACCAGGAAGAAGAGAGTGAAGGAAGCTGCTGCAGAGGACATTGACTGGGAAGAGAGAGCTTTTCCTGCTGCAGTCAAAGATATTCTCAGTGCTCGGGAAGACCTGCTTCCTGAGTGGGACCAGATAAGAGGTGATTGGCTATGTGACGTATACATCTTGGAGAGGATTCCGATTCATCAAGATCAAGTTGCAAATGATGATGAATTTCGGAACTGGTTAGAAAAGAAGTATCCTGAATTCTACCAGGTTGTTATGAAGGAAGGTAAGATTATGTCCTTGATACCTGAAGCACCTCCCTTCGAACAACTCCTACCACCTCTGTGTCCAGACAAAACCCTTGATCCTATTCGATTTAAGAAAGCCTACTACGAGTTCGCAAAGAAAGGAGGGATCATTGGGAGAGACAGATTGGAGCAACTGATGCAGCGGATGTACAGCCTGTTTGGCATCCCGAAGGAGCTCCAGAAATTTAAGCACAGGTGATGAAGACCAGAGGACATCTTAGTATCAGATGATAAGTATATTTTGTAATCTGTAATCGTGCATCTACATTAATAAAATATCCTATCTTTTTTATCCTAAGACAATCTCTCATTGTCTTCTGAATTGTGTGTTGTTATCTGTTTATTTACATTTGGTTATCTATTTTTCTGATTAACTGTTTTGGTTCCATCAAAAGGGGGAAATTGTTGGGAAATTTATAGTTTCGATGGAAGTTCCAAAACAGATAATGTAATAGGACCAGTCAGGCCTGTTAGCTAACTGATGATCTAGATAGCAGATAAGATGACCAGCTAAAATGTATAGACAGCTGATGTAACAGATAGGACACATATTGAGGGGGAAATCAATATGTATAAGTTAAGTCTTGAAGTTCAGAAAATTCGATATACTGAAGATCAGATGTGTTGAAGATCTGACGTTCTGACAAGCAGAAGACCAGAAGACATCATGACAGAAGACCGTCCAGAAGACCTACATCAGATGACAACAAGGAAAGTCAATAAGTTGTGCTAAGGCAACTTACAAGCAGATGAACTAAATAAGGTAGACAGATCAGTGTTCGAACTGATCTGTGTCAACTCCATCAGGTGACTACTTCAATGTTACCTAGTATGAGCCAAGTGTTCAGACAAGAAGAATGTCAATCTTGTTGGTAATTCAAGCTCTTCAAAGTGTACTTGATAGCCAATAAGAATTCGACAACTCACGTACGGAGCACTGACAATCTGCAGGAAGGTGTTTCAGAGTATAACGGCTAGAAAGGACAAGCTTGCACGCTTTCGGCCATGCCGTCCCTGAAGCACGTCAAATCAGCCTACAGACCTACCTAAAATAGCCTGAAACTCAAATTGCTCTCCATCGGCTCTTTGATTTCAAGGTCTATAAATATGGAACTTAACCTTCAGAGTAAGGTCACGGAAATTATCATCAAGCTCAAGCACAAGCAGATTTCCGCACGAAGAACACTAAATCGAAGCTTATTTTCTAAGTGTTCATTCCATTGTTCTTAGCATAGAATACTTATCCTCGAGCTTTAGGCTACTTAGAAGATAGGATAGTATTCCAGTTAGAACATTACAAATCTTATCCAAACAAAAGTTAGGTTAAGTTTATTATAGCAAGATTTCAGTCTAGGGTTTCTAGATCTGATTTTTGGGATTGGTTGAGTGAGAACTCGTGAAACATCTTTTGGTTGTATTGTGTTGGACTAACACATTAAACTAAGTCCAGTTGGTTAGTTGGTGCCCCTGCTGATAGGGAAGAGTGGACGTAGGACAAGTTGTCTGAATCACTATAAATATGTGTGCCTTTACATTGCTTTACACTTATCTGCACACTACTTGTTATTTGCATGCATATTCTGAATCTGGTTCAGATTAGCATCAAGCTACTGAACTGATCAGCTTGACACTTTAGCCACCAGATCTAAAACAGATTGATCAGATACTTGATTGAGTAAAATTGGTTTTCACACGGGTTAACTAATCTTCAGCACCACCAGTTAAACTGATAGACTCCGAACTGATCTGCCTCTGAGCAATCAGTAAGTCGGATATCAATCCATACTGATTCACTCCGCACTTTGATCAGGCATACTTGCTAATCACACCTGATCCACAAAAAGTTTTAGAAGTCTATTCACCCCTCCCCTCTAGACTTCTACCCTCACTAAAACCCGTTCAGGACCTATAATTACCATTTTTCAAGTCCAAAATCCCTGTGGGTTAATTTTCTCACCGCACGATTAAAACCCTTTTCAACCGCTAAATCTCGACCGTCAATTTCAAAACAAATACAATCAAGTACACACGGGATTTCGTGCAAAATGTTTTCCCTTGCACTATTTATACCCTAGTTTATTTCAACAGAAAATTCTCTTACACTACTAAAATTACCAAATCTTTTAGAACGTTTCAACTGCTCACTTGCAATTCGATTCTCAAGTTCTCAAAGCGATTCACTTCAAAAATTTCTACAAATATTTTGAATCGACAACTGGTAATTCTTAACTATGTGCTAACCTATTATCATAGGAGTTTCACATACTTTTAATTTGTTACCTACGCAAATAAACTGTGATACTAGTCTCTGGGTATAGATCTAAGTTGCAAGTTTTGTGCAAATTCTTGTTCTACTTACATTAAATTTATGCTGTAAATGATTTGTTACTTAAGTTTTTGAGTGAAATAGATTTAGGGCTTTGTTTCTAAGTACTTATCTCTTTACCACTCACTAAATCTTTCGTTTACACAGAAATGACACAAGTGATTGCTAAATCCGGGAAAGGCAAGAAAATGTGCAACTTTGCAACGATGAAAAAGGACATAATAGATGAAAAGTATGTCATTTTCACCACCACCACAGATCCAGAGTCCCTGGAAATCTTAGACTGCTTGCGTGCCTCGGGACTCGAACAATTCTGCTATAGACATCACGATATCGTCTATACACATGAAGCATTGGAGTTTTTATACAATATGGAGGAGACCAAAGATAATTAGTTGAAATCATTTGTTGGAAGAACAGATGTAGTCGTCTCGGATGAAGACTTGAGGAGAATTTTCAATCTCCCTCAAGGAAGTATTGCTCTAGATGAATACAAGACAGATCTTGGTGAGAAAGAATTTCTGCGAGCTGAGTTGCTAAGGCCAGCAAACAAGGATCATTTGGTGAATGTCAAATTTTTTCATCTAATGAGAAAATACAGACTTCTCTTTGAGATTGTTTCAAAGGTCATTTTGGGCATTTCCTTCAGCCCAGGTGCCCTACCTGGAGTGAAACAAAGTGTGATGATGGCGATCATCAAGAAAGCCCAGGATGTGAAGTGGCTAAGACTGTTTAAAGGATGGTTGTTGAAGGAGACTGCAAAGTTTGGACTGAATGAACGGAACGAAGTGTATCTGACATCGAAGTATTCTAACATTCACAAGGTGTCCATGACACTTGCTGACAAGATGCCTTCTAATTATCAATGGAATAAGGCAGGAAAGAAAATATATCAAGCTAAATTAAAAGCCATTCTACTAAAGGATGAACTGCTTTCTGGACAAGCTGACGATGATCCAGTTCCCTATGTGCCCAGGCCAAGAGGAGAAGGCAAAGGGAAGGACAAGAAATCAAAGGCTGATGCTTCATCTGTCCAATCTGAAGCATAGGAACCGCAGAGGCCACTGAAGAGAAAGGCATTGGCCAAGAAACCAGTTTATCAGGCGAAGAGGCAGAAAAAGATCACTACCTTGCTGCCTACGGTTTCTGGACAACCCTCACAAGAGGTTGCTTAAGAAGTTGGTTCTGCTCAAGTTTAGAAGGAGGTTGTGGAAATTGAATCAGACGAGGAGAGAGTTATCAGTTCGAAAAGAACAGCGAGTGCTGAACGAGAGGCTGTTCGGGAGGAGTTAGAGGAGATGGAGACATCTGAAAAGGAGGAGAACAGGAACAGGCTGAGGAATATGATCCATCTTGTTCTACACTACACCATAATTGACCTTATGTAACACCTTGTTGTAACACATTTAGTTTATGCAACACATTATGGTAACACTATTATAATTTATATATTATGTAACACTTCAGGTAACATTTTATTAATATGTTACACTTGCATGTAACACTTTTAAATAGGCAACACTTCTTAGGTAACACCTTTACATAGGTAACACTTCTTAAGTAACACTTTTACATATGTAACACTTCTTAGCAATACTTTAACAAATGTAAGACTTTTTAAGTAATATTTTAACATAAGTAACATTTTTAGGTGATACTTTTACTTATATATCATATTTTAGTACGCTTTGTATTTAACTATTTAAATAAATACACGTATAAACATACAAAATATTTAATATATTTTAAAGATATTATATGCACTACATTTATTTATGTATATTTTTTTGTGTAAAAAATGTATTATATTATTTATTATCTTAGTAAATAATATATAATTATTTTTATAAATATAATTATAATATTTAAAAAATTTAAGTTCATATCAATTAAATTTATTACATAATAAAAATTTTTGTATTTTTTTTTACAGGAAAATATTTATATTTATTATATACATAAAAAAATCTATAGTTTATGCTTTTTATTTAAAATTTTAAGATAAAATGCACTTATACTATTTCTGAATTTTTAAAATAAAAGTTGGTGAAAATTGTTTGTTCCATTGAGAATTAATGTGAATTGATATCAATCCTTGCTATGCTATTTTTAAAAAATAAAGTAAAGAAAAAAAGTTTAAAAAAACAAAATAAAAAACAAAAAACGTATTAACTATAATTACTGTCTAAAATATGAAAAATGAATGGAGTAACTTAGTTGGTAATTGTCAAGCTATAAATGATAGAGGTCCACGGTTCAAACCCCAAGAATTACAACTTTTCCACTTTTTTGAATTTTGAATAATTTATTTTCTTATAGAAAGTGTTACCTAAGATTCATATAAGTAACATTTTAAAAGTTTTACCATAAGGTGTTACATGATGGTAACACTTTTTTAAAGTGATAAATTAACTATTAAAAGTGCTACTATAAACTTTAGGCAGCATTAACAATTGCAACACCCTTAAAAGTATTACTTATTTGCTATGGTAACACATTATAACTATTAAGTAACATATTTTAGGTGTTACATAATGTAACTTATGTTGTAGTGAGTACTGTATTCAGACGTGCCAGATCACCTACCCCAACATCCAAATCACCTTCACCCACACGAGCCAGAACTCCATCACCCCCGCCAGCCCAGAAAACACCCTCACCTGAACTCATCACACCTACTCCTGCTCTTCCAAAACAACCTGAACCAGAAATACCTAACACATCCCAACCCCAACCTGAAGTTCAACCCGAGGTTCCTTTTGAACCTCCCACGACCAGTAAACCACAAACTCCCATTCCCTCACCTGAGAAACTACCAGAAGAGATCTCAACTATGCAAGGAGAAGGAGAGAGTGAAGAAATGTTTGCCTCCATCGCCCACAACCCATTCAACAAGAAGACTATCCTGGAATCGCTTGAACAAGAGCACTCTACAATATATTTCTTATGGAGACAGGTGAATGCTTATCTGGACAAGAACTTTCCTGATCTAATTAACCATCTGGGGATTAGGAAGAAGATGGAGGATATCTTCTTTTGGAGGGATATTAGACTCAAAGACATTAAAGACTTTCTTATTCCGATGGAAGTCTTGGAGTCTGATTATTTTTTGGACTTGGAGAAGCGGGCCAAGATGAATGCTGGTGTAGCTAGTGCTGCAGAATTGGCGACTGATGAAGACATCATGTGGTTGGTGAATAAAAAAACTTGGTATTTCTGAAGAGGAAGAAGACCTAGCTCCTGAATTCGAGGAATATGAGCAAGCTACCGATGAACCAGTCTAGGGTGCTGCAGATGAGACCCTAACTGGTGAGGCTTCAACATCTGGATAGGTTATTGCCATGACTGCTGAATCCCTAGATCATCTTTCGAAGACTATTCAAGATAGGGTGAAGGCATCTGTTGATTCTCAATTTAACAATTTGGCAACGAACCTGATGAACAGATTCAGAGAAGAACAACAAGCATTGGTCGAAGTAGAAAGAAAGGCGACAGTTGACAAGCTGATGCATATGCATGATGAAATTACTCTAAGAGCAATGAGGCGCGTAGATCCTCTCTACGACAAACTTGCAGTTGAAATTTCTATTCTTTCTGATATTGGAACTCTTCTAGAAAGTATTTATACTTCCTTGGCGAAGACTGACTATAGTATCGATGTTGCTTGGAGAAAATTTGAAGTGTCCATGCAAAAGGCTAGAAAATCTCTGGAATCAGCCTTGAACAGAATCTTAGGACCTCCACACACGGCTTCTATTGTTCAGATAACTCCCATGGTTGTTGAAGAACTGAATGACGATGTGTGAAAATAGTTCATAGCCTTGAATGCTCGCCTGACGAACCTTTTTGACGTAACCAAAAAGGG
This sequence comes from Stenogyne calaminthoides, assembly GCA_037126765.1. Lineage (NCBI taxonomy): Eukaryota > Viridiplantae > Streptophyta > Magnoliopsida > Lamiales > Lamiaceae > Stenogyne > Stenogyne calaminthoides. Next base: position 14,732,657 of record JBBCBC010000022.1, on the reverse strand, counting down.
GGAAGAAGAACTGGAAAAATAGAAAACAACTACTGAGGCTCCAGACACGGAGCTAGCTGACATGTTCCAATTGATTGAAGAACACATCAAGTTGTTAGAAGTTCAAGAAAAGACCATAGCTGAACAGAAATCTTCCCTTGGTGAACTGACTACAAGGGTTGACAAGATTGAAGATTTTTTTTCAACTGTTCAGAAAATATTTGATATTGAAGATCAGGCGAAGAGTCTTGAACTGGCAAGGAAGCTGCAGGAGGAAGAATCTGAAGAAACATAAGTTGAAAAGAAGAAGAAACTAAAAGGGAAGCAGGTAAAGAAGCCCATTCAGAAGTCAGCCATAACTCCATCTCAGTAACAGATGACAGCTGCACAGCAAGAAGAACATAAAATGAGGCAGAGAGTCGTTGATGCTGCCATCAAGAAGAAGAAACTTGTTGATGCTGCAGGATTTTGAGCAGAACTTATGTCACGAGATAAAATAAGAAAGCTGCTGCTGCAGAAGAGATGGACTGGGAAGAAAGAGCTTTACCTAAAGAGGTTGAAGGGATTCTGATAGCACGACAAGATCTTATTCCTGGATGGAATAGGATCAAGGTCGATTGGTTAAGTGATTTGTTCATCCTACAGAAGATAGCAGAACACACAGATCAAGGCGCTTTCGATGCTGAATATCTAAACTGGTTGGAGACGAAGTATGAAAGGTTTTACAAGGTTGTGATGCATGAAGGCAAGATCATGGCCTTAATAAATTTGAAACAATGATTCCGCCTCTTCGATCTGACAGATTCCTCAATCCCGTTGGTTTTAAGAAACTGTACTACGACTTTGCAAGAAGAGGAGACATCATTGAACGAGACAGCTTGGAAGCCCCGCTGCAAAAGATGTACAAGATTTTTGCTATTTTAGAAAACCTCCAAAGATTCTCTTTTGGAAGGTTTGTTCAGAAGACTGGTGATAGGATCAGACTGTTAGGTATCTGTTTGACTTTTTCATTGCACATGTAACCTACTTATCTTTAATGGAAATGTACTACCTTTCTGATCCTAAGACAACTTCTCATTGTCTTCTGAACTGATGTTTTTGTCTTTTACATTTCACGATTATCTGTTTTTCTGATTAATTGTTTTGATTCCATCAGAAAGGGGGAAATTGTTGGGAAATTTGTAGTTTTGATGGAAGTTCCAAAACAGACTGTAATAGGACCAGTCAGACCTGTTAGCTGACTGATGAATTAGTAATCAAGTTAGGATGACCAGTTGAAATATATAGACAGTTGATGTAACAGATAGGTCACATATTGAGGAGGAACTCAATATGTATAAGTTAAGTCTTGAAGATCACATCAGAAGATCATATCAGAAGATCCTATCAGAAGATCAAGTAGTCAGATAATCAGGCAAAGTCATGAAGCAGAAGAGTCAGAAGACTTGAAGATCAGATGACCATCAGACTACAAGACTAGAATACCTACATCAGTAGAACGAAGAAGAGTCCGCAAGTTTTGCTAAGACAGCCTGCATCAGAAGACTCAATCAGGTAGGCTGATCAGGTCAGCTCCATCAGGTGATATCCCAAGATTCACCAACTCATACATGTTCATCAGATACGAAGAATGTCAACCTAAGTTGGTAAATCAAACACTGAATAAGTGTACTTGATAACCAATGAGAGCAAGACACGTATATACGGAGCTGACAATTGCAGGACGAAGTGCTTTAGAGTTAAACGGCAAGAAAGGAAAAACATACATGCTTTCGGCCATGCCGCCTCTTGCACATCAAATTAGGCCTGCAAACCTATCTAAAATAGACCGAAAATTGAATTGCTCTCCAACGGCTAGTTCGATCTCATGTCTATAAATATGGGATCAAACCTTCATATTAAGGTTACATAAATAATCCACAAGCTCAAGTAAAGCTACATTTCCGCACCAAGAACACAAGATCAAGAAAATATTATAAGTGTTCATCTCATAGGTTCTTAGCAAGAATTCTTATCCTCTAGCTTTAGGTTATTCATATACTAGGATAGAACTCTAGTTGGAACATAACAAAACTTATACCAAACCGAAGTTAGGTTAAGTTTGTTTAGCAAGATTTCAGACTAGGGTTTCTAGTTCTGATTTCTGGGATTGGTTGAGTGAGAACTCTTGAAACATCTGTGGTACTATGTTGAACTAACACATAAAACTAAGTCCAGTTGGTTAGTTGGTGCCCCTACTGATAGGGAAGAGTGGACGTAGTACAAGTTGTCCTAACCACTATAAAAACCAGGTGTGCATTATCTGATTTACCTGTTTTACACTTTGCACACTACCTGTTTAAGCTTTGCATGCATATTCTGAGTCTGAATCAGATTTGCACCAAGCAACTGATCTGATCAGTTTGACACTTTGTCATCTGATTCAAAACAGATAACTTAGAAATCTGATTTAACAACTGGTTGTTCACACGGGTAAAACTTAGCTTCCGTACATCAGTTAAATTGATAGACACCGAACTAATCTGCCCTCAGGCGATCAGTAAGTTGGGTATCATTTCAAACTGATTCACTCGCACTCTGATCAGGTAACTTGCTTTTCACACCTGATCTCACGCAAAAGTTTTTCAGAAGTCTATTCACCCCTCCCCTCTAGACTTCTGCCCTCACTAAAACTCGTTCGGGACCTACAATAAATATTAGGGATTTTATCTCCCAAATCAGGTTAGCTTAAGATTTAAGCTGGGCCTTCCCTATATATATGAGCTCTTTGGAATTCACAAACAACGTTAATTCATATTCTCTCCATATTTTCCTAGCAAATTCATCTCAGGATTCAACGTTGGCAAATTCGTACAAGTTCGTGATTGGGGATTACGTGGATACCATAGTAGAGAAAACTGTATACGAATTACTGTAAGAATTCTGTTTACGTTTACTCGTACTTAATTATGCAATTAATTGTTTGTTGTTGGTGAACTATTCATTTCTGATGTGCATGTATTACGTGTTTACATGCCTCTAAATTCCAACAGTGGCATCAGAGCTCCAGGCTCTTGATTAATTGCATTATTATTTGATTTATAAAATTAATTTTTTTTTATAAATCTGGGTGCAACCGTTTAGAACGAACTGCACCATTTTGTTGTTAAATTGGGACTTATAATATAATAGTGTATATGTATTTGTCCCAAACCCCCTTTTGGTCGTCTTGTTCGCGTTTCCCTTTTCCAAAAAACCCTAATCTTCTCTCCCCAATTCGAGCGCCACTCGACTAAAAATCGTGACCCATGACATTGGTCGAGGCGGCGATGAATAGCCAAGCCTCACGACGGCAGCGTGGGACTGATTGCTTCAGCGATGGCGTCCTTGATTTGCAGCATTGCAATTCAACTCGAAACCGCACGCTTCGTCGGCGATGGGAACTTCTCTCAGGCGACGAGATTCGATCGCAATCGCTAAAGAGGCGAATCATCCCGTCGATTGCAAAGGTGGTGGGTCCCCGTCTGATTCGTCGAAATTGTCGCTCCTTTTTTTATTGCGATTTGACCCGTTTACCCTTAACGAATCGCCTGCGACCAAGGATGCCGGCATGGCCTCCATCTCGATGGGGACACTCGTCGACTCTTGCGGCAGCGGAGTACTGCATTTGTTGGCAGTGTCATCTTCTCAACTCTTCAATGGAGCGACGCATGTGCGTGCTTAATAGCCGCACGGGGCAACTCGTTCGACACTTCTCAACGGCGGTTCATCGAGCCCCAAGCGTTTTAGGCTTGGTTAAGGCTCTTCAAAACCGCCGCTACTGATGGCGGTGCTACTCACAAACCGCACTAACCTGTTGCTTATTTTTTGATTCCATTCGTGCCTCTGTTCTTCCGATTTCTTCAGTTGGACAGATTTAATGATGGATTAATTGGATTAATACTGAGATTAATTGTGATTGATAGGAATTTTGGTTGGGTTTGGAAATTAATTGTCCTGAATGATAGATTGGATGTTGTCGAATTTGGACGGTGATGCGGGGAGGGATATTTTGCAAATACGATTTGGGCAGACCCTCCCGAGCAATTTTGAAAATTGCTCCTGAGCCACTAACAACAAGACAAATTAAATTTGATTTTGGAAAATCAATAAAGGTTAACTCTAAAATTGAATTTTGGTTAGACAAAATAATTAATTGAATTAAATATTGAAGTTTAATAATTCTTAAAATTGAATTGAAAATTGGATTTAAAATTCGTTTTAAAAGGATTATTCAATCCCACTTGTTTAACTGATTTTAATTATTTCGTTAACGCATTTATACTCTACATCATAACTGTTTGGGTAGGCGGAGCCCAATATTCGGACCGTATTAAATGCTGGGGTAGACAGCGCCCAAATATTTGTTAGTCTGTATATGTCATGTTTGGGTAGGCGGCGCCCGTAATTGCTCAAATGTGACTTAGATATCATGATGGATATCGATTAAGTAATTAATACCCCGTCTTTAAAAATATTCCTCGCCAAAATATGGTTTTCTCATTAATTTGATAAGATGTCTTCCATCAAAGTTAAAAGTAAACCGGAGATTTCGTTCCAATGAGTACTTAAAGACCCTTGTCTTTTGCTCGGATCTACATCTAACGAGACTTTTATAGGGACATGTAATATCGCCGCCTGATGGTTGTAAACCAACTTAACTTTGTTTTGCTAGCCCTCTCAGAGAACAAAAGGGTAAGGGACATCAGTCGAACTAGGTTCGACAAACTAGGAATTGCAGTTTTGCAATTGGTTTGGAGATCTACCAGTTATGCTATTGTAATGATCAGCCGTCGCTGGGATTATGATAGTAGTATTGTGGATCCTAGTCCATTATGATTTATATTAGATATAAATTCGTACTTTTTCGATGAGGTCGTTAAGTATGTGAAAATAATGGAAATAAAATAAATTTAAAGGTCATATTTATTTTGATTGCTGAATATTGATCATAGGAATTATATATTTTAATTCCCATTTTATTTTATTTCTCTAGGATTGTTGAAATGAATAACTTGTCATTGAGAAGCGTTTTTGGAAACGAACAAATTGGCTGGGCCAAACTTTCTCGACTAGCACCGAAACGTTCGTTTGGTGCTCAGGCAAGAAAAGATTGAGTACGTGTTGGACACGCCAATCCCTGCTATTTTTGAGACTGGTACTGAAGAGGCTGAGGTGTTTGACGTTGCAACTCAGAAGAAGCATCAAGAAAATGCTTCCCAGGCTCAGTGTGTTATGCTACTCGGGATGACTCCAGGGTTGCAAATGCAGCATGAGAGGATGCTTCCATTCGAGATGATCAAACATCTTAAGGATCTGTTTAGATGCCGAATGTCTGAGGGAGGGAAGGTTTCTCCTCATGTGTTAAAGATAATTGGGCTAATCGAGAAACTTGGTAGTTTGGGCATTGAGCTAAAGTTCAATGTTGCTGTTTATGTCATTCTTCATTCACTTCCCGATTCATATTCGAATTTCGTAGTAACTTTAATATGAATAAGATGAAATCAACTATGCCCGAGCTGCATAACATGCTAAAGACCTTTTAATCTTCCAGTGCTAAGGAAAAGCCCGTGTCCATGGTGAGTGTCTCTACTTCTTCTACTCCGAAAGGAAAGAAGAAGCGAAGGGGCAAGGCAAAGAAAGGCTCCAAGCCAAGCTTGATTAAGCCCAAAGGTGGAATTCGAAAGAGGGAGAGGGTGGACAAGATTGAATGCCTTCATTGCAAGCAGAAGGGGCATTGGAAGAAGGACTGCAAGGTTCTAGCATTTGAAAAGAAGACACCAGGTGTCTCAGCCACTGGAACATGTATGTTTGTTATTGAGATAAACATGTCCACAAATGATACTAATTGCTGGGTATTAGATACCGGTTGTGGCTACAACATTTGAACAAATGCGCAGGGTCTCAAGGATAGCAGGGCAACTAGGCCGTGTGAAGTTGCTTTACACGTTGGGAATGAAGCAAGAGTTGCTACTGAACGTGTTGGCGTTAATGTTTTAGATTTACCCTCTAGTTTTAGACTTGAACTGAATAATTGTTATTTTGTTCCTTCTATTACCCGCAACATTATTTCTATTCCGATGTTCAATAATTGTTATTTTTTGCTTAATAGTGATGTGTATGGAAATATTCCTTTATCAAATGATTTATATTTGTTGCATTGTGGACATAACAATCTTAATATACAAAATAAAAGACTAAAACTTAGTAATCATGAAACCCGACTTACTTGTGGCATTGCAGACTTGGTCATGCAAATGAGAAAAGAATTGCAAGGTTCAAAAAGTTGGACTACTTAGCCCCATTCGACTTTGAGTCTTATGGAAACTGCGACTCTTGTCTTAAGGGAAAACTGATCAACAAACCCTTTTTTGGGAAAGGAGTTCGTGCCAAAGAAGTTCTAGAGTTGATCCACAGTGATGTTTGTGGACCATTGCCCACTCTAGCTAGGGGTCACTTCGGCTACTACATAACTTTTACTAATGATTTCTGTAAATTCATACGGGGATTCAACGCTAACAAATCTGTGTAGATATGTGAATGAGAATTACGTGGATACCGTAGTTGAGGAGATTACTTACGAAGCACTATAAGAATTCCTTAAGTATTTCGTTATTTCAATTATGCAATTGCTATTCGTTGTTGGTGAATTTATTTTTCTGCTGCGCATGTTTTACTGTTTTACGTGCTAGTAATTTCCAACAGTGGTATCAGAGCTCCAGGCTCTTGATTTAATTGCAAATTGATTGATTTGTAAAAGAATATATTTTTTTATAAATCTGATAGTGTGCGGTCGGCTTTACCCGTGACCGCACCGATGATATTAGTATCCGTGTGTGCACTTGTTTTTTTTTGTTGGGTTATTATATGTGTATATTTGTAACCCCTTTTATTGAGGCTCTTCGTCTCTCTCACTCCACCGATTCCAATTTGGGTTTTTTGAAAAGCCAATCGGCGCTTTTTTTTTCTACACAGCGCCGCTCCACCTAGCGACGGTGACCCGCGATGTTGCTAGAGGCGACGACTTCACGCCGCGCCTCGCGATGGTCGCGTCGATCCGCAATGCCATTAGCGATGGCTGATTGGATGATTCTTGGTGGCACTCCTCTGTTTGTCTTCATTGCACGGCAATGCACACCAGTTTCGATGTGATTCGTGGCGACGCACCACTATTTCACTTCGATTTGTGGCGACGGGCCACTATTTCGCTTCGATCCGTGGTAGCGCATTTCTTGTTTCGTCTTCGTACCGTGGCGATGCGTTGTTGTTTCAACTTCACTGATGGAAGTGATGCATTTCTTGCCTTCGGGTGAAGATAAGCGCGCCCGTACGGCGGTGATATCTCGCGGTCTTGAATCAAATTTCTGAACGGAGCCGTTGGGGTGTTTCGCGCACGTGCATAGATGCACGAGTTTGACCCGGGTGCGCTTGAGCCACGTGGCAACGAGGCGCCACATGGGATCTGATGCGTTGATGGTCACGCGCGCACGGCTGCTCTCCTTGCGCCGATGTGTTGGGACCTGCTATTGCTTCCATTTGTTCTTGATGATCCTTCAAACTGTCTGATTAATCACCTTGTTGGACTCGAATATGTAGATGAAATAATTGGATTAATTCTGAATAAACTGTTGATGAAGTGTTGTTGAATTTTGGAAACAGTTTTCCCAAATTACATATTAGATGCTGTCAGATTTGGGTGATGATGAAAGGGAGACCATCTAGCAAATTAGATTTGGTTAGACCCTTCCATGCAATTTTGAAATTGCATTTGAGCCTCCATAACTAAAACAATTAAAACCTAATTTTTAAATTAATAAAATGTTTAATTTAAAATTGGATTGTTGGTTGGACCAATTAATAATTGATTGGATTAATTATTAAGGTTTAATAATTGAATTAATGATTATCGAATATAAATTTTAAAATTGAACTTTGAAATTTGATAAATTTAATAAATTAATAAATCTCACTTGGTTAACTTATTTAATTAATTCGTTAACGCATTTATAGTCCAAATTATAATTGTTTGGGTAGGTGGCGTCAAATACTTGTCGGACCGTATTAAATATTTGGGTAGACGACGCTCAATATTTGTTAGTCCGTATATGTCATGTTTGTGTAGGTGGTGCCTAATAATTGCTCAAATATGATATAATTCACATGTTGGATCTCGATTAAGCAACTAATACCCCAGCTTTAAAAACATTCCTCACTAAAATATGGTTTTTCATGAAATTGAAACAATGTCTTCCATCAAAATTAAAAGTAAACTATAGATTTCGTTCCAATGAGTATTTAAGACCTTCGTCTTTTGCTCGAATCTACATCTAATGGGACTTTTGTAGGGACATGTAATGTCGCCACTTGATGGTTGTAAACAACTTAATTTGGTTTCACCAGTCTTCGCAGGGAAACGAAAGTTAAGGGACATCAATCGAACTAGGTTCGATAAACTAGGAATTGCAGTTTGGCAATTGGTTTGGAGACCTACCAGTTAAGCTATTACAATAATCAGCCCTTGCAAATATTGTAATAGTAGGAATGTGGATCCTAGTCCATTATAATTTATATTCGATATAAATTTGTACTCTTCTGATGATGTCATTGAGTATGTGATAATAATGGAGCCAAAATAAATTAAAACGCCATGTTTATTTTGATTGCTGAATATTGATCATATGAATTATGTGTTTTAATTTCAGTTTTATTTTATTTCTCTAGGATTGTTGAAATGAATAACTTGTCATTGATAAGTGTTTTGGAAACAAACAAATTGGCTGGGCCAAATTTTTTGGACTGGCACCGAAACTTGCTTTTGGTGCTCAGGCAAGAAAAGATTGAGTATGCGTTGGACATGCCAATCCCTGTTCCCCCTGAGACTGGTACTGAAGAGGCTGAAGCGTTTGACGCTGCGGCTCAGAAGAAGCATCAAGAGGATGCTTCCCAGGCTTAGTGTGTTATGTTGCTCGGCATGACTCCTGAATTGCAAAGATAACATGAGAAAATGGGTCCCTTTGAGATGCTCAAGCATCTGAAGGATCTCTTTGATTCTGAATCTCATTCCGAGATTTATGAAGTGATGAGAGATCAGTTAAAATGCTAGTTAGCTGAAGGAGGGAAGGTTTACCTCATGTGCTGAAGATGATAGGCTTGATCGAGAAACTTGGTCATTTAGGCATTGAGCTTAAGACCAATATCTCGGTCTACGCTATCCTCCAGTCTCAACTCGATACATATTCTAATTTCGTAGTAAATTTTAATATGAATAAGATGGAAGCGATCATGTCGGAGGGTTTCAGACCGTAGTTAATTTCAAGCTTAACTACACTGTAGCTTACTAATTCAACACACACAAGTTTTCAGACTGAACTCAATAGCTTACTCACTTCTTCTCTATAGCTTTCAAGCCGAACTCAACTGCAGCTTACTCACTCTTTACAACTCTCACTTCTAACAACTACACACACAAACTACCTAACAATAAGATTTGGGTTTGGTTGGTTTCCAACTAAGGTGATATATCCTTTTACAGTAGAACACAAGGTAAAAAGGCTAGGATATCTCTAACTAAGCTTTGAATATGCTTGAATCTAGGCTTAGTAAATGAGCTCTCTTCAAAGATGAAACACTTGGGAATTTCTTAGGGTTTCGAATGCTTCACAGCATAATCTTGAATACAAATGAGCTCTTGAGTTGCTTGATTTCCCGTAACCTTGCAATGGTGAAGGTCACTTGTATTTATAGGCAACTCACCAAGGCCACTCTTGAAAAACTATCCATTGGAGAAGATAGCATCAAGGGTTTCCTTATTTGGTCAGTGATAAATGGCTATATTAGGGTTTTGAACAAGCCCTCGCATGGTTTGGGTATCAATTAACCAATGAAGCGAATCACCAAGTTTTTGCAGTCTGGAACTTAGTACATCTGACATCTCAGTGCCACGTAGCTTTCTGTGTCAGTGAAGTACATTGTTGTCTCTCTCTGATTGGTTCTTGACTTCAATAAATAGAGACAAACAAAACGCTCTTTTAGGTCAATCTCTCTAAATGAGACAACCTTAAAAGACACTTAGTTATAGTTCCTTTTGTCTGCAATCAAATGTTTGTTAGTGTTAGTGTCCTAGAGACAATCTATTTTAAGGAAATAATACTCGATGATATTCAGTTTGATTTAATATTATAGTTCACTTAATATTAATGTATGGCAATACACTTGATTGAATATTATGTTTGATTGTTTGCATTTATTCATACAAGGGTTCCCATGAGTCATTGCTGTCATTGAGATTGTGAGAACTCAGATGACTTAAGCATGATTCTCAAATAGCCCCGATCAAGGACCATCAAGAATGGGATATTGATGATGCAATGGAGATTGGTGTGCGATCTGCATCACACTCTTAGAGAGTGTAGTAAGGTCTCCCTTACTATGAAATACTAGGTATCTCATGATGGATGCAGAAATACCTTAGAGGGTATTTGTATACCCATCCGAGAAACTGTTTGATGTATTTCCACTATATGTGTCTACGGGTGTGTCGGTTGGTGGGAGCGATGCGATACTCCTTTGACTTGCGGTCAATACGCACGACATGTGTAGAGTGATGAACTTTGACCATGACCGACGCTTGCACCCGTCTATGGGTAGATATGGCTTGGATTGGTTTAATCACGAAGTGCATGTGCGTGGTAGTTGAGCCAAGAATAGGATTCATTGGTCAATGTGGATTTAGAGAGAATACTCACCTTCTCATCATAACTGGATCAAAGACATCGGTCGATGCACGTCAACTTAGACTTTGTCGCTATGTGTGACATACATGATCAATTAGTGATTAGAGATGATTAAGTTATTTGAATAAACACTTCATCATGTTCAAGACTTAATCGAGTATTCGCAAATGAAAGGAGAAAATTGTAATAGCCCATGTTTCAGTTACAGGTAGTTGCACGTTTCTCGCAACGAACCTCATATATTGGGAATGTCATATTTATTGTCTAGGATTCAATTAAGACCGTTAGTTTGACTAATCGCTCGATGTATGAGGGCCTACGGGCCACACAACAAGTAGTTCCCTTTTACGGATTATAGTTGGTTGATTAAATGTTAAATTGGATTTAATATTTAATTTATGGAGAATTAATTAATAATAGATTAATTTAGAATTAATTATTATTAATGTTTAATTAAATTGGATTTAATTAAATAGGATTCCCAATAATAATATATGGAATATTATTATAGGATTTAATATATATGGAATCAAATCCGTAGATATTTGATATACATGCGAATTAAATCCGTAGAGATTTTATATATGGAAAATAAATCTAAGAGATTTATTTTATAAGATTAGGGATTTTATTTCCTAATCAAGTTAGCTTAGTATTTAAGTTGGGCCTCCCCTATATATATGAGCTCTTGGAAATTCACAAACAACGTTAATTCATATTTTCTCCATAAAATCTAGAATAGGAATTTTCCTAGCAAATTCCATCTCAGATTCAATGCTGGCAAATTTGTGCAAGTCCGTGAATGCGGATTACGTGGACACCATAGTAGAGAAATATACGTACAATTTTGTTGGGATATTTTAGTTTTGATGAATTATGCCAAAACATTATCAACTTGTGTTATTCAAGCTAACTTACAGATAACAAGTTGAGGGGGAACGAGAGAACAAAGTTGAGGGGGAACTCATGAAATCAAAAGAAGATGATCGAGATCAGACGAGGCTGTAGATGAGACTGATCGAGATCAGATGAGTAAGATGAGTTCCAGAGTTAACTGATGAGCTGAGAAAAATCAGAAGAAAAGATAAGCTGATCAGATGATCAGAAGACCAGATCAGAAGAGAAGGGTGCAGATCAGAAGAGGAGGTTACTGATTAGAAGAGGATCAGATAAGACTGATCGAGATCAGACGTGATCGAGATCAGATAAGATGACCTGATGTGCTAATCTGATGCAGATAAACTGATATGCTGACCTGATGTTATACTGATCTTATCAGGTGAGCTGATCAGATCAGGCGAGAAGAAATCAGAAACCACAAGTCACCTGATCTGATGTCCTCACAAGACAAGTCACCTGAAGACAAGTCATCTGAAGTCATGTTCACTGAGAATCAGGAGGCTACTGATGATCAGATAGCCTGAGTGCTAGTGACCTGAGGGTCAGGATGTCTGAAGTCAGAAGAGCTGAACTCAGTAAGCCTGAGTGTCAGTATGCCTGATCAGACAAGGTCCGCTGAAGAGAAGTCTGCTGAATCAAGAATCCTGAAGACTCAGAAGGATCCTGAAGAATATAGCCGTTAGATTCAGCTGACGTGGACCAATGAGAGGAAGACAACAAGCCTGAAAAAGCTGCAAAAGCTACAGAATAGTATGGATTTGAATGTGACTCCATCCAACGCTAACATTCAAATCCACACTATAAATACAAGTTCTTCCTTCATTATTCGTGTGGGAAATGCGTGAAACATCCAAAAAGCCAAATCATCTAGCATTTCCACCATAGAACACTGAGCAAGAAATACACGCATATATTCAAGAGTGTTCTATCCTAGATCTAAGCCCAAATGTAATATCCTAAGCTTAGAGATATTTTCCCATCCTTAGCATTGAGGCTAAACAAATGTAAGGGAAAATATCAACCTAGTTGGACACCAAACAATCTTTACCCAAACCGAGTGTTAGGTTAAGTTTTGTTAAGCAAGGAATTTAAGTTAGTTTAACTAACTTAAATTCTGGGTGTGAGTGAGAACTCGTTAAACATCTAAGCAATCCCGAAAGGGAGGGTAGGCAATCCCGTGAGGGAGATAAGTCCCGAGAGAGTGAGAACTCATTAAACATCTGTTGTATTGTGTTGGACTAACACATTAATCTAAGTCCAGTTGGTTAAGTTGGTGCCCCTGCTGATAGGGAAGAGTGGATATAGGAGTTGGACTCCGAACCACTATAAAATCATGTGTTCCTTACTGCTTTATGTTCTTACTTGCCATATGCATTTGATTATAAGCAAAACACATAGTTTTAAAAGAAAATTTTGGAATCACCATTCCCTCACCCCTGTTTTATATGCATTACATGATTTTTATGCATTTCATGGGTTTTTCACCGGGACCAACAAATTTACTGCAAGGTTTCTCTTTATGTTTATACGTATTCAATTATGCAATTACGTGTTCGTTGTTGGTGAACTATTAATTTTCATTGCGCATGTATTACGTGTTTTATGTGCCTATAAATTCCAACAGTGGTATCAGAGCTCCAGAATCTTGATTAATTGCTTGATTGAATTAATGTTTGTTTATAAAAGTTTTTTTTTTAAAAACTGAACTGGTACGACCAAAACTGGGTTTTGACCTCACAAATTGATTAAATATATTTGCTTGTTGGGGGTATGGGGCATGTATTTTCGTGGGGCATATTTGTTGATTTGGTCGTTTATTAATCACATATGCCTTCTCACCCTCTTGCATCTTCATCGTCTTTGTCGTACCTATTTTGAAATTAGGGTTTTTCAAAAACCCGTCCGCTAACACTCACGCGCCGCTCCACTGTGGCGATAGGCTGCGACTCGTCGCTGGATGCGACGATTCGTCACCGCACCTCGCGATGTAATGCGTGGTCCCGATCTGCCCAGAGCGATGGGGGTGGACTCCGTAACCCTCTTTTGACGCGTCCCCGTTGCATTCCGAATTGTTGCCCCTCGCGAACGGCGGTGCTATTTTGGCCCTAGTTTGCGACGGTGGTAGCGACCTAGGGTTTTGACTGCGGTGCTCCACCTCCACTTTGTGAATCACCGCTTGGAGAGAGCGATTGATGTTTTGTAGCAACGAGCATGCGATGCGGCACGCTGGCGTGCCTCGGGTGACACGGCGGGGCCACACGCTCTCGATTGCGGCGATGATGCTGCGTTTCAGGAGATTCCGCAGCGGCAATCTGGCGACAAAGCCACATACAGCGCAGATTCGTTCCTTTGGGCAAAAATGCGGGTGCAGTGACTCTGATCGTGCTCACCGTTGTCGTCTATTCATTGTCCCATTCGAACAGTGTGCAATATTGGTTCTGAAATCTCAAATTTTTCAAAATAAATGGATTAATTTTGATTAATGTTCACATGATGTTGTTTGATGCAACTGATTTGATTTTCTAAACTTGATGACGGATACAGACCAAATTACAGATTAGATGTTGTCGAATTTGGGTGATGATGTGGGGAGGACCATTTAGAAAATTGGATTTGGCTAGGTGCTCCCATGCAATTTTGAAATTCCATATGAGTCCCCGAAATTAAAACAATTAAAAATATATTTTAAATTAATAAAACGCTTAATTTTATAAATGGATTGTTGGTTGGACCAGCATTGAATTAATTAATTTGATTAATTAAAATTTTAATAATTGATTGAAATTTGTTAAATTAAAATTAAAATTGGATTTTAAAATTTAATTTGATAAATTTTGATAATTATTAAAATCCCTCTTCGTTAACATGATGTAAATAATTCGTTAATGCAATATTAGTCCGCATTATAATTGTTTGGGTAGGCGGCACCCAATAATTTTCGGACCATATTAATTGTTTGGGTAGATGTTGTAGCATGGATTATTCTGCTCCCCCTCAAGACCCAGGGATAGCAGGTTTAGAGATAATCACCTCCAGATAACGCCGACATAAGAAGGTCGCCCGAAGGGGCAAACATCCAAGTCAGAGATTACAAGAAGTTGCGTAGCGACCTACCCATAACACCAAAAGTTGCATAGCAAAGATCCAGATCGGGATGCTACCTGCATCGCTAACAGTTAAACAAACCCAAATAAGGAAGGTACCCGGCAAGCCACCAAGTCTGCCCGGGAACACCGCCCCGAGACCGACACTCATTAAAGAGGCGATCACAGACCAGTCAAGGCCAACGGGCGACTTGCGAAATTGAAGCCACCTATCGAGAATATTTCCTTATGTAATCTCCCGCCAATGAGGCGGGAATAATAGTATAAATAAACCTGTGAGGTCACGATTGAAAAGGTTGAACATTTTTAGATTCTAGGCACTTGTAATACACGTAATTCCTGGTTTGGATGCCCCCAGACGTAGTCTGATTCAAAGGACAAACCGGGTCACCAATTGCTCACTCTTTTTTCCCTGCTTTGATTGCTATATCTCTCATATATCGATATTGTTATTGTTGAACTGACAAAGATATAGTCAGCCACAACAATTGGCGTCGTATGTGGGAACGATATTTCTTGAAGAATTAATCCAATTCTTGTGAAAGCCCACCAATCTGTACCTCATCATACAATGACGATCAAACAAGGGAATTATGTGGTCTTCAATGAAACTGACACCTGTGATGGTGTAGAAGCGTCTTAAAGCTCCCACCACACCCGATTGGTGGAATCTGGTCCAAACACTTGAGGACGCCAAGGCAGTCTTGGCCGTCCTCAACAAGAAGCGTATTTTCTTCGATGGCGAGGGTGAACTACCCTTGGCCAAAAAGACCATCAACGACGACGGAACCTCCAAGGGCAAGGGCGTCATGTCCGAAAAGGGGTGGTCCATAGGTCAATTGGCTTACAATGCAGCCAAGCACGCAATCGTTCGGACTCACCGGGCCCTGGAAAGACCAGCCGTGTCGAACAATGTGTTCACCTGCCTCGAAAGCCAGGGTGCCCGGAAAGCTCCGACAAGGGGCAAAGACGAAGCCCATTCCCAGAATGCCGCGCAGAACAAGTGGAACAGGACCTGATCATGGCCCTAAAGATGCATCATGGGGTATGCCGAGTAACTCTGTAATCAACCAGAGCCAGGGACATGGGATCAACGCGGCCAACAACCCGCGCGATGCTCAGGTCGCCGCACTAGCTAGAACTGTCCAACAATTGATGGAAAAGGTGGTGGACCAGAATGGTTCCACGGGAGTAGATGATGGTCTCACCATCCCAGACTCCCCATTGGGAACAATGGTTACTCTAGCTCCTACCTAGAGGAAAATCAGCATAGCGGCTCAAGATCGCTACAATGGGAGCACGGATCCCAAAGTCTATGTGGTTAAATACAATTCGTATATGGCCTCGATGGGGGTGTCGAACGCGATGAAGTGCAGTTATTTTCCCTGACATTGAGCGACGAAGCCCATATGTGGTACAATTCCTTACCAGCCTTCTCAGTGGACAAGTTTGAACAATTGGCTCGATTGTTCCTAAGTCACTACACTGCCTTAGCACCCCGACCTACAACCAGGCAGCGGCTCATGAATACTCGACAAGGGTAAACTGAGTCGGATCGATCCTATGTCGAAAGGATCGACCGACTTATAATTGAGGGCGACCCCATAGGGGATGAGGCGAAACTGCTGGGGGCCGTGTCCGGCCTCAGAAAGGGGACCAAGTTTTGGCGATGCATGAGTACGGATTACCCTACCATCTACGCCGACTTTCGGAAGTGCGCTAGCCACCTCATCCACACAATGGAACTATTAGAGTCCCAGCTTTCGGATACGAAGGAAGTTGCGGAGCCGAAAAAGAGTTCTAAGAAAGTCGGGGGTCAATACAAGGCACCCAGCCGCTTCAAGCCGTTTGAAGAATCTATCCCGATAAAGCTGATGGAGGCTTTAAGCATGACACCTGGTCACGTCTATGCCAAAATCCAGGGACGAGACATGTTGCACACACCTCGCCCCATCAAAGATAAGAGCAAGCAAAACCCCAACAAGTTCTGCCACTATCACGCTCAGAAGGGGCACTACACCAGCGAGTGTAGGGATCTTCTAAAACAACTATGGAAACTCTATGAAGACGATTGTCTGGATGAGTTTGTCAAGAATCCTTGGGTAAATGACCAAGGTGGACTAGGTTGACAGCAGGATCGTCAGCCCAGGCAAGGTGAACAGGCGCAAAGAGAGCCCGCCCATGGGGCCGTACAAGGCGAGCCGCCTGTACCATCCATGCCGGAGGGTGCAGGAGGTCATATTATTGATACCATCTCGCCAATCGCCACGACAGGGGGCTATACCCGGCCTCCTCATCAAAACATAGAATGAAGGCGGAGGTCAGGGCAATGGAGAACGCCCAGAAAATTGTCTTGCCTATCCTGGCCGTGACCGAGGAAACTCGCAAGATCGAGTTTGGGGAAATCGACAAGGCCGGCATTGTTTACCCAAACATTGATCCGCTTGACATCAAAGCCAATATTATGGGGACAATCATATGTCGGCTACTGGTCTATGGAGGGGCTTTTTGCCACATCCTCTTCAAGCATACATCACCCCATGTGATCATACAGTGAAGGGCTTTGGGAACGCAACAGTTAAGCCTCTGGGCATGATCCGCCTAACTGAGGAACTCGTATCTACCATAGATGAGAAGGTTAGGAATACTAGGCTTCTAGATTTCCTTGTAATCGACCTCCCGAGCACCTATAATGGTTTTCTCGGGAGGCCATTTGAACATGAATTTGAGGCTGCGTCCTCCACCTATTACTTTTGTGTAAAATTCCCCACCAAGAGTGGGCTTTTCGGCACTGTTAAGGGTGACCAAGTGGATGCCATAGGCTATTTGCTTTACTCTTTGTCTTATTTCAATTCGGTGCACTTGCATGGTCGTCAAGTAATGATGTTAAATAACGAAACATGTAACATCAAATTGACTGATGAGAGGGCAAATAAGAGAAAGCATGAGAGCCTCGACCCCAGAATGGGTCCCTAACCTGAAGACTTTATACTCGAAGCCGAGATAGACGACCCCAGACTTGATGGACCCAGAGCGGTACCCAGGGAGGAGCTTGAAAGAGTCCAAGTGGACCCAACTCGGCCAGAGTTAGAGGTCATTATAGGATCCAAATTTCCTAATGATCTAAAGGTGGAGGTAATCGACCTCTTGCATGTCGACCCAAAAAGAAGTCCGATAGCTCAGAAAAGGAGGAAATTTAGCCCAAAAAAATATGCTGCCCTCGCAGAGGAGGTAAAGAAGCTGCTGGATAACGACTTGATCATGCAAGGCGGCCAGCAATAGTGGGTCGCCAATGCGGTGCTCGTGAAAAAGTCAAATGGGACCTGGCGACTTTGCATTGACTTCACCGACCTCAATGAAGCATGCCCAAAGGATTTCTTTCCCATGCCGAACATTGACCATCTAATTGATAATACGGTAGGCCACGAAATGATGTCGTTCATGGACGCGTTCGCCGGATATCATCAGATAGCTATACACGAGCCAAATCGGCAGCATACATCCTTTTTAACAGATAAGAACATGTATTGTTGGAAAAGAATGCCCTTCGGCTTGAAAAATGCCAGAGCAACATATCAAAGATTAGTCAATCACATGTTCGCCGAACAAATAGGCAAATCGATGGAAGTGTACGTGGACGACATCGTCGTCAAAAGCCTAAAGAAGCCGCGAGGACCATCTGGCTCACCTCGCGCAGGCTTTTGAGATCCTCAGGAAGTTCAACATGTGGCTTAACCCATAAAAGTGTAATTTCGGAGTCGAGTCAGGAAAATTCCTGAGGCATCTAATCAGCAAATGAGGGATTGAAGTAAACCCAACCAAAGTCCAAGCCATTTTGGATATGGGAGCCCACACGACCAGGAAAGAAGTTCAGAAATTGACAGGGTGCCTGACCGCTTTAAAAAGAAATATATCACGAATGGGGGATAAATGTAAGCCAATGTTTGACACCATCCGAAAGAAGGCAAGGTTCGAATGGATGGCCGAAAGTCTGGATGCCTTCGACAAGATCAAATCTTATCTGGCCGACGTTAGTATTTTAGCCAAACCAATCCTGGCGAAATCGCTTTTTGTACCTAAGCGGCCTCGACCGACCGCTCCGAAAGGCAAGATTTCAGAGAGCCGAGGGTCGTTTCATCTTCCTAAATACTTCGTAAGTCAGACGTTGACTGACACAGAGCAGCGATACCCTCCTCTGGAGAAATTAGCTTACGCCCTAGTCATGAGCGTGAGAAAGCTGAGGCCTTAGTTCTTCGATCACCAAGTTGAAGTCCTCACCTCCTTGCCCCTTCGCAACATACTTCATCGAACTGATACGTCAGGCCGATACCTTAAATGGGCAATCGAGGTCAGACAGTACGGGGTGACCTACGCGCCGCGACCTACAATAAAAGCCCAAGCTCTAGCCGATTTCCTCGTCGAGTTAACCCTCCCCCCAAGGGCCAGCGACTCGTTTGACCCACCGTGGGAATTATATGTAGATGGATCGACAACTACCAACAAGTCGGGGGCAAGGTTAGTATTGATCAGTCCGGATGGCACTTCTTTTCAAAACGCCATCAGTTTTGACTTCCCGGCCTCCAATAACAAAGCTGAATATGAAGCACCCATCAGCGGCCTGGAGATATCCGTCGTGATGGGTATCGAAAAACTCCAAGTACATATAGACTCCCAGCTTGTGGCACGCCAAGTGTCGGGGGAGTATGAGGCCCTGGTTGAAAGGATGATGACCTATCAAGAGGTCGTCAAAATACTCTGTCTGAAGTGTGAACAAATCCACATCAAGCTAGTACCAAGGAACGCGAACTCACAAGCCAATGCATTGGCGCGATTAGCGACTTCGGAAGGGCCGGCTGAGATGAAGGATGTCACCATCACAAAGCTCTCCCACCCCTCCACTGCTAATACAACATTCGCTACCCTAGACACCCCGAGTGTGAGATGGATGACACCTATCATTGACAACTTGATGACCGGAACTTTACCACAAACAGAATTCAGGCAAAACAGTTACAACTTCGGGCAACCCGATACACTCTGATAAATAATGAGTTATAGAAGCGCGGCTTCATCATAACATTGCTCCGATGCGTTACATAAGAACAGGGGCAAACCATCCTACGAGAGATACACGAAGGGGTGTGATGAAACCACACTGGGGGGCAATCACTCGCACACAAAGCAACTAGGTAAGGATATTTCTGGCCAACTTTAAGAGCTGATGCAGTGGCTTTTGCAAGAAAGTGTCACAAATGCCAGGTCTATGCGCCATCAATCAAAGTCGCTCCGGAGGAACTTTCCAGCATCCTCAGTCCGTGGCCCTTTGCGAAGTGGGGAATAGATATCATCGCCCTTCCAACAGCCCCATGCTCAGTCAAATACGCCCTGGTTGTAGTGGATTCCTTCACAAATAGGTCGAGGCTGAGGCTCTGGAAACCATAGATCAAGAGCACGTCATCAAGTGTTGGAATATGGAGCCACGTAAACACGTAATACATGCGCAGCGGAAATAAATAGTTCACCAACAACGAACACACAATTACATAATTGAGTACATATAAACATAAAGAAAAACCTTACAGCAGATCAAAGGCAGATTTCTCAACTATGGTATCCACGTAATCCCCGTGAACAAATTTGCAAGGATTTGCCAATGTTGAATCTGAGACGGAATTTGCTAGGAAAATCCTTAATCTAGATTTTACGGAGAATCAGAACTCTTGTTATTACTTTAGTCAATAATGAATCTCAGGGTGTCATATTTATAGGGAAAGACTAGCCTAAGATTTAAGCTATCTTTTAGTTAGGAGGATAACTCCTGATCCTGTTGAAGCATATCTCAAAGATATGTTTTTCCCTACAGATATTTTCCTACAATAATATTCCATAATATTATTTTGGGATTCTTATTTAATTAAATATAATTTAATTAAATAATAATAATTAATTCCAAATTAATATATTATTAATTCTCCATAAATTAAATATTAAATCCAATTTAATACTTAATCAACCAACTCTAATCTGCACACGGGAGTTACTTGTTGTGTGACCCATTGGCCCTCATATATCGAGCGATTAGTCAAACTAACGGTTTTAATTGAACCCTAGACAATAAATCTGACATTCTCAATATATGAGATACATTGGGAAAAAACGTGCAACTACCTGTAACTGTAACATGAGCTATTGCGATTTCCTCCTTTCATTCATGAATACTCGATTAGCCTTGAACATGATGAAGTGTCAATTCAATTCGATATATCTCAAATCACTAATTGATCATTCGTGTCAACCTTGGTCACAAAGTCCAAGGAGACGTGCATTGGCCAATGACTTTGATCCAATTATGACGAGAAGATGAGTATTCTGTCTAAATCCAGTTTGAGGAATGAATCCTTTTCTTGGCTCAACTACCACGCACATGCATTTCGTGTTGAACCCAATCCAATCCATATCTACCCATTGAAGGGTATAAGCATCAGTCATATGGTCAAAGTTCATCACTCCACACATGTCGTGCGTATTGACCTAGAGTCAAAGGATTATCGCATCACTCCCACTAACCGAGACACCCTTAGACACATATAGTGGAACTACATCAAACGGCTTCTCGGATGGGTATACCAATACCCTCTAAGGTATTTGTGCATCCATCATGAGATATCTAATATCTCGTAGTAAGCGAGATCTTACTACACTCTCTAAGAGTATGATGCAGATCGCACACCAATCTCCACTGCATCATCAATATCCCTTTCTTGATGATCCTTGATTGGGGCTATTTGAAAATCATGCTTAAGTCATCTGAGTACTCACATACTCAATGACAGCAGTGATCCAAGGAACACAGATAAGAACAAATGCAAACAATCAAACATAATATTCTAATAAGTGTAATGCCATACATTTAATATTAAATAAACAATAATATTAAACCAACACTGAATATTATCTTAGTGTTATGTCCATACAAAGGATTCTCTCTAGGACACTAACACTACCAATCTCCCACTTGAACTAGAGCCAATCACCTACATGCCTAACCCCTAGACCATTGAAATGTCTAGTGTGTACATGAACACTTAAATCTTTGATGAAAGGATCAACCAAATTATCTTCCATGGGAACACGTTCTAACTCTATCTCCCCTCTAGCGATTATCTCTCTTATCAAGTGATAACGCCTCGACACATGCTTGTTTCTGTTATTGGATCTCGGTTCCTTAGCTTCCGCAACCGCACCAGTGTTGTCACAATATAACTTTATTGGACTGCTGGCACTCGGAACTACCCCTAGTTCATTTAAGAACTGTTTTATCTAGAAAACTTCTTTGGAAGCTTCAGCCGCAACAATGTACTCAGCTTCGGTTGTTGAGTCCACGCAGTATTCCCTTGCTTGGAACTATTCCAGCTAACCGCCCCACCATTGAGAGTGAACACATAGCCTGACTGAGATTTGTAATCATCACAGTCAGATTTGAAACTTGCGTCCGCATAGCCAGTAGCCAATAGCTCAGACTGTCCCCCGTAGACTAAGAAGTATTCTTTAGTCCGTCTGAAGTACTTAAGAATATTCTTGACAGCAATCCAGTGAGGTTCACCCGGATTCTGTTGATATCCACCAGTGATGCTGACAGCGAAGGCCACATCTGGCCTAGTGCAAGTCATGGCATACATGATGGACCCAATTGCGGATGCATATGGTATGTCCTTCATGTGCTTGATATCATCGACTGTGGAAGGGCAATCCTTCTTAGACAATTTTATCCCATGACATGCCGGTAGAGAACCTCTCTTAGAGTTCTCCATCGCAAATTGTTTCTACACCTTATCTACGTAGGTGGACTGTGATAACCCCAACATCCTCTTGGATCTATCCCTATGGATCTTGATCCCTAAGATGCAACAGGCCTCACCAAGATCCTTCATCATGAAGGTCTTTGACAACCATTCTTTCATGGACTGCATGAGAGGGATATTGTTTCCATAATTAGTATGTCATCAACATACACAACTATGAAGACATTATTCTTCCCATTGCACTTTCGATAGACGCACGGATCCTCCGAGTTTCTGATGAAGTCAAATGATTTGACAACCTCATCAAATCGGATATTCCAACTCCTAGAAGCTTGCTTCAATCCATAGATGGATTATTTGAGCTTGCACACAAGATTAGATTTTGGTTTCGAGATAAAACCTTCCGTTTGAGTCATGAATACTTCCTTATCAATGTTTCCATTGAGGAAAGTTGTTTTGACATCCATCTGCCAAATCTTGTAATTGAGGTGTGCTGCTACCGCAAGTAAAATTAGAATGGACATGATCTTAGCAACTGGTGAGAAAGTGTCTACATAGTCAATGCCTTCGCGTTGACTGTAACCTTTCGCCACCATCCTAACCTTGTAGGTTTGTACCTTGCCATTTGCATCGGTCTTATGCTTGTAGACCACTTGCAACCTATGGGTTTGACCCCTTTTGGCAATTCAACCAAGTCCCAAACTTGATTGATATACATCGAGTCCATCTCGGATTTCATGGCTTCATGCCACTTCTTTCAACATCTAATGTTGCCTCAGTGTAAGTTTTAGGTTCTTCCTTATCCGGGATCTCCACGTCATCATGTTCCTCCACGAGAAAACCATAATATCTGGTGATCGGATTACGAACTCTAGTAGACTTACGGAGTTGTGGTTGTTCAGGCTGTACATTCTGATCTTGAAATTTTTGTGGTACAGCGATTTCATCGTTGACCGTGGAGGCCTCAAGATTGATGCTTCCAGACGCTCCTTGAGCACTTCCGGATGCTTCTTGAGCGGGAGTTTGAACAATGATATTCTCATTCAGCCTACTTAGAGTTCGTTGCTCAGGCATTGCAACTCCAATTACGCTCCCACTGGCTGAAAGAGGATCACTATGTGATAAACTTCCATCGTGTGAGCTACTGAATGCTCCCACTGATTCTTGGTCAAGTTGCTTTGACAAGATATTAGTCTCTTTGTTAACTTGTGGTTCTTGAATTTCTTCAAGTTCTATCATCTTACGGCCTTGTTCCTTAAAGACGTAGTCTTCTTCGAGGAACCTGGCCTACCTAGAAATAATCACTGGCTGTTTCTCCGGTAGATAGAAACAGTATCCTTTAATTTCCTTAGAATATCCCATAAAATAACCCTTTTCACCTTTGGATTCCATCTTATCGGTGAGCATCTTTTTCACAATCACGGATCAACCCCATGTTCTGATATGCGAAAAAGTTGGCTTCTTGCCACACCATAATTCATATGGTGTATGCTCAAGTGATTTGGAAGGAATCCTATTCAGAATGTAGATTGAGGTTTGTCACGCGTATCCCCATAAGAGTGTCGGAAGAGAGAAAAAACTCATCATGGACCTTACCATGTCTAACAGGGTTCGATTTCTCCTTTCGGACACACCATTCATTTGAGGTGTTCCGGGAGGAGTCCATTGCGACTAGATTCCATGTAACTTAAGTAATCAGTGAATTCATGGCTAAGGTATTCACCTCCTCGATCTGATCGTAGAGACTTGATACTCTTACCAAGTTGCATCTCTACTTCAGCCTTAAACTCTTTGAATTTCTCAAAAGATTCAGATTTGTGTCTCATAAGATACACATACCCGTATCTTGAAAAATCATCAGTAAAAGTGATGAAGTATCCGAACTGACCCCTAGCTAGAGTGGGAAATAGTCCACAGACATCACTGTGGATCAACTCTTGAACTTTTTTTGGCACGAACTCCTTTCCCAGAAAAGGGTTTATTGGTCATCTTGCCCTTGAGATAGGATTCACAATTACCATAAGACTCATAGTCGAATGGGGTTAAGTAGTCTAACTTTCTTAACCTTGCAATCCTATTCTCATTTGCATGACTAAGTCTACAATGCCACAAGTAAGTTGGGTTTTCATGATTACTAAGTTTGAGTCGTTTGTTTTGTATATTAAGAATATTATGTCCACAATGCAACAAATATAAACCATTCGATAAAGGAGCATTTCCATATAAATCACCATTAAGCAAAAAATAACAATTATTATTTGCAAAATGGAAGGAAAACCCTTCAATGTGTAACATAGGTATAGAAATAATGTTGCGAGTAATAGATGGAACAAAATAACAATTATTCAGTTAAAGTCTAAAACCAGAGGGTAAATCTAAAACATAAACGCCAACACGTACAACAGCAACTCTTGCTCCATTCCCAATGTGTAGGGCGACTTCACCCGACCTAACTGCCTTGCTATGCTTGAGACCCTGCACATTAGTACAAATGTGTGAGCCACAATCGGTATCCAATACCCAACAGTTAGTATCATTTGTGGACATGTTTATCTCAATAACAAACATACATGTTCTAGTGGCTGAGACACCTTGTGTCTTCTTTTCAACTTCTAGAATCTTACAGTCCTTCTTCCAATGCCCCTTCTGCTTGCAGTGGAGACAAACATCATTGTCCACCCTCTCCTTCTTTTGAATTCCACCTTTGGGCTTGAGGAAGTTCGGCTTGGAGCCTTTCTTTGCCTTGCCCTTCGCTTCTTCTTTCCTTTCAGAGCAGAAGTAGAGGTACTGACCATGAGCACGGGTTTTTCCTTAGTAGTGGTAGACTCAAAAGTCTTTAGCATGTTATGCAGTTCGGATATAGTCGATTCCGTCTTATTCATATTGAAGTTTACTACGAAACTCGACCTCTTGAGGACTACTTTCGACATATTTGCGGCGAGATCGCCACCCCAAGCGAAGTGATCCTCCCCTAACTGTATATGACGACAAAGTAAAGTTCATAATAAAATCACAATGCCAATAAGACGAATAGAACACATGCAAGATTTAAAGTCGCATAAGGAAATCAAGTTGGCACAATAAAGGAAAGAAAAGAACAAATTTCATTAATGAGAATAAGCCCGAAGGTCGGTACATCATAGAAGTCCAAAGGCCAATTACACCAAATGCCCTAGAGCCAACAAAAAGAAAGCCCGAAGGCCGGTACATCATAGGAGCCCGAAGACCAGTTACATGAAACAGCCTAAAGCCAGGAAAAAGGAAGAAAGAGGTACATCATGACAAGTGATAGCCGACGGTTTACTAAGACCTAAACTTTACACAACTAATTAAGAGACGACTTCAAATTTGGGAAGATGCTGATCAATGGTATTGTTGGTGCTGGGGTTCAACAACTTCTCAATCTCCTTTTTCTTATCGGGATTCTTGAAGTTGTCATTCTTTAGGACGTCCAGAATCCCATCAGCAGCACCACTGACTATGTTCAAAGGCTGCCCACCTAATTGTTGCTGAATAATACTAAAAGATATGTGGACAACTCGTCTCCTTAGTTTTTGGCTGGTAAACACCTCCTCTAGAGGCCGATTGGGGCCTGCTCGTCAGGAGGTATTTTCCCCAATGTCCCATGACCTTCTGCTGGGGCCCGTACTCAGCCGTCTGGGTCTCAAGGACCATCTCGGACTCTGTCGACTGCGTCTCGTCAAGATCGGGAGAGTGGTACATGATCCGACTTTGATTGAGAAAGAAAGACAAGTCAATGCCAAATCCTTCCAAATCTTTAATATCCAGCATGACATTGGGAGCGGGAGGGAAGTCGTGAACATAATTGGCCAGCTCGGCCACGAGGTCGGAGAGATCGGCATTAGGGCTCTTCCGACGAACATCTCGGATGGCCCCCGCAACCGCCAAGACATAAGCAAAATTTGCATTTTGCTTTTTGACCTGCTTGAAATGCTCTTCCTGGGCGGCCAATATTGCTTCGACCTCAGTATCCTTGCTGGCCAGATCCCCCTTCAGCCGGGCCAAAGCATCCCTCTCCGAGACCTTTTTGGCCAGGTTGGCTTTTTTGACCTCCAGCTTCTTCTGCACCTCATGAGCAGCTAGCACAGATTTGGCCTGCTCAAAAATCGTCGCCTGGGCCTTCTCCAGATTGGAAAGCTCGGCCTCGGATTGGGCACATGCCTTCTCCATGTAGAGAGTAGCCTTTAGGGAGTGAACAACAACCGAGTACATATTGCCCGTGACCCTTTGACTATGGGCAGTTGAATAGTCGTCCTTCGTCCACACCCGCGGCACATTCCTCATTATTCACACCAGGTTGCTAGGCCAATCATCGGGCATGCCCTCCAGTGTGGGGAGCTTGGACCTCAGAAAGCTCAACACCTCTGGTGAGAACTTGGTAGGTGTCAGGTCCGGGCTGAAATACAGAAGAACACACATTAAATCAACGATATCAAGAAGGGATTCACTATCAAAGTCACAACAACCTACCACTTCACTGACCCCTCATCCCAACCGAACAAGAGTCATCATCCGGATGGCGACCTTCCACCCCGACTGGAGTTGAAAGGGGGGTCAGAAGAGGAGCCACCCTCCCAGTGCCCCGGTGGGATGCAGATCGATGTGTGCCGGTCTCTTCCCGCGCCCTTTTGTGAGGTTGCTCACCTGCCGCTGGGGCAGACTCGACAGTTTTCTTCTTGCCCTTATCAGCAGCAGAAGGCGGGGTCTAGACCGGGGAATCTACAGGGGCGGCCGAGCTGGAAAGGCGCCTCATGGAACCAAGCACCGACTTCTGGCGGGAAGCCATTTCAGAAGCGGAAGGTTTCCGGTGGTAGGTCGAAATCTCTGGATCTATCACAAAACCAGAAAAAACCTTTAGCATAGCTTCACAGAATGCGACTAAAGAAATGCAGTGAAGACTTACAAGGAATTTGTAGGTGGCGGGGGTAAGTATACAACCCAGTTGCCAAACGATCAAGTTTAGAATTTAACGACTCAACGTCTCGCCAGCTCGGAGGTGTGTCTCGGGCTTCTTTGAATGCCTCGTGAAAGTCCCAGTACAGATCGGCGGATCGGGACGTGAACACTGCAAGACAAGAAAAGAATTAGATCAGTACAACTGAGTACAAAATATACAAAAAAAGAGATACCATTTTCAACACGGGTCGCATAATCCTCGGGAACTCAGATATGTAAGGTGCTGGATAGGGGCACTGACTCCCATGCTTCTCCGACAAACCACCATTTTTGGTGCCAATCGACCTTATTCGGGATCCCGCTCACGAGCTCTTTGCCCTAGTGAAGCCGCACGGCATGGTAGCCTCCGGCCTGGGCGATGGGCGACATCACGTAAGATATTTCTTCGGGATTAGGCAGCCTCCTCAATCCTTCCTGCCCCAACACGACCATGGTGGAGATGATATAACCCCATCCATTCGGGGTAATCTGCGTGAGACTTAAGTTCCAGGCCGCTAATAAATGGGAAATGGCCGGGTGTAATGGAAACCGGATTCCAGCCGCCATGGTAGGTTCATTCACGGCTATCATCCCCAGAGGAGGCTGATCGGTGCTTTTGTCGGAGGTCGCCCGATAAAATTGTACATCCCGAAACACCTTGTATAGGCAACGGAGTCCCCGCACATTCCGGTCAGAGCGCACCGACCCGTGCTTTTTAATTGATGACGCGAACTGCATCACAACTACTTGCGATATTGATGCTCAGGTCCCTTGTAGGGAGCAGTCCGGTGATACAGCTCGTAATCAAAGATTCGATCATAAGCCCCATAATCAGGAGCCGGGGCAGAAGGGCCCACCGTTGCTAATCGCCCCCGAGGGACAGGAGGAAGGGGATTAACATCCAACAGGGAAACATGAGTGATTTCAGCCAACTCTTCCAAAAACTGATCATCCACCGGTTCGTCATGGCATCATCTTTCCGCCCATCGCCCATGGCCTTAGCCAAAGAGCCTTCACCCACATGCCCGGCGGCGGAACCGGAATCACGGCGGCGGCGCAGAGCGAGGGAACATCGTCCTCAGAAGATGAGGAAACCACCATGGGTCGTGACACGGGAGGAGCAGTAGGAATTCTAGAATCCATTCAAACATGGAGGAATCAAAAAGTTTACCTGTATACGATCTCAAGGCAGAGGCACGAGAAGGTTTTTCCGGTGGAAGAAGAACCTGAACTAGGGAAAAACGAAGTAAACTCTCTCGAAAAGCTTTCCGGGGAAAAAGGTTTGAAAACCTAATTCCCCGTCTATTTATAGAAGGAGAAGCGGGGCCAAAATGAAATTAATCAAACTTTGGGTCCCTCCAGCAAACAAGTCGTAGGATTTGTGCGTGTAAATCACCGCGACATCCCATTGGATCACCCTGCGGCGCCTCACGTCATCGCCCTGACAAACTATTATTTTGAATCTCTGAAACCAAGGGAAATCCGATGCGCCGATTCGCGATATCGAGGTGACTTTTTTTCTACTCGGGACAACAAATTATCATTTGCGAGCTCCCTCGGGAACAGGAAGTCGCAATCCGAGCTTACCATCAGATCAAGTCGATATCCCGATGCATAATCACGCGACCTCGACTTGAGGGACAATTGTTGTAGCACGATTATTCTACTCCCCCTCAAGACCCAGGTATAACAGGTTTAGAGATAATCACCTCCAGATAACGCCGACATAAGAAGGTCGCCCGAAGGGGCAAACATCCAAGTCACAGATTACAAGAAGTCGCGTAGCAACCTACCCAAAAACACCATAAGTCGCATAGCGAAGATCCAGATCGGGATGCGACTTGAATCGATAACGGTCAAACAAACCCAAATAAGGAAGGCACCCGACAAGCCACCAAGTCCGCCCGGGAACACCGCCCCGACATCGACGCTCATTAAAGAGGCGACCTCGGACCATCTAAGGCCAACGAGCAACTTGCAAAATTGAAGTCATCTATCGAGCATATTTCCTTATGTAATCTCCCGCCCATGAGGCGGGAATAATAGTATAAATAGACCTGTGAGATCACGATTGAAAAGGTTGAACATTTTTAGATTCTAGGCATTTATAATACACTTAATTCCAGGCTTGGACGCCCCCGGACGTAGTCTGATTCAAAGGATGAACCGGGTCACCAATTGCTCACTCTTTTTTCCCTGCTTTGATTGCTATATCTCTCATATATCGATATTGTAATTGTTGAACTGACAAAGTTATAGTCAGCCACAACAGGAGACGGTGCCCATATAAGTGGTAGTCCGTATGAAATCATGTTTGGGTAGGCGACGCCCAATAATTGTTCAAATATGATGTATATTAACATGTTAGATCTCGATTAAGCAATTTGTTGGTCCCGAAAAACCCGATTTAAAACTCGTAAAATCTCACTTCGAGGTAACTTTAAGATTTTTCCGAATGTGTGTTATGCATATTTGCTAAAGTATGTATGACAGTTAATTATGAATGCAAATAAGAACACACGTATTTTTATAGTGGTTCGGACTAACTTGTCCTGCATCCACTCTTCCCTATCAGCAGGAGTACCAACTTAACCAACAAATATTTATGGAGCTCTCGCTCAACGGGACTTTTCTCCCTTACGGGATCGCCTATAGATGTTTAATGAGTTCTCACTCTCTCGGGACTTATCTCCCTCACGGGATTGCCTACCCTCCCTTACAGGATTGCTTCTTAACTACCTCACTTAACCACTAATTTTCTCTCTCAAGAAAGGGTATGGGTTTGGTGTTATTTCCAACTAGGAGAGATTTTTCCTTACATTGTTTTAGCCTTTAAGCTAAGGTTGAGAAAATCTCTCTAAGCTTAGGATATTACATTTATGCTTAGGAATAATGAAGAACACTCTTGGGTAAATTTGGATATTAAATGCTCTGTGTTCTTGAATGGAGATGCTTGAATATTTGGCTTTAATCTTCACTTTGCAGCATCCTCCATTATCTTCTTTTGAAGATAGTGCAATGTATTTATAGTGTGGATTTGAATATTACCGTTGGAGAGTAAATTCAAATCCATACTAATAGTCTTCCAGTTTTTCTTTGTCCTTTTGCACTTTAGCTTGCAGCTTTATGTCACATCAATATATGTGTTGTCATCTTCTCATTGGACAACTTTATGTGTGTCTAACGGATCTTATTTTAACTTGTCTGATTACTGTTCAGCTCTTCTGATTCTGGTCGCCTGATCTGGTATGCAGATTTCTGGTCTGCAGAAATCTGGTCTGTAGAAATCTGGTCTGCAGATTTCTGGTCTCCTGATCTGATCAGCACAACAGATAAGATCAGCACAACATCAGGTCAGCAGCATCTGGTCAACTACATCTAGTCAGCAGCATCAGGTCAGCTGCATCTGGTCAACTGCAACTGGTCAGCAGCATCAGGTCAGCTGCATCTGGTCAGCAGCATAAGGTCAGCTGCATATGGTCAGCTGCATCTGGTCAGCAGCATCAAGTCAGCTGCATCTGGTCAGCAGCATCAGGTCAGCTGCATCTGGTCAGCTGCATCAACAAACTGCATCAACACTGCATCAGCAAACTGCATTAGTTGCTGCATCTGATCTCGATCAGCCTCTTCTGTAGCCTCGTCTGATCTCGATCATCTTTGTCTGATTTCATGAGTTCCCCCTTAACTTGTTCTCTCGTTCCCCCTCAACTTGTTATCTATTTATTAACTTAAATAACACAAGTTGATAATGTTTTGGCATAATTCATCAAAACTAAAATATCCCAACAATTTCCCCCTTTTTGATAATGACGCCAAAACTAACTAACAACAAAAAAAATATATTAGAAAAATAGTGTTAGTTAAACAAGTGAAATAATGAAGAACATTTGATGCATTAAAAAAAATGATGAGAAGATGATTGTCAACCTCCATGAATTTTATAAATAATATGCATTTTAAACTAAATGGGTTTTAACAAAAAAGATCAGTTCAGGTGTTCACATTAAAATCTAGTGAACTTTTGAACCCCTGCTCTGATACAAATTGTTGGTCCCGAAAAACCCAATTTAAAACTCGTAAAATCTCACTTGGATGTGACTTTAAGATTTTTTCGAATGTGTGTTATGCATATTTGCTAAAGTATGTATGACAGTTAATTATGAAAGCAAATAAGAACACACGTATTTTTATAGTGGTTCGGACTAACTTGTCCTACATCCACTCTTCCCTATCAGCAGGGGCACCAACTTAACCAACAGATATTTATGGAGCTCTCACTCAACGAGACTTATCTCCCTTACGGGATCGCCTATAGATGTTTAATGAGTTCTCACTCTCTCGGGACTTATCTCCCTCACGGGATTGCCTACCCTCCCTTACAGGATTGCTTCTTAACTACCTCACTTAACCACTAATTTTCTCTCTCAAGAAAGGGTATGGGTTTGGTGTTATTTCCAACTAGGAGAGATTTTTCCTTACATTGTTTTAGCCTTTAAGCTAAGGTTGAGAAAATCTCTCTAAGCTTAGGATATTACATTTATGCTTAGGAATAATGAAGAACACTCTTGGGTAAATTTGGATATTAAATGCTCTGTGTTCTTGAATGGAGATGCTTGAATATTTGGCTTTAATCTTCACTTTGCAGCATCCTCCATTATCTTCTTTTGAAGATAGTGCAATGTATTTATAGTGTGGATTTGAATATTACCTTTGGAGAGTAAATTCAAATCCATAAAAATAGTCTTCCAGCTTTTCTTTGTCTTTTTGCACTTTTGCTTGCAGCTTTATGTCACATCAATATATGTGTTGCCATCTTCTCATTGGACAGCTTTTTGTGTGTCTAACAGATCTAATTTCAGCTCGTCTGATTACTGTTCAGCTCTTCTGATTCTGGTCGCCTGATCTGGTATGCAGATTTCTGGTCTGCAGAAATCTGGTCTGTAGAAATCTGGTCTGCAGATTTTTTGTCTCCTGATCTGATCAGTACCGCAGATCAGATCAGCACAACATCAGGTCAGCAGCATCTGGTCAACTGCATCTGGTCAGAAGCATCAGGTCAGCTGCATCTGATCAACTGCATCTGGTCAGCAGCATCAGGTCAGCTGCATCTGGTCAGCAGCATCAGGTCAGCTGCATATGGTCGGCTGCATATGGTCAACTGCATCTGGTCAGCTGCATCAGATCAGCAGCATCAGGTCAGCTGCATCAGCAAACTGCATCAACACTGCATCAGCTGCTGCATCTGATCTTGATTAGCCTCGTCTGCAGCCTCGTCTGATCTCGATCATCTTTGTCTGATTTCGTTAGTTCCCC
This sequence comes from Stenogyne calaminthoides, assembly GCA_037126765.1. NCBI lineage: Eukaryota > Viridiplantae > Streptophyta > Magnoliopsida > Lamiales > Lamiaceae > Stenogyne > Stenogyne calaminthoides. Next base: position 14,699,852 of record JBBCBC010000022.1, on the reverse strand, counting down.
CTTAACTTGTTCTCTCGTTCCCCCTCAATTTGTTATCTATAGATTAACTTAAATAACACAATTGATAATGTTTTGGCATAATTCATCAAAACTAAAATATCCCAACACAATTAATGCCCCGCCTTTAAAATGTCCTCACTAAAATATGATTTTCATTAAATTGAACGTTGTCTTCCATCAAAGTTAAAAGTAAACCGGAGATTTCGTTCCAATGCGTATTTAAGGCCCAAGTCTTTTGCTCGGATCTAAATCTAACGGGACTTTCACAAAGTATTTCCTCTTAATGGTTGTAAATCAACTTGACTTTGTTTCACCAGCCCAATCAAGGAAACGAAAGCCAAAGGGCATCCGATTGAACTAGGTTCAATCAACTAGGAGTTGCAGGTTTTGTAATTAGTTTGGAGACCTACCAGTTCTGCTATTATAGTAATCATCCCAAACAGATATTATAATAGTAGGAATGTGGATCCTTGTCCATTATGATTTATATTAGATATAAATTTGTATTCTTCCGATGAGGTCGTTGAATATGTGAAAATAATGGAGACAAAATAAATACAAAAGAAAGGCCACGTTTATTTTGATTGCTGAATATTGATCATAGGTTTAATTCCCATTTTATTTTATTTCTCTTGGTTAGTTGAAATGTATAACTGTTATTGAGATGTGTTTTGGAAACAAACTAGACCAAATTTTCTGGACTGGCACCGAAAATGTGTTTGGTGTTAAGGCAAGAAAAGATTGAGTACGTGTTGGACACGTATATACCTGTTACCCTTAAAGCTGGTACTCTGAGGCAGCCACGTTTGACGTAGCAACTAAGAAGAAGCATCAAGAGGATGCTTCCCAGGCTCAGTGTGTGATGTTGCTCGGCAGGACTCCCGAGATACATTGGCAACATGAGAAAATTGGTCCCTTCTAGATGCTCAAGAATTTGAAGGATCTCTTTGATTCTGAATCTCATTCTGAGATTTATGAAGTGATGAGAGATCTGTTCAGATGCAGGTTAGCAAAATGTGGGAAGATTTCACCTCATGTGTTAATGATGATAGGCCTAATTGAGAAACTTGGTAATTTAGGCTTTGAGCTAAGAGGCCAACGTTTTTCATTTATACTATCCTACAATCGCTCCCGAATTCATATTCTAACTTCATTGTGAACTACAATATGAATAAGACAGATGCGACCATGCCTGAACTTCACAACATGCTCAAGACTTTTGAGTTCACTATCACTAAGATGGTGTTCAAAAGAAGGAGCGGGTAGACAAGGATGTGAGCCTCTACTATAAGTAGAAGAGGGCATTGGAAGAAGGACTATAAGGTTCTGGTTGCGAAACGGAAGGCATTGGGTGCTTCTGGCACTAGAACATGTATGTTTGCTATTAAGATAGACATATCCACAAATAACACTAATTGTTGGGTATTGAATACCGGATGTGGCTCACACATTTGTACGAATGTGAAGGGGCTCATGTGTCTTAGGGCAGTTAGGCCAGGTGAAGTCTTCTTACACGTGGAAACGAAGAAAGAGTTGCTTTTGAATGTGTGGGGACTTATGTGTTAGGCTTACCCTTTGGTTTTAGATTAGAACTTAATGACTGTCATCTAGTTCTTTCTATTACTCGCAACATGTATTTGTTGCATTATGGATATGATGTTCTTAATATACAAAATAAAAGACTCAAACTTAGTAATCATGAAAATCCGACTTAATTATGGCATTGTAGAACTTGATCATGTAAACGAGATGAGAATTGCAAGGTTAAGAAAGTTAAACTACTTAATCCATTCGACTGTGAGTCTTATGGAGATTGTGAATCCTATCTCATGGGCAAGATTATCAATGAACTCTTTTTTGGGAAAGGGGTGCACTCTAGAGTTGATCTATAACGATGTTTATGAACCATTGTCCACTCTAGCTAGGGGTCACTTTGGATACTTCATCACTTTCACCGATGATTCTTCAAGATATGGATACGTGTATCTTATGAAGCACAAGTCCGAATCTTTTGAGAAATTCAAAGAGTTTAAGGCTAAAGTAGAGAAGCAACTTGGTAAGTGTATCAACACTATTTTATCGGATCGAGGAGGTGAGTACCTTAGCCATGAATTCATCGATTACTTGAAGTTAAATGGAATCTAATCAAAATGGACTCCTCCCGGAACACCTCAAGTGAATGGTGTATCAGAGAGGAGAAACCGAACCCCGTTAGACATGGTGAGGTCCATGATGAGCTTTTCAAGTCTTCGAACAATCTTATGGGATACACGTTACAAACCTCAATTTACATTCTGAATAGGATTCCATCTAAATCGGTTGAGCATACACCATATGGACCATGGTGTGGCAAGAAATCAACTTTTACACATATCAAACATGGTGTAGGTCCCGAACATCTTTTCATGAGGGCAGAAGTCACGAGGGGAGGGGTGAATAGACTTCTAAAAATCTTTTACGTGAGATCGGGTGTGAATGACAAGTTGCTTGATCAGAGTGCGAGTGAATCAGTTTGGACTAATATCCAACTTACTGATCGCCAGGGGGCAGATCAGTTCGGTGTCTATCAGTTTAACTGATGTGCGGAAGCTAAGTTGTACCCGTGTGAAAAACTAGTTTGTTAAGTCAGAATTCTAAGTTATCTGCTTTGAGTCAGTTGACAAAAGGTCAAGCCGATCAGATCAGTTGTTTGGTGCAAACCTGATCCAGACCTAGAATATGCATGCAGAATTCAAACAAGTAGTGTGTCGATAATGTAAAGAAGGTAAATTAGATAATGCACACCAGATTTTTATAGTGGTTCAAACAACTGTCCTACATCCACTCTTCCCTATCAACAGGGGCACCAACTAATCAATTGGTCTTAGATTAATGTGATAGTCCAATATAGTACAAGAGATATTTCAAGAGTTCTCACTCAACCAATCTCAGAGATCAGAACTAGAAACCCTAGTCTGAAATCTTGCTATACAAACTTAACCTAACTTTTGGTTTCGGTATAAGATTTGTTGTGTTCCAACTAGAATTCTATCCTAGTATATGAATAGCCAAAAGCTAGAGGATAAGAATTCTTGCTAAGATCCTATGGGATGAACACTTAGAGTATTTGCTTGATCTTGTGTTCTTGGTGCGGAAATGTAGCTTTGCTTGAGCTCGTGAATTATTTCTATAACCTTACTATGAAGGTTGATCCCATATTTATAGACCTTGGAATCAAAGAGCCGTTGGAGAGCAATTTGAATCTCAGACTATTTTAGGTAGCTTGCAGGCTTGATTTGACGTGCTCAGGAAGGCCATGCCGTCTTCGTGCAACTTTGTCCTTTCTAGTTGTTTGCCCTGATACGCCATATCCTGCATCGTAAGATCCGTACATACGTATCGATCTCTTAGTGGCTAACAAGTACAATTATTCAGCGCCTTGAAAAGCTAGCTATGTTAACATTTTTCTGGTCTGATAAACATCGTATGCCTTGGATAAGTAGATATGCTTATCACTTTTCTGACTTACCTTGATCTGATCAGTACTCTACTGATCAATAACCTTGAGTCTTCTGATATTGTTGTCTTAGCTTCAACCTATCGACTCTGCTAATGTCCTCATAGAATAGGTCTTCTTGTCTTCTCTTCAGATCTTCGCTTCTAATCTTGACCTAACCTATACATATTGAGTTCCCCCTCAATATGTGACCTAGTGTAATTCATCAGTTGTCTAACATGTTGAGCAGGTTTTCTATAAATTCATCAGTCGACTAACAGGTTCGACTGGTCCTATTACTATTGTTTTGGAACTTCCATCAAAACTATAAATTTCCTAACAATTTCCCCCTTTTGAAGAAACCAAAACATTAACAAGAAGGTATGCTGAACATAAATTAAACATTTAAGTAAAAGAGATAGTAAATTAGAAGACAATGATAATTTGTCTCAAGATCAGTAAAATAGAATATTTCATTGATAGATGTTCGCAGTACAAGTACATAATGAAAGTATTCTAAGCTGATCTTATAGTAATCTTCTTATCTTGTCAAAATTCTTCATCCATGGGAACGACACACATTTCGAACAGTCTTGCCTTGATCTCAGCAACTTTGCTTTCATCAGTAATATCATCTTGGGCTAGGCATCTGTTCAGAGTTGCATTAAAAGTAATCTAATCCAATTTTCCAATAGGAGTTTCTTGTAGTCCATGATTTCGACCCCGGTGTTCTTGACCTCTATCATGATATTCTCAAAGAACACTGGATGCTTGTTACTCAACCAATCTCTGAATATCTTATCTCTGTCCACACCGGTAGGAATAACCTGATTGATGTAAGCCGAGATGTACCATTCTCCTTTGATCTTCTTCCATTCTTTGACCATGTTTTTATCTGGCTTGACAATCACATCCACGTCTGCAGGAAGGACTGCTTCAACAAAGTGTGAACCTTCTCCAGATTCAGCTACAAGTCCTTTCTTCTTCTTTGCCGTGTAGGATCTGTCAAGGTTTGCTGCATCCTCAAGCTTTTTTTGCCTTTCGAGCTCTGCTTTCTTCTGTTCTTCAGCATTCCTTCTATCAGCAGGTTCTAAGGCTTTCTTTTTCCTTGCAGCAGCAGCTGGTTTCTTGCCTTTCTTGGCATGCTCATCATTTTCTATCGAGCAAGAGATATCTTCTGCTCTTCTGCAGCTGCTTGGGTATCTTTCTTTAACCTTTTCTTCTCTAGAGTGATCTTGATCCCATCTACAAAGTTCTCGACCTGATTTAGCCTTCCCTGGATTTCATCATCTTTCTCTTCTTCCCCCTTTTTGGTTCCCTCAAAAAGAGCTTCCAGCTCAGAGCTGAGGTCACCAATCTGCTTTGTAAGGTCATGCTTCAATTTTTTAAGTGCAGGAGATTCAGTATCAACACCAGGACTGGCCTTTTCAATTAATGTCAGCATAGAATTTTGAGTTTTATCTACAATAAGGCTGACTTTATCGAACATATGCTCAATCTTATAAGCAGCAGAGTTGACTCTCTTTGTAGCATCAGCAAGGTCATTTTGCATCTTGGTCAGCTCTGTCATCTTTTCATTCATCATTAGAGTGAACTGCTGATTTCTTTTCTCCTCAATCTTGGCCAACTACTCGTTCACCTCTACCATCTTGTTAGCTGTTGTATTTCTCAATTCTTCAGTTATTCTCATGTAGTGAGAAGATACTTGTTCTCTTTCAGTTCTGATGGCTTTCTCTATCTGTCTGGGAACGAAGAAGCTGACATCATCCCTGAACATTTGTGCCATGTTTTCACGGAATGTGTTTTTGATGTACTTCATCAGATCTGCTTCAAAGTTATGAGAGGTTTGCAGAATCTGAACTACCTGACCTACTGATGTCGAGGGGCCTTCGACCTCCATATCTTCAGCTTGACTCCCTCCGTGATCGAGTCTATCATGTGCTTTCGGTGATTGTGCCTCGGTGGCGGGTCTCATCTTGCGATCTCCCACATCGCCTTTCATCGGCTCCTTGCTTGCTCTTCTGGTTCTTCAATAATTTTCATCTCCTTGGCTGTCTGCTCAGTACCAGCCATCTGTTCAAACTGTTCTTCAACCTGAATTGGTTCGATATCACTGATCTCCTCATCAACCATCTTCATCTGCTGCATGGTCCGACTATATCGAACCATTTTGTGTGTTAGCTCCCTTTGCAGTGGAGTGTCCGACATTCCCAACTGTCTTGTGATCAGGCTGGCCACCGCATCATCAGAAATCAGATCTGGAGCATTTTCCACACCAGCTATCTTCCTTATCTGTAGTTCACATTCAAGAAAGGGACAAATGCAACCTTTCAGCTCCAGAACAGTTCTGAAATATTCAAATTTCTTCAGTCGGATGTCTCTCCAGGTTAGCACATCTAGGACTGTGGCCTTAGCATCTTGTTTGATGGCCAATTCCAGATATCTGTCTTCCAGCATTTTCTCCAGTTGCCGTTTGATGATTTCCTCTGTGAAAGAGAGAATTTCTGGTTCTGGCTCGGGCTAAGAGGGTGGAGAGAATGACACAACATAAATAGGATATGGATTTTCTATATGTGGAGTAGATGAAGTATCCAGATGAGCAGATTCGGTAGATGCAGAAGGAACCTGAGTTGTCTTCTACTGAGATTCAGTCTGAGCAGTACCAGAGATGTAACCTTGGAAGCCTGACCTGGTCCTCTTGGGGGCAATCTACTGATGGGAATATTATTATCATCTAAATCAGAAGGCTTATCTACCAGCTTTAACTCCTTCCTTTTTCCTTTTCACGCAAAATCAGCAATTGATGCTGTAGGTCCCGAACGGGTTTTGTGAGGGTGGAAGTCTAGAGGGGAGGGGTGAATAGACTTCTAAAAATTTTCGTGTGGATCAGGTGTGAACTGCAGATTACCCGATCAGAGTGCTAGTGTATCAGTTTAGACTGATGTTCAATCTTACTGAGTGCCTGAGGGCAGATCAGTTTGATATCTGTCAGCTTAACTGAATGGAGCGGAAGCTTGTTTTTACCCTTGTGAAAAACCAGTTTTATCAATCTGATTCTGAAGTCAGTTTTCAACCAGTTGACTAAGGTGTCAAATCTGATCAGATCAGTTGTTTGGTGCAGACTGAGCTTAACTTAGAATATGTATGATGTTTTAAACTCATTTGTGTGGCTTGTGTAAAGCAATAAGAATGCAAGTAAAAGAACACAAGACTTTTTATAGTGGTTCAGACGAAACCCGTCCTACGTCCACTCTTCCCTTAACACAGGGGAACCTTAACCTACTTTAACCTGCGGGACTTATATCCTTTTCAGGATGGCCGAGATGTTTACCGAGTTCCCACTCTTACAAACTTAACCTGCGGGACTTATATCCTTTTCAGGATGGCCGAGATGTTTACCGAGTTCCCACTCAAGCTTAACCTATGGGACTTATATCCTTAAAAAGGATAGCCGAGATGTTTATCGAGTTCCCACTCTACAAACGTAACCAGCGGGACTTATATCCTTAAAAAGGATAGCCGAGATGTTTAATGAGTTCGCACTCTACAAACTTAACCTAACTTGCGTTTGGGTAAAGAATGATTGAGGGTTCCAACTGGAAATCTATCCTGATGCTTTAGGTAGCCAAAATGCTAGTGGATAGGATTTCTTGCTAAGAACTAATCGGATGAACACTCTAAGAATAATCTTCAATGCAATGTTCTTTGAACGGAGATTTTGTTGTAGCTTTAGCTTCTTTTGCGGTGTCTCCGTGTTTGTTCTTGCTTTTATCTCTGTTGGTGCTTGTTAATCACTGTTGGTCCTTTTTAATCACTGTTGGTCCTCCTTCTTCAAAATGAAGACCGATCCCATTTTATAGACCTCTAAATCAAAGAGTCGTTGGAGAGCAATTTGAATTTCGGGCTATATTAGGTAGGCTGTAGTATATGATTGTGACGTGCTCTGATTATCGGCATGGCCGTAGGCATCATCAGTGCCGTTTTTGTCCGCAGCGTCGTATCCCGCAATGTCAGCTCTTTTTGTGCACTTGTCGCTTTCTCCTTGGCTTCGCGAGGCGGCACTTCTGAATTTTGTCCGTTAGACGATTGATATTCTTTTTGTAGAAGATTCGTCTTGTCTGGTGTATCTTTTTAATTGTCACCGGTGTGGTGACTTGATCGGATAAGCGATCGATCTACCATGTTGAGTCTTCGATGCATATTGTCTTAGCTTCAATATCACGGGACTCTGCTGAATGTAGGTCTTGTGTCTTTTGATCTTGGTGTCTCTCGAGCCTCGGTGTATTCGGTCATCTTTGAGTCTTGAGTTTATTCTTGAGTCTTGAGTTTATCTGAGTCTTCGAGTTCATCCCAGTCTTCATGTTTATCCGAGTCTTCGAGTTCATCCGAGTCTTGAGTTCATCCGAGTCTTGATGTCTTCTTGTCTTCACCTGATCTTCTGACTTCTTGTCTTCTGATTTGAGCTTAGTCTTCTGATCTTCTGCCCTTATCTGGGTCATCTGATGCTTCGACCTGACCTATACATACTGAGTTCCCCCTTAATATGTGACCTATCTTTTACTTCAGCTATCTATATATTTCAGGTGGTCATCTTAATCTGATTCTAAGTCATCACCCGATTGTGTCCGACCGTCCTATTACAACCTGTTTTGGAACTTCCATCAAAACTAAGTTACATATTTCCCAACAATTTACCCCTTTTTTATGGAATTAAAACACTTAACCAAACTTAATCAGAAAAACAGATACCATGCTTGGAAATGTAGAAAATGCAAATGGTACATACTTCAGAAGACAATGAGATGTTGTCTTAGAATCAGTGAGATGAAGAATTTTATTCAGATAGGTGTGTGCATTGTAGAATACATGAAGAGCGTACCTATCATCTGATTCCAAGTTGTCTTCTTCAGGTGTACTTGAACATTTGCAGTTCTTTGGGGATGCAAAACATCTTGTACATCCTTTGCATTAGTTTGTCCAGCTCTTCTTTTCTATGAATTCCTCCTTTTTCAGCAAGTCCATAGTAGATATTCTTGAATTTAACAGGATCTAGCTTGTTGTCTGGACGTAAAGGTGGAAAAAGTGGTTCAAAGGGTGGAGCTTCTGGTATAAGTGACATGATCTTGCCTTCTTTCATCACTGTCTGGTAGAAGTCTGGATACTTTGTTTCTAACCAGTTCCGAAATTCATCATCATTTTCAGTCTGATCTTGATGAATTGGAATCTTCTCCAGGATGTAGACGTCACATAATCATTCTCCTCTGATTTGATCCCATTCTGGAAGCGAATCTTGCCGTGCACAGAGGATGCCTTTAACAGGTTCCGGAAGGGCATTCTTCTCCCAAGCAATCTCCTCTTCTGCAGCTTCGTTCTTCCTTTTCCTTCAGATGTAAGCGATGTTCAGTCCCTTTGCCTCTGCTAACTTCTGCTTCTTGATTGCGGCCTCTCTTATTCTCTGTCTTGTTTGCTCTTGAACTTGTTCAGGAGTCATCTTGCTTTTGATGGAGAATAGCTGGCCTTGTCTCTGATCTTCCGCATTTGCTTTCATCATCTTGCCTTTGCCTTTCTTCCTTCTCAGAGTCTGCTCAGGTTCATCTTGTTCATTTTCTTCAGTTAATTTCTTAGCGAGTTTAAGGCTCTTGGCCTGATCATCAGTTTCCATTCTTTTCTGAACGGATGAAGAGAAGTCTTCAATTTTGTCGACTCTAGCAGTAATCTCTGAAAGAGCACTTTTCTGCTCAGCGATCTCTTTACTGTGTTGCTCCACAATTTCTTTCATTTCAGCAACGAGATCGGTAGATGGAGTGGCTGGCAAGTCAGATACAGTGGTTTTTGGTAGAGATGAAAATTTTACCAACTGTGTCTGAGTCTGTTTTTCTTCTTTCTCTTTGTTCTCTTTTTCTTGAGTCTGTTTTTCTGTATTCTCTTTTCCTCCAGACTCTTTTTCAGACTCTTTTCCTTCCCCCTTTTTGGTTGCATCAAAGAGGTTGGACATCTTGCGGTTCAGAGCTGTTAATTGTCGTGAGATCTCCTCTCTGAGTTCCTCGACAACAAGAGGAGTGATCTGAACGGTGGCAGAAGGTGCAGGTGTGAAGAAGCGTCTGAGAGCAGTTTCGATCTCCTGTCTTGCTCGTTCTGTAGAAGCTAGAAAATGTTTCCAACCCATATCTAAGTGGTTGTTGGTCTTGTCCAAGGATGCCCAGACACTTTCCAAAAGTACCTGTGTCTGATTGAGCATCTCTGTCTGAACTGAGAGTTTGTCAGACTGGAGTTTGAGCTTCTCAGCAAGAGGGTATACTAGTTGCATTACTTCAGCAAGGATGGCATTGTGCATCCCAACAGTGTGACTTCGTTCCTTGTCAACTAGTTTCACTTGCTCATCTTCAAACCGCTTCATCAGATCTGCCGTGAGTGCTGCGAATTTGTCTTCAAATGCAGCCTGGATCCCATCCTGAATCTTCTGAGAGTGATGATCTAGGGTATCAAAGCTCATCGTAGCAGTCTGTTCAGATGTTAAAGCCTTGCCAAATTGGGTCTCATCTGCAACACCCATTCTTGGTTCATCGGCATTTCCCTCATGATCTGTAGGAGGTTGAACGGTTTCCTCCCTGTTATCAGCAATTCCAAACCTTTCGTGAATCAGCCATCGGATATCGTCGTCTGATGCCAATTCAACAGCACTTTCAATCTCAACATTGTGTAGACATTTCAACTCCAAGTCTACAAAGAAATCTGATCCCAGAGTTGTCATTAGAATCAGAAGTTCTTCAATGCTCTTTAGTCTGATATCCCTCCAGAACACTATCTCCTCTATCTGTTGCTGAATGCCAGGATGTTGATCCAATTCAGGGCATAGATCCAGCAGATACTCTTTGATCTGTTGCTTCATTATCCTTATGATGGGGCTCTCTGGAGCAGGTGAAGCAAGTACTGTTCTGGTGTTGAAGGGATTATGAGAGATGGACACACGTTCGTCGGATCTCTCAGGTTCTTGAGACTGGATCGGGGATTGGGATGTTTGTAGTTCAGGTTCGTTTTCAGCGTGTTGAGGGTGTTCAGTTTCCTGAACTGGTTCATTGATTGGTGGTGTGGGAGATTTTGTTCTGAGAGGTGAGGGTGAGAAGGTTTTGTGGGGAGAGGGTGGAGGTGATGATTTTTGAGGAGAGGGTGACGGTGATTTGGAAGTGGGTGTTGGCGATCTTGCTCTCTGGAAGATCTTGGTTAAAGGCAGAGAATCAGATGGTGATTCTTCCTCAGATTGCACCACTTCTGTCCTTCTGACAGATTTCTCTCCTTCTGCTATGATCATCTGTTCTTCCCATGCTTCTCTGATAGGTGGCTCAGATCGGACTGCTATCTCCTCTTCTGATTCTTCTTGCATCAGATCCTCTGCTCTGCTAGCTGTTTTGGCAGAACTTGGAGCAGTCTTCAGAGGAGATGAGACTCCATTCTAACGTTTCCACTGAGCATCTGGTTTCTTGGCCAGATCCTTCCTCTTCATCCTTTTCTTTGGAATGGCCTTTTCCTGCACTTCAGACAATGCAGTTGCCTTATCTTTTCCTTTCTTTTCTCCCTTGGGTTTGGGCACATAAGGAGTCGGATCCTCATCAACTTGTCCAGGTAGGGACTCATCCTTGCCCAGTATGGCCTTGTGGTTTACTTGGTAAACCTTCGCTCCATTCATAATTCTGTGGCAGCTTATCTGACAGAATGATAGAGATTTTGTGTATGAATGAGCATTTTGAAGATAAGCACACTTCATTGTTCTGGGTCAGCTCGAACTTCCTAGAGTCTTTTCTCAGTCTTGTTTTGACCATACACAACCAATCGATGTCTGAAGCCTTCTTGATTATTGCAGCCATGACACTTATCTTGTAAGAAGTGACCGCATCAAGGCTGTAAGTTGAGTACATGATCACCTTCTGAATAATTTCAAGAAGAAGGCGATACTTTCTCTTCAGATAGGAAGCTTTGACATTCGTCGTGTTCTCCTTGTTTGCTGGTCTCAACAGTTCGGCTTCAAGAAACTCCTTTTCTCCTATAGTAGTCGTGTAGGTCTCTGGATTGATGCTTCCTCGAGTTAGGCCGAATATCCTCTGTAGATCGTCATTCGTCACTCGAACTTCCATTCCGTCAACGGAAGAAATCAGGTCAGCATCATTGTCTTCATCCCTCTGCAGATTGTAAAGAAACTCCAGGGCTTCATGGGTGTGAACGATGTTCTGATGAGTAGAGCAATATCGTTCCAGTCCACACTCTCGAAGGCACTCCAGAATTTCCAGCGATTCCGGATCTGAGGTGATGTTGAAGACGATGTACTTTTCATCAATGATGTCTTTCTCCATCGATGCAAAGTTGCAGTACTTCTTCCCTTGGCCCGGTCTTGAAACAAAGGTGTGCCATTTCTGTACGATATGCAAATTGATGTTTAGTTTGAGTAAGATAATTCAATAAATTCAGTCAAACTAGCAATTTCATCATCAAATTTGCAAGTAAGCGTTTAGATCATATACGAATTACAGAAATACAACTTGTGAACCTAGGTACCATAGAGAAATTGAGATCATATAATTAAAAGAAATTACCAGTAATTGATTCGAAAGATTTTGAAATCGGAAGTGTAGAATCAAATAATTTCGAAGGTAATTCTCAAAGGGTTTTAAACGAATGATATTTTAAGAATTTTTGAGAAGACGAAGTAGTGGAAAGCGGTTTTCTGAGAAAAATTTGGATTTAGTAGAATACGAGGGAAAACCTTTTTGCACAACTTTCCAAAGTACTCAATTATCCGTGTTTTAAAATCGGTGGCTGAGATTAGTCGGCCAAAAAGTATTTTGATTGCACGGTTGAGAAAAGTAGTCTTCTCATTTTTCGGACTCAAAAAATCGCAATAAAACGTTTTGAAAACATTTTCCCAAGTCCGCATTACAAGCTTTGCAGAGCATGCGTCATGAACAGTGTAAAATAAATCAATTAAAATAAATAACGCATATAAAGTATTCAGAAAGAGATGAATAAGAGAGCGTATCTGACTGATTGATATTGTAATCAATCAGTTACCACGGTGATCTAATCTAGTACTTTGTTGACTTATCTGATGGTTGCCTTATGCATTTCCCAACAATATCTCACTTATCTGATCAGATTCTTGCTTCAAACACTTTGACACTTATCTGATCCTCTTTTCTGATACTCTATATCCTTCAGTCTTCTTCTAAACATTCTTCTAAACAACCCGCATTTACTGAAGTCAACTCCCGCCAAAACTTTTACTTTGCGGATTTGAGATACTTTATCTTCTCTTTGGTGACTTTATCCATTGTCTTCATGATTATATGTCTGGCGATTGTATCTAGAGTATACAACTTTCTTTCCTCTGCATCCATCAAGGCTGGGCTTTTTCGCACAAGACGTCCCGTGGCAAAATCTGGATCTCCTCCAACTGCTGGGTTGTCGTAATATATGATGATGGGTCCTCGCTCGATGACTTCCATCATTCTGCCGCTTATAGATCAAAGATGGTTGCACATATATATAGCCCAATCTGCATACTCATCAACTGAAAACTTAGGCAAATATGATACATACCAGAGGTATTATCCATGCTGAGTGATTTTGAAAACGAATGAGTTTTTGAAAATGGTTTTTCAAGATCTGTTCAAATGACCACAAAGATTCTTCCTCAAGAATCGATGATACTCAAAGCCAGTGGTCTGTAGAACTACTGCTCTGATACCACTTGTAGGTCCCGAATGGGTTTTGTGAGGGTGAAAGTCTAGAGGGGAGGGGTGAATAGACTTCTAAAACTTTTTGTGCGGATCAGGTGTAAACTGCAGATTACCCGATCAGAGTGCTAGTGTATCAGTTTAGACTGATGTTCAATCTTACTAAGTGCCTGAGGGCAGATCAGTTTGATATCTGTCAGCTTAACTGAATGGTGCGGAAGCTTGTTTTTACCCGTGTGAAAAACCAGTTTTATCAATTTGATTCTGAAGTCAGTTTTCAACCAGTTGACTAAGGTGTCAATCTGATCAGATCAGTTGCTTGGTGCAAACTGAGCTTAACTTAGAATATGTATGTTGTTTTAAACTCAGTTGTGTGGCTTGTGTAAAGCAATAAGAAAGCAAGTAAAAGCACACAAGACTTTTTATAGTGGTTCAGACGAAACCCGTCCTATGTCCACTCTTCCCTTAACACAGGGGAACCTTAACCTACTTTAACCTGCGGGACTTATATCCTTTTCAGGATAGTCGAGATGTTTACCGAGTTCCCACTCTTACAAACTTAACCTGCGGGACTTATATCCTTTTTAGGATGGCCAAGATGTTTACCGAGTTCCCACTCAAGCTTAACCTACGGAACTTATATCCTTAAAAAGGATAGCCGAGATGTTTATCGAGTTTCCACTCTACAAACGTAACCAGCGGGACTTATATCCTTAAAAAGGATAGCCGAGATGTTTAATGAGTTCGCACTCTACAAACTTAACCTAACTTGCGTTTGGGTAAAGAATGATTGAGGGTTCCAACTGGAAATCTATCCTGATGCTTTAGGTAGCCAAAATGCTAGTGGATAGGATTTCTTGCTAAGAACTAATGGGATGACACTCTAAGAATAATCTTCAATGTAGTGTTCTTTGAACGGAGATTTTGTTGTAGCTTTAGCTTCTTTTGCGGTGTCTCCGTGTTTGTTCTTGCTTTTATCTCTGTTGGTGCTTGTTAATCACTGTTGGTCCTTTTTAATCACTGTTGGTCCTCCTTCTTCAAAATGAAGATCGATCCCATTTTATAAACCTCGAAATCAAAGAGCCGTTGGAGAGCAATTTGAATTTCGGGCTATATTAGGTAGGCTGTAGGATATGATTGTGACGTGCTCCGATTATCGGCATGGCCGTAGGCATCATTAGCGTCATTTTTGTCCGCAGCGTCGTATCTCGCAATGTCAGCTCTTTTTGTGCACGTGTCGCTTTCTCCTTGGCTTCGCGAGGCGGCACTTCTGAATTTTATCCGTTAGACGATTGATATTCTTTTTGTAGAAGATTCGTCTTGTCTGGTGTATCTTTTTGATTGTCACCAAGTGTGAGCTGACTTGATCAGATAACTGATCAGTCTACCTTGTTGAGTCTTCAGATGTATATTATCTTAGCTTCAATATGCAGACTCTGCTGAATGTAGGTCTTCAGGTCTTTTGATCTTCAGGTGTCTCTGAGCCTCAGTGTATTCAGTCATACTGAGTCTTCAGGTTTGTTACTGAGTCTTCAGGTTCATCTGAGTCTTCAGTGTTTATCTGAGTCTTCAAGTTCATCTGAGTCTTCAGGTTCATCTGAGTCTTCAGTGTCTTCTTGTCTTCACCTGATCTTTTGACTTCTTGTCTTCTGATTTGAGCTTAGTCTTCTGATCATCTGCCCTTATCTGGGTCATCTGATGCTTCGACCTGACCTATACATATTGAGTTCCCCCTCAATATGTGACCTATCTTTTACTTCAGCTATCTATACGTTTCAGCTGGTCATCTTAATCTGATTCTAAGTCATCAGTCAGCTAACAGGTCTGACTGGTCCTATTATAACCTGTTTTGGAACTTCCATCAAAACTAAGTTACATATTTCCCAACAGATGCTGATTTAGCTTTCTTTGCAGCTGGTTGGGCTGTTTCCTTAAGAACTATCCCCTTTTCTGGCTTTCTTGCAACAACCTTCCTCTTTTGACCAGCTTGTCCCTTTTTGCGGACTTCTGCTGCTGGTTTAACAACAACCTCATCATCATCATCAGCAATGTCAAGTATCGGCCTGTTGATCAACAACATCTTCTTGTGCGTTAGTTTGTAGGGAATCATTTCGTCCTCACTCCAATCTCTGTCCTTCATCAGATCAATCAGGATCAGAGTTACCTTGTGTAGCATTGTAATCTTGGCAGAAAGGATGACTTTCCTTCATTCTTCCACAAACTTTGCTGATTCCTCCAATAACCTCCTTTTCAAAAACTCCAGCCAGTTGATCTTGGCATTATCAATGATAGCAGTCATGATTCGAGCCTTTTTTTGTGTAACGGCATCCAGGCTATAGGTAATCCCAACAATTACCTTTGGAAGCCGATATAAAAATTAGCTGATATTTCGCTTTAGCATCGGTTTCGTAAAACCCTTGGAATGGTGAGCATCAGCAGGGCGGAAAAGGTGTTTGATTATTGCACTATCTTCTGCAGCGCGATATGCATCGGGCATAATCCCATCCACCGAAATTGGAAGCCAGAATATTCGATGAAGGTCCTCATCTGTGATCTCCAAATATTCTCCTTGCACCTCCGAGTATAGAACCCCTTCATGGTCTTTCAGATTATAAAGAAATTCAAGGGCAACATCTAACAGAATTGAATCTGCGCTCGCTGAACAATATATTTTCAGCCCACAATCCTTCAACAATTTTAGAATTTCTAGAGACTCGGGATCTGTGGTTGTTCAAAAATTATCGCATCGTTCTTCGACCACCTCATCGGAAAAATTCCTAAAGGTCGGATCTTCAGGTTCTGGGGAGGCGGGTGAGGCATGGGACGAAGAATGTGCTATCTCTACAACTTGTCTTACTTTTGGTGCCATTTCTGCAAAATTTAGATTATTAGATTTGAAATTCAAGAGAAATGAACACACAAATAGAAACATATGAATTGTAATCATGAAAATAAACCCTAAACATTTACCATTTTATATTTCAGATATATGAAATCAACGAAGTTAAATAGTGATAATCCGTGATAAAAGTTGAGAGATTTTTGTAAAATATTTGCAGAGAGAGAGTATACGAGAGGAAAAGAAATGAAAGTGTCGATTTAGAAGGATGAAGGGTTTTAAAAGGAGAGGAAAAGACATAATAATTTTCAAATTCGGGAACCAAAACGACGTCTAATCTTAATCGACGTGAGGGTGAGGTGGTTTTTAAAAGTGGAGAGTGCGGTCAAGGAAAATATAGACCCCAGCTTTTGGATTTAAAAAAGCGTAATTAATGCATTTAATACATGCGCCTCGCGTCCACATTTAATGAATGTAAATACTACGTCATTTATATAATATTTAAATACAAACAAAACATAAATGAAAATAGAAATTAGTAGGAGATCAGAAATACGTATCTGATTAACTAATATCGTAATCAGTCAATTACCACGAGTTGTCAATTTATGTCATCTCCTTTTCTGATTCCCCAAGTGTTGATCTTAAAATTTCCTTTCTAATCCTTAGTCTTTTCCCAACAATGTCCTTTTTGATCAGTTGTATCTCTGATTTCAGTTGAAGTTCCCCCTTCAAATGTTAAACTATTCTGATCAGTCCCCGACTGAATCTTTCTGATCAGTTGAGGTTCCATAA
Organism: Stenogyne calaminthoides; assembly: GCA_037126765.1. Classification (NCBI taxonomy): domain Eukaryota; kingdom Viridiplantae; phylum Streptophyta; class Magnoliopsida; order Lamiales; family Lamiaceae; genus Stenogyne; species Stenogyne calaminthoides. The sequence goes on along the minus strand of JBBCBC010000022.1, from coordinate 14,683,018 downwards.
CTCAACTGATCATCCTACTCTGGTCAGTTTCTTAACCAATTGGTCTTGGAGACCAATCCACCGAAGAATTCTGGTGCATCTTCTCCTAAGTTCAGAAGTCCAAGCTCATTACATAGTTCTCTGAACTTGACTTCAGCTAGTGGCTTGGTTAAGATATCAGCTTTCTGCTTATGAGTATGGATCTTTTCCATTCTGATGTTCTTATTTTACACATGGTCTCTGATAAAGTGATATCTGATGTCCACGTGCTTGCATTTTGTATGTAGAACTGGGTTCTGATTGATAGAAATAACACTATTACTGTCACAGAAGATAGGCACATTCGTAGCTATAATGTTATAATCCCTCAGCTGCTAACAAAGCCAGAGCAGTTGGGAGCAACAGCTTCCTGCGCCCATATATTTTGCTTCAGTAGTAGACGTGGCAACAGATGTCTGTTTCTTTGAAAACCAAGAGACCAGTTTACTTCCTAAAAACTGCATGTTCCTGAGGTTGATTTTCTTTCTATCCTGCAACCTCCATAATCAGAATCAGAGTACCCACTAAGCTCTAGATTATCATCTGATGGGTAGTATAACCCAAGGTTAACTTTCCCCTTCAGACACTTAAGAATCCGCTTAGCTGCTTCCAGGTGGCTTTGCATTAGATTTGCCTGAAATCTGGCATATACACCTACTGCAAATGTTATGTCTGGTCTGCTGGCAGTCAGACATAACAAAGATCCAATGAGAGCCCTATACTCTTTCTAATTAGTTTTCTGACCATTCTCGTCTGGATCCATTTTGAAGGAAGTCATCATTGGAATTCTGGCAGTCTTGAAGTTTTGAATTTCATACTTGGCCAACAGATTTCTTGTATACTTGGCCTGGCAGATGAATATTCCTTCAGTACTTTGTCTTACCTGAAGACCTAAAAAGTAGTTCATTTGTCCCATCATGGACATTTCAAATTTCCATTGCACCAGCTTGCTGAACTTCTCACATAAGTTTCTTTTGGGAGATCCAAAGATAATATCGTCCACATAGATCTGAACCATCAGAACATCTTCTCCGTCTTCAATTCCGAACAAAGTTCTGTCTATCAGTCCCTTAATGAACCCACTGTCTAGCAAGAACTGGAATAATGTATCATACCAAGCTCTGGGAGTCTGTTTCAGTCCATAAAGAGCTTTTCTTAAACGGTACACCTGGTCGCTCATTTCAAAGCCAGGAGGTTGTTCAACATAAACTTCCTCAGCTAGTACCCCATTTAAGAATGCACTCTTTACATCTATCTGATACACAATAAATCCCCTATGAGCAGCATAAGCCAGAAAAAGTCGAATGGCTACAAGACAAGCGACTGGTGCAAAGGTTTCATCATAATCAATCCCTTCTGATTGTGAATAATCCTTAGCAACAAGTCTTGCGTTATTTCTGGTTATCACAATGTGCTCATCCTTCTTGTTCTTGAAGACCCATCTTTGTGAGTTGGTCTGTCTACAAGTTCCCAAACTTGATTCCTTTCAAACTGCTCCAGTTCTTCTTGCATGGCCAGAATCCAGCTTGCGTCAGCTAGAGCTTCTTCAACTGTGAGGGGTTCCTTCAAAGACAGATAACAACAATACATTGCACTTTCACCAATCTAATGTCTAGTTTGAACTCTTTCAGAGGGGTCTCCGATGATCAGGTCAGTTGGATGACTGGTTATCCAGGTCCTTCTTCCCTGATTTGCATCAGTTTGGAGATCATCATCCTCTTCTGATAGTGAATCGTCACTAGAGATTGGGATCGGTACTTCAGTAGGATCCACTTGGCATGGACATATCTCAGCTGATGTTGGACTCATCATATGCTGAAGTTTGTCCGCCGGAACATCAAATGTTCCCCCTGAACCAGATGGTTCAGTTGTTACTGTCTCAGCTGTACCAGCTTCTTCATTGACAGTTGTACGTACTTTGGGGTCTGACTGACCTAGTGAATCATCAAGATCAATGTTAGGAACATACACAATGACGTGATCTGATTCCTTTCCTTTGATACTCAACTGATCCATTTTCTGAGCATCAGGTACGGGTCGATCTGGTACGGCTTGTTCTGCGGCAGATTTCTCTTCTTCAGAAGATGTCTCATCAAATACCACATGAGGTGTCTCCTCTACAACTAATGTTTGTCTGTTGAACAATCTTAAGGTTTTGCTGGTTGAGGAGTATCCTAAGAAGATACCCTCGTGTGACTTAGCCTCAAATGTTTTCAACTGACTTTTCGCATTGTTGTGAATAAAGCACTTGCACCCAAAAACATGGAAGTAAGAAACACGAGGTTTTCTGCCCTTCCACAGTTCATAGGGTGTTTTGAAGTGAGTCTTAGTTAGAGAGCATCTGTTCTGAGTGTGACATCAGTGTTGATTGCTTCTGCTCAGAAACGGTTTGGAGTTGCATGTTCAGCCAGCATTGTGCGAGCAACTTCTTTGAGTGTTCTGTTCCTCCTTTCTACTACACCATTCTGTTCTAGTGTTCTTGCGGCTGATGTCTCATGCTGTATCCCAAACTCCTTGCAAAAATCAGTTATGAATAAATTCAAGAATTATGTTCCCTTATCTTATCTGATTTTTACAATACTGACACCTTTCCCATTCTAAAATCTCTTGAGTAGCTCAGGTATCTTTGTAGTAGTTTCATTCTTCTTATAGAAGAATACAACCCAGGTAAACTTGGAGTAGTCATCTACAACCACCAGGGTGTATTTTCGTCCACTGAAACTAATGGGTGTAACTGTCCGAATAAATCCATATGGAGCAGTTGTAATACTCTGCTAAGTGGGGGTGATGGAATCCCTTTGAATGAAGCCTTGACATGCTTTGTCTTCTGACATGCGGCACATGTCTGATCCTTAGAGAAAACTTCATTCGGGAGTTCCTCAACCAAGGACATCCTTGTTATCTTGTTAAGAGTCTTAAAGTTCAGATGACTCATTCTCTTATCCCATAGCCAACTGTTGCTTTTGGAACTCTTAACAATCAAGCATGCATTTCTTGGACAACTGTCCCAATCTGCAGTGTAAATGGTTCATTTCCTCGAACCAATTAGCAAAATCTGTTAAGTAGCTCGATTCCTTATAATACACTGATTAGTAGAGAACTCAACACTAAATCTGTTGTCGCAGAATTGTGAAACCGATAACAGGTTATGCCTTAAACTGTCGACATACGAGACTCCAGTAACCTGTACATCATCAATCACTAAGGTTCCAACTCCTCTGGTAAAACCAAAGTTGTCGTCACCAAAGAGTACACATGGGCCTTCTATTTCAACATAAGAACTAAGGTGATGTTGACTTCCAGTCATGTGCCTTGAGCATCCACTATCGATGTACCAGATAGTTTCTTGTACACCTCCCTTATTGGCCAAACCCACGCGAACCTGCAATCAAATTGGGCTTTAGGTACTCCTGTAGGATTGGGTCCTGAGGGGTTAGTGTTACCTTTCGGGATTCAAACATACATGACACTTCTATGGTAATCATCAAGATCAAAAGGCCTGATTTGTCTCTCATACGCATCTACATAATCATACAACTCTTCATGTGCTTTCTGGTCAGTATGATTACGAGTGAGAACCTTGGATGGATCAGAAGACTTGGGATTTTTCTGATAGGTACGACTGCTATCATCAAAAGATTCATACCTCTTTTGCACAAATGATTTCGGCAGTTTAATTACCCTTAGCATGCTGATTAGGCAGCTTGGCCTGATCAGGTCTCAGATTGGACTTTCCTTTGTGAGATTGTCCTTTCTGATTCGTGATCTGCTGATTAAGCTGAGGTCTCTTCAGAAAAACAGGGTTCTTATGTTGATTCCTCGGCTGATGTTTGATCAGGTGAGGTCCATTTCTGTTACCTTTCTGATCAGGCATTCACCTTTCCTGTTCAACATGTCTTTTTCCATTCTTTGATACAGATTTGGCATATCGTGTATCTTGTCCAGAAATCTTCCTAGATTCACTCTTGGAATGTGAACCATGTTGGACATATGAGGATCCAGAAGGGCTTTCAAACCCAACACCCTTCTTATCAGTTGCCTTACGAAAGTAGCTTGTTATTTCATCAACATTTTTAGAAGCTTTTCTAAAAACCTCTTCTTTCTTTCGCAAATTATCTTCACTTTGTTTCAGACTCTCATGTTGTCGGAAGAGTTCATCAAACTTTTCTTGAAGGACCTTGAGATCATCAGCTCCTGTTTGTTGATAGTTTGTTGTTCTTTAACCAGTTTACCCTGATCAGAAGAGCTAACAATCAGAAACTCCAGTTCTGTTGTCATCTTATGAACAGTCTCAACTAATTTCAGTTCAGCTGCTCTTCTTAAGGCATTATCTTTACCAAAACTGATGTTCTCAGCCCTTAGCTTATCGTTCTCCACTTCCACTACAGTATAAGTGTCTATTGCATTAGAGAGATCATAGAGCAATTGTTCATTGATGAGCTGCAGGTCAATCTCTCCTGCAGATGTGCTAGGCACAACAGGTGTGGAAACAGAAATAGAAGACACAGAAACAGGGTTAGAGATTACCTTAGATGGAGTGACTTCTTTGGCCATGAGACAGATGTCGACGTCAGATGGGAATATCATATCGTTGAGATCATCGACGTCATCAGTTGTAGTAATCATGCAGAAGTCTTTTACAGGTGAGTAACCAGAATCATTCGAAGGAAGATAAGAGTCATCGATACCTGATGTCTCAGCAACCATTGCTTTTCTGTCCCGGTACTGTTGTTGGGAAATTTATAGTTTTGATGGAAGTTCCAAAACAGATTTTAATAGGACCAGTCGGACCTGTTAGCTGACTGATGACTTAAATATCAGATAGGATGACCAGCTGAGTTGTATAGACAGCTAATGTAACAGACAGGTCACATATTGAGGGGAAACTCAATATGTATAGGATAAGTCTTGAAGATCAGAAAAACTGAAGATCAGAAGATCAGATAAGCAGAAGATCAGAAGATCAAATAAGCTGAAGATCAGAAGACAACAAGACCAGAAGACCTACATCAGATAACATGAAGAAGAATCAGTAAGTTGTTCTAAGACAACTTATATCAGAAGATTCAACCAGGTGGACAGATCAATGTTTATCTGATCTGGTCAGATCCATTAGATGACTACATCAAGTTACCTAGTACGAGCCAAAGTCAATAAGACAAGAAGAATGTCAATCTTGTTAGTAAATCAAGTGCCGAATTTGCATACTTATGAACCAATTAGAAGAAGACACGCATGTACGGAACTGACAAGTGAAGGTCTAGCGCTTTAGAATACAACGACTAGAAAAGACAAACTTGCATGCTTTCGGCCATGCCGCGTCTGAAGCACGTCACATCAAGTCTGAAATCCTACCTTAAATAGACCGAATTTCAAATTGCTCTCCAACGGCTAGTTCGATTTCATGCCTATAAATACAAGATCAACATTTATAGTAAGGTTACGGAAAATATACAAGCTCAAGATCAAGCAAGATTTCCGCACGAAGAACACAACTCAAGATTTAATCTAAGTGTACATCCCATAAAGTTCTTAGCATAGAATTCTCATCCTCTAGCTTTAGGCTACTCAATTGCTAGGATAGAATTCCAGTTGGAACATACAAATTATATACCCAAACCCACAAAGTTAGGTTAAGTTTGTTTTGCAAGATTTCAAACTAGGGTTTCTAGTTTCTGATTTCTGGGATTGTTGAGTAAGAACTCTTGACACATCTGCGGTATTGTGTTGGACTAACACATTAATCTAAGTCCAGATTGGTTAAGTGAGTGCCCCTGCTGATAGGAAAGAGTGGATGTAGGACGAGTTGTCCGAACCACTATAAATATTGTGTGATTTATTTGCTTTACACTTCTAGCACACTACTTGCTTTATATTCCATGCATGTTCTGGGTCTGGATCAGATTTGCATCAAGCAACTAATCTGTTCAGTTTGAGACATTTGACATTTGATCTAAAACAGATTACTCAGAATCTGATTTGAGCAAACTGGTTTTTCACACGGGTTAACTCATCTTCCTCACCATCAGTTGAACTGATAGACTCCGAATTGATCTGCTTCCAAGCAATAAGAAAGTCAGATATCAGTCTGTACCGTTACACCCGCACTCTGATCAGGCATACTTGCATATCCACACCTGATCTCACAAAAGTTTTAGAAGTCTATTCACCCCTCCCCTCTATACTTCTACTCTCACAAAACCAGTTCGAGACCTACAAGTGGTATCAGAGCAGTAGTTCTTCCGACCACTGGCTTTGAATATCATCGGTTCTTGAGGAAGAACCTTTGTGGTCACTTGAACTGATCTTGACAAATCCATTTTTAAACTCATAATCTTTAAATTCACGTAAGCATGGATAACACTTCTGGAATGAATCATGATCTGCCCAAGTTCTCTGTCGACGAGTACGCCATCGTTATCTATCATCATAATCCAGCTGACAGAGGAGTTCCGACGCAAGCAGTTGGAGCAAGAATCAGAAAGAGTTCTTTGCTGATGGACGCAGAAGAGAGGAAATTGTCCAACCTGGATACGTGGCTAGACATCTGATCATGAAGACTATGGACTCTACCACACGTGAGAAGGTCAAGTATTTGAAGACTCCTAAGGAAGTTTGGGATACCCTTGCTGAAATTTGCAAAGGTAATGATCTGATTAAGGATAACAGATTACAAGCTGAACTGGTAAACTTCGAGTAATTGAAGATGTTGCCAAACGAGGCGATTGATCAGCTTGATGGAAGAATTACTCGAGGACACAGACTGCATGATTTAGGCCGAGTAATGTCAGATAAGGATATCAACTACAAGATTCTGAGATCACTGACAAAGAAATGGGATACTAAAGTAACAGTGATCAAAGATTGTCATGATATTGGAACCATGAAGCCGAACGATCTGTTCTTCAGTTTGAAAGCGCATGAATTTGATCTGATTGAAAGAAGTAGAGAATCAGATGATGGTCCTTCTGAAGCTACTACAAACTCTACAAAAATGTTGCATTTCAGGCAACCACTAGCAGTTCACGATCTTTTGAACTAATGGGGAACATCATCAGCAAAGATGAATAGATTTCTATACTGGCCAGAAAGCTTGAACGGTCAAACGTTCAAATGGGAAAGTAAAGAAAGTTCTACAAATATTATAGACAAAGCAGAGGAAGAGATAGGAGATCTACTGACAGATCACCATAACGAGATCATTCTGATGGCAGAAGAGACGATCGAAGAAAAGATCGGAGAGATGTTCCTAAGAGATGACAGAAAGGATGATCGAAGGGATTATCACAAAGGAGACAGACGTGGTGACAAATCAGAAAGGAGGAGTTCTGATTACAAGCAAGGTGGAAAGTCATCTGACAGAAATTATCGAAGAAATGATTCACCTAACAGAAGAGGATCTGGAGAATCTGAACCTGTTTCAATCAAGATAAACCAGTCACTACAAAGACAGCATCGCCTCGAAATCCTAAAGAAAGAGAAGAGAAGCGGAACTGAAGATATCAACGATATAGAGACAGAAAAGCTATGATAGAAGACACATCTGGTATTGATGACTCTTATCTGCCATCAGATGACTCAAGATACTCATCTGTTGAAGACTTCTGTCTGATAACCAACATCGAGGATGTCAACGATCTGAACTTCTCATCTGATGATGACATTCGTCGATGGCCGCAGGTTTAACACCAATCTGAGGTATTCTCTAAACCTTCTGTGATTTCTTGTTCCACACCTGCTGTGCTGAGCACATCTACAGGAAAGTAGAACTGCTGAACAAAAATTGATTGAAACTGTTCAGAAGATGACCATAGAACTGGATGTTCTAAAAGTTGGCTCTTCTGATCAGGGAAGATCGATTATTGAATAGCAAGCTACCAATCTAAAACAAACAGGAGATCTCAAAGTCCTTTATGCTAAATTTGATGAACTTTTCCGATTGCATGAGAATCTAAAAGCCATTGAGGACGGTTTGCGTAGAAAATAGAGATTTTCACGAAATCATCTAAAACTTTTCAGAATTTGAACAACTATTTTAGTGCGCCAACTGATAAAAAGGGAATTGGGTATGAGAACCCTTCTGGATCCTCAAAAGTCCAGTCTGGTTCACATCAGAAAAGTGTAACCAAACGAGTATCTGATAAAGATACAAATTATGCCAAATATATATCAGATTAGGGAAAAGGACCAGCTGATCAGGCTAGGCGAGTGCCGGATCAGAAAGGGAACAAATTGGACCCCAACTGATCAGACACCAGCTAAGGAATCAATAGAAGAATCTTGTTCTTCTGAAGAGACCTCAGCCCAATCAGAAGAGTAGGCCTCAGTCTGGACCATCTCGCAAGGGACAATCCCAGCTGAAGTCGACTCAATCCAAGCTGACTAATCAGCAAGCTAAGGGTAAACTGATCAAGCTATCTGTGCAGAAAAGATACAAATCTTTTGATGGTAGCAGTCGTACCTACCCTTATAATCAGAAACCCAGGACTGCTACACCTGAGCCCCACTGGATTAAAAGAAGACCAGTTAACAAGAAAAATCCCAAGTCTTCTGACTCATCCAAGGCTCACACTGATAATCATACTGACCAAAACGCACATGATGAGTTGTATGATTATGTAGATGCGTATGGGAGACAAATAAGGCCTTCTGATATTGATGATTACAATAGAAACACCTTGTTTGTCAGGATCCCGAAAGGTACAACTAACCCCCCAGGACCCAATTCTACCTGGGTACCTAAAATCTGATTGGTTCGTAGATTCGCGAGGGATTGGCAAATAAAGGAGGTGTACAAGCAAGTATCTGGTACATAGATAGTGAATGCTCAAGGCACATGACTGGAAATCAACATCTCCTCAGCAATTACATTGAGAAACCAGACCCACGAGTTCTCTTTGGTGATGACAACTTTGATTTTACCAGAGGAGTTGGAACCTTAGTGAATGATGATGTACAAGTTACAGGTGTTTCGTATGTTGATGGTTTAGGCACAATCTGTTTTCTGTATCACAATTCTGTGACAACGACTTTAGTGTTGAGTTCTCGATAGATAAATGCACAATATGAAATCGAGTTACTCAGCAGATCCTGCTAGCTGGCTCCAAAAAGGGAACTACTTACACTGCAGATTGGGATAGTTGTCTAAGAAATGCATGCTTGATTGTTAAGAGTACCAAAAGCGTCAGTTGGCTCTGGCACAAGAGAATGAGTCATCTGAACTTTAAGACTCTTAACAAGACAGCAAGGATGTCCTTGGTTGAAGGTCTTACGAATGAAGTTTTCTCTATCCATCAGACATGTGCCGCATGTTAGAAGGGAAAGCAAGTCAAGGCTTCATTCAACGGGATTCCTTCTCCTCCATCCAGCAGAGTATTGCAACTGCTCCATATGGATTTATTTGGACTAGTTACACCTCTTAGTTTCAGTGGACGCAAATACACTTAGGTGGTCATAGATGATTACTCCAAATACACCTGGGTTATATTCTTGAATAAGAAGAATGAAACTACAACAAAGCTACCTAAACTTCTCAAGAATATTCAGACTGAAAAGGGTCTCAACATAGTGAAAATGAGATCAGATAAAGGTACAGAATTCTTGAACTAGTTTATATCTGATTTTTGCTCTGAGTTTGGTATACAACATGAGACATCAGCTGCCAGAACACCACAACAAAATGGCGTAGCAGAAAGGAGAAACAGAACACTCAAAGAAGTTACTCGCACTATGTTAGCTGAACTTGCAACACCAAATTGTTTCTGGGCAGCAGCAATCAACATTGCATGTCATACCCAGAACAGATGTTCTCTTACTAAGATTCACTTCAAAACACCTTATAAATTGTGGAAGGGCAGAAAACCTCGTGTTTCCTACTTTTATGTGTTTGGGTGCAAGTGTTTCATACACAGCAATAGGAAGAGTCAGTTGACAACCTTCGATGCCAAGTCAGATGAGAGTATATTCTTTAGATATTCCTCAACTAACAAAGCATTTAGGGTTTTCAACAAACAAACCCTAGTTGTGGAAGAAACACCTCATGTGTTCTTTGATGAGTCCACATCTGATCAGGAGAAATTTGCCACAGAACAAGCCTCAACTGATAGACCAAAACCACTGAAAATGGATTAGTTGAGGCTCAAAGAAAAGGATTCAAAACACATCACTGTGTATATTCCCAACTTTGACCTTGATGATACACCAGGTCAGTCAGACCCTAAGGTACGTACAACTGTCAATGAAGAAGCTGGTACAGCTGAGACAGTAACAACTGAACCATCTAGTTCAGGGGGAACACCTGATAATCAGGCATATATGCAGCAATCTGAGATGATTCAAACATCTGCTTAAATCTGTCCCTGTCATATAGACCTAACTAATGTCCCTATACAAGTTTCTAGTGATTCTATTGCAAATAATGATGATGAAGAAGATCTCCAAGATGAAACCACTCAAGCAAAGAAAATCTGGTTAAGAGATCATCCAACTGATCATATTATAGGAGATCCAAGCAATAGGGTTCAGATTAGACATCAGATTGGTGAGAGCGCTATGTATTGATGTTATCTGTATCATAAGGAACCTCTAACCATTGAAGAAGCACTTCAAGATGCAAACTGGATTCAAGCCATGCAAGAAGAACTAGAGCAGTTTGAGAGGAATCCTGTTTGGGAACTTGTAGACAGACCAACTCACCAAAGTGTCTTTAGAACTAGATGGGTCTTCAAGAACAAGAAAGATGAGCACAATGTGATAACAAGAAATGAGGCAGGACTGGTTGCAAAGGGGTATTCACAATCAGAAGGGATTGATTATGATGAAACCTACACACCTGTTGCTCGCTTAGAAGCCATTCGGCTGTTTCTGGTTTATTCTGCTCAATTGGGATTCACTATGTATCAGATGGACGTAAGGAGTGCATTTTTAAATGAAATACTGGTTGAAGAGGTTTATGTTGAACAACCTCCTGGCTTTGAAATGCATAATCAGGTATACAGTTTAAAGAAGACTCTTTATGGTCTGAAACGGGCTCCTAGAGCTTGGTATGATACACTGTCCCAGTTCTTGGAAGAAAATGGTTTCACTATGGGATTGATTGATAGGACCTTGTTCAGAATAGAAGATGGTGATGATATTCTAATGGTTTAGATCTATGTGGACGATATTATCTTCGGATCTCCCAACAAGAACTTATGTGATAAGTTTAGCAAGCTGATGCAAGGAAAGTTCGAGATGTCCATGATGGGTTAGATGAACTACTTTCTAGGTCTTCAAGTTAAGCAAGCTCATACTGGGATCTTCATCTATCAGACCAAGTATACAAGGAATATTTTGGCAGTCCATGATGGAACCCACAATTACAAAGCTACAAAGATTCCAATGATGACAGCCTTCAAGATGGATCTAGATGAGAGTGGTCAAAAAATTAATCAGAAGAAGTATAGGGCTTTGGTTGAATCCTTATTATACCTTACTGCCAGTAGACCAGATATAACCTTCGCAGTAGGTGTATGTGCAAGATTTCAGGCAAATCCAAAGTAGAGCCACTTGATAGCAACTAAGCAGATTCTTAAGTATCTGAAGAGAACTGTAAACCTTGGTTTATGGTACCCTGCATATGATAATCTAGAGAATACTGGGTACTCTGATTCTGATTATGGAGGTTGTAGGATAGATAAAATATCAACCTCGGGCATATGTCAGTTTTTGGGAAATAAATCGATCTCTTGGTTTTCAAAGAAATAGACATCTGTTGCCACATCTACTACTGAAGCAGAATATATGGCCTCAGGAAGATGTTGCTCCCAACTGCTCTGGCTTTTTCAGCAGCTAAGGGATTATAACATTATAGCTAAGAATGTGCCTGTCTTCTGTGACAGTAATAGTGCGATTGCAATCACTCAGAATCCAATTCTGCATACAAGATGCAAGCATGTGGACATCAGACATCATTTTATCAGAGATCATGTGGAAAAGAAGAATATCAAAATGGAAAAGATCCATACTGATATGCAGAAAGCTGATATTTTAACCAAGCCTTTAGCTGAAGTTAAATTCATAGAACTATGCAATGAGCTAGGGCTTCTGGATCTTGGAGAAGATGCACCAGAATACTTCGGTGGCTTAATCTCCAATACTAGTTGGTTACGTGACTGACCAGGTATGAAGGTCAGTTGAAGAAGGGAACTTCAACTGATCAGATACGATTAGTTGGGTACTGATCAGAAAGAAATATCAGTTGAAGGGGGAACTTCAACTGACTAAGGGCTTTTGGATCAGAATGAACCTGATCTGAGGAGTAAAATATTGTTGGTAAAATTTGCTAAGGTTTAGGCTACACTGTAAGATCGACAAAAGTCAGAGAAGTCATATCAGATCAAGTGGTAATTGATTGATTACGATATCAATCAGTCAGATACGTTTTCTGATTTACATTATCTGGTTTGCCTTATCTGATTCATATTGTCTGAGCTTATCTTTTTAAATGTTGTAATTACTGTTTGCTTTACTTTATGACGCACGCCCTACAAAGCATTAAATGCGGACGTGGGGAATATGTATTTAATGGTATTTATTACACTTTTTTACGTCCAAAATATAAGCGAGTACATTTTCTCGAACGCACAATTAAAATACTTTACGACCGCCTAATCTCAGCCTTTGATTTCAAAACACAAATACTTGAGTATTTATGGGAAATTGTGCAGAATGTTTTTCCTCACACTACATAGAACCCTAATTTAGTTTTCAGAAAACTTTTACACTTCTAAATTTACCAAATTCTTGAGAGATAAATTTCTGTGCAAACAATTTCAAACTCTCAATCGATTCACCTTCCATCTTTCAAAATCTTTGAATCAATATCTGGTAAATTTCTGAATATGACTTACTTAAATATCATTTTGGTTTCACCGTTTGTCAGAATGATTGTTTATGCTTACAAACTGTGTTACTAAATATTGGTCCCGGTGTAAACGAGTCTCACACGTGTATGGGGGGGGAATACACGTGTATAGTGATTTTTCAACTTTTAAAACTTTACTGAAATTAGTGAGTCGGGTTATCCTGAGTTTCAATCCTGAGAAGCACAAATTGCCATGAGTCAAAGTCTGCTGAGACAATAACACTGAGCGGCTTTCAGAGACTTCGGATTAGCTCAACTGATCCTGAGTTTCTTCTACAGAGTCCAAATAAGCTGGGAGTAGATAATAATCTTACTGACTACTCATGGGAGTTTATCAGTTTGACAACTATCTATACTAGCATATCTAGAGTGCTGAAAGTGTAGGCCCTAAGTTTATACTCGTTTTACTTTGCTAAAAATCTTTCCTTAATAAAACAGTGGTTAAGGTTGTGATTAGGTTAATGCAAGTTCAGTGGATTGATTCCAACTGAATATCAGAAATGCTTTCAGTGAAATATGCAACCGGTACGAATGGAAAGCAGAAAGCAAGCAACACAGCAAATTATAGTGGTTCAGAGGCTCAAGCTCCTACGTCCACTCTCTCTGACTTCAGAGAAATTCCTTAACACACTACTTCTACTACCTCAAGCTTTCAGACTGAACTCAACAGCTTACTAACTTTCTACTACGAGCTTTCAGGCTGAACTATTGCAGCTTACTAACTCAACACACACAAGCTTTCAGACTGAACAAACAGCTTACTAACTTCTTCTCTATAGTTTTTAGACTGAACACAGCAGCTTACTTACTCTTTACAACTCTCACTTCCAACTTCTACACACACAAACTACCTAATCAAAGGGTTTGGGTTTTGGTTGGTTTCCAACTATGGTGAGATATCCTTTTACAATGAGAATACAAGTAAAAGGCTAGGATATCTCGAACTAAGCTTTGGATAAGATCTTGGATCTAAGCTTAGTAAATGAGCTCTCTTCAATGATGTAACACTTGGGAAAATCTAAGGGTTTCGAGTGCTTTACAAGAATGCTTGAATACGAATGAGCTCTGTGAGTTGCTTTGATTTCCCGTGAACCTTGAAGTTTTCAAGGCCCCTAATATTTATAGGCAACTCTTTAAGAAGACTTCCTTTGAAAAACTATCAGTTGGAGAGATAGCATTTCGGGTTTCTTCTTTGAGTATATGGTGAACGGCTTCATTAAGGTTTGAACGAGCTCTTGCATGCTTTAGGAAATATTCAGACTCGCAGCCAATCACCAATTTCTGTGAACAAGACAAATATCTCTGCTGACATTCTTCAGAGACATGTCACTTTCAGTGTCAGGAAAGTACTTTGCTGTCACCTCCTCATTGGTCGTCATCTTTCTTTGAACAGAGATAACAAAAAAATGACTCTTTTAGTCAACCAACACTGAGTTGATACTTTCCTTAGTGTTCACGAACGTATAACATTCTCTTTGCATGTACTCAGAAAGAACACACATTACTTACACTGGGAGTGACTTGTTCAGGTTCTGTTGATTCAGTACATAAGAGTCTTCAGGATCTTCTGAACTTCAGATTCTTCTGATCTTCAGGTTCTTCAAGTCTTTAGGTTCTTGCAAGTTTTCAGGATATACTGATCCTTCAGTATGGTTTCGGTCTTCAGTATAGTTTGTGTTGGGAGATGAATTTAATAAAGATATGATTTTGATTAGATCCCAAAACCCCTGAGTATGACATGTTCAGAATAATCTTGATAGTTGAGTCAGGATTCAGTTTTAGAGTATTCAGGATGTTATCTGCAAAATGTATAGTCAGCAGATATAGATCACGTTAGGATCTGAAGATTCTGAAGAACTCAGTAAAGTTTCTGAAGACTCAGTGTGAACTGAGATACTGAAGACTCAGTATGAAACTGAAGAACTGAAGACTCAGCATGAAGACTCAGTATATCAGTTAGTATATCTGTGAAGACTCAGAAGACCCTGAAGTCTCAGAAGACCCTGAAGACTCTGAAGACTCTGAAGACAGAAGACTGAAGATCAAGAATACTGAAGGCACAGTAATTACTGAAGACTTAGTAATGTACTGAATGCTCAGTATAAACCTGAATGTTCCGAGGCACTGAAAATATCTATCTGAAGGATTCAATACTGAGAAGATCACGATTCCTCAAAAATATAGATATTGCCCAAGATATTCAAATGCAGACAAAAGGAATTAAGACAAAGTGTTGTTAAGGTTATATCAACTCAGAGATTGTAACCAAAAGAGCCGTTGAGTTGTCTACCTTTAAATTGGAGACAAAAGTCAAAAAGAAGAAGACAGCACAGTACCATACTGACACTGACAGCGACAGGTCACTGAAAAGATGTCAGAAGTACTAAAGTTCCAGACTGCAAAAAGTGAAGACCGGCTACATGAAAGTCTATTGCCTAAAACGTGTTAGGGAATGTCAAACCCTAAATATAGCCGTTCCTCACACACCATAAGAGGAAACTCACGAAGCTATCTCTCCAACGAATAGTTTTTCAAGAGTGACCTTGGTGTATGCCTATAAATAATTGTGACCTTCTACATTGAAAGGTTACGGGAAATTTGTAAGCAACTCAAGAGCTCAAACTTATTATTGCAAGTTGAAGCACTCGAAAAACTGAGAATTTCCCAAGTGCTTTAAATCGAAGAGAGCTCATTCCACTAAGCCTAGCTTGATAAGATATATCCAAAGCTTAGTCGAGATAGCCTAGCCTTTGCATTGTTCTTTATTGTAAAGGATATCTCATCCTAGTTGGAAACCAACCAAGAAACCCCAAACCCTTTGTAACGTAGTTTGAGTGTGATTGTTGGTGAGATTGGAGTTGTAAAGAGTAAGTAAACTACATTGAGGTAGTCAGAAAGCTCTAGAGGAGAAGTGAGTAATCTATCTTGGATAGACAGAAAGCTTGTGTGAGTTTTGAGTTAGTAAACTACAGAGGTAGTCAGAAAGCTCAAAATTAGAAAGGTTAGTAAACTACACGAGGTAGTCAGAAAGCCTTAGGAAGTGATTAGTGAATTTCTCTGAAAAGATCAGGGAGAGTGGACGTAGGAGCTTGAGTCTCTGAACCACTATAATTTGCTGTGTTCTTTGCTTTCTGTTTTGCTTAACTTATCTGTTGCATTACTTTGTTTTGAAAGCATATTTTCACTGATATTTCAGTTGGAATCAATCCACTGAAAGTTGCATATAAATTGAATCACAACCTAATACTATTCCATTAAAGGAAGGTATTCAGCAAAAGCTTAAAACTAGTATAAACTAAGGGCCAACCATTTCGCACATCTGAGTAGCTAGAACAGTTAGTTACCAAACTGAACTTACTCTTCTGAGGGTTCAGCAAGTTAGTTATCTGATCCGAGCAACTCAGGATCTCTGAAAACTCAGGACTCAGTTGGGATTATCTGAGGTATCTGAAAGCAGCTCAGGATCACTGTCTCAGATAGACTTTGACTCAGAGCGATTTGTGCTTCTCAGGACCAAATCATCAGGACAACCTGACCCAAGCTGACCTCAGTAAGAAAAGTTTTAAAAATACTGAACACGTGTATTCCCCCCCATACACGTGTAAGACTCGTTTGCACCGGGACCAACAAGTGGTATCAGAGCAGTGGTTCAACTTGACCACCTGCTTTGTTGACCAAAGTTTTATTTTCTAAAAATACTTGTGGTCTATCTGAACTGATCATATTTGCTGAATTCTTAAAAGACTCAGATAAAATGTCATCTAAAAAACTTCCCATGTTCTCAGTGGAGAACTATGATTTATGGAGACTGAGAATGCAGGCTCACCTGTATTCTGAACATGAACGTATGTGGAGAGTGGTCTCTGAAGGGCCATTCCAATTTACTGTGGTGAATCCCAGAGGAACAGAAAATGAGAGAAACGATCCTAGAGCAGAATTTCCTAAGTCTGATGACCAACTGACTCCTGAGGAGAGGAAGTTAGTCAATCTAGATTATATTGCTAAAGACACACTATACAGTACAATTGATGATGGTATGATGGGAATGATATCTCACTGTAATACTGCAAAAGAAATTTGGGATACACTAGCTGTAATGTGCCAAGGCACAGATCATATCAAGGAAAACAAACTTTCAGTTGCAATTGGAAAGTTTGATAGTTTTGAAATGGATGAAGGTGAATCTATAGACAAATTGGAAGTCAGATTCACTAGCATTATGAATGATCTAAATGCACTTGGTAAGAAATATCCACAGAGAGAAGTTGCATTGAAAATTCTTAGAGGTCTTTCTAAGAAATGGGATATACATGCAGTGGTGATTGAAAACACCAAAAACATTAATTCAATGCCATACCAACAAGTCTTCTCTGAGCTGAAGGCCTATGAGTTTGTAATTGATAAGAAATCTAAAAAGGCTGACAGCAAAGATTATTCATCATCTAGTAAGAATGTGGCTTTTAAGGCCAAGGATAAAACCTGTAAAACTAGAGAGTCTGAGAACTCCCTTGCTAAAAATAAAGATGAGCTTGAGGATAAGCTAGCACTGATGGCAAGGAGGTTTGAAAGACTTAATAGTCGATATGGAAAATACAAAAACTATTATAGGAATCACAGGTACCAGAAGAAACCTGAGGACAGATCAACTGAGAAGAAGAAGGACCTGAAAGCTGAGGGATCTTCATCCAAAAGAAAGGACTCCAAGTCCAAAGAAGAAAGTGATCAGGATGATGGTGCCAACAGATGCTACAATTGCCAAAAGAAAGTCACTTCCAGTATGATTGTCCTGACCTGAGTGCTAAGGAGAGAAGAGAAAGACAGGCAAAAAGAGACAAGAAGTTCTCCAACAGAAAAGCCATGGTTGTAGAAGAAGAACATTCTGAGGAGGGATCTAGCTCTTCAGATGAAATATTCTCAGAAAGTGAAAATGATGACATATGTCTGATGGCTATTGAGGAGGTAAACTCTTCTTTCTCTGTTGTTGCTCCTACACTAGCACAAGAGTTGTCAAGTTCAACTCAAAAATAAATATTTTGACTGATGGATTCTTTTGAGAATCTAATGAAGGACTATGCTGTTTTACAAGAACTGCTAAATGAAATTCAAGAGTAGAATAAGGAACTGAAGGCTGAAAATATTATGTGGAAAGACTCTAGCAAAACTGAAATCACTTCTCAATTAATGGGAGCTACTGATGAACTGGATGTTCTGAAAGTACAACTCTCAGAGAAAGAGAAGTTGATAGTGACCCTAACTGAAAAGCTAGAGAAATCCACTGAAGAGATTCAGCTGATCAGAACTAAGTTCAATGACCTCTTTGAGAAGCATGAAACTCTACAGAAATGTGAGGATAGTGCACAGAAGAAGCTAACTCTATTGAATACTGCATCTAAAGTAATAGATGAAATTCAGAGTTACCAGAGATCTGTCACTATAAAATCTGGATTGGGATACATTCCAGGGGGAACCTCACAAGGTCATCTGAATGCTGCATCAAGTAGCAAGAAGACAATCTTTGTAAAACTAGTGGCACCCACACTTCAAACTGAAGAAATGCCCAAGGTTGTAGACAAGGGAAAAGGACCCATGGTCTCAGTAAAACTGAATGATCAGGTAGGAAAGCCCAAACCACAGGTGAAGGCTAGAAAACCCGAAAGCACTTTCGATTGGAAAATTTCGTGCAAGTACTTCAAAGCCTCAAAGCTAAGAATGCAAACCTCAAATGATCTCAAGACTTTGAACCATCAGAGGAATCTTCAGAAGAGAAACACTCAGCAGAGACATTCTCAACTGAAGAGACCAAGTCCTCAATATACTGAAAGACCCAAATTTCAGTACAGGTAACCTGAACCCCGCTTGCCTAAGGGTAAAGGTTACCTGAATCCGAGTCAACAAAGATTCAGACCAGCTGCACAGAAGCCAAAGCAAATGAACAAAAGGCCTGAACCAAAGAAAAATTCAAAAGCCCATGTTCATGCTAAGGCTAGCACTCATACACAGGAAACTGCTAAGGCACCCAGAGTAGTAAATGTGTATGTAGATGTTTATGGAAGATAGATCAGCCACTCTAAAGTGATTAGAGTTGTTAGGCAGATTTGGATTCCGAAAGGTACAGCTAACCTTGTAGGACCCTACACAAATTAGGTACCTAAAAATTGATCTATTTTTTAGGAGGAACACAAGGGCATTGAGCTGATTAAAGATCACATAGCACTGATGAGTAGAGATGAAAAAGCCCCTGATGTATGGTATCTTGACAGTGGATGCTCAAGACATATGACAGGATTCAAGAAGATACTCAATGACTATGTTGAACAAAGAGGCCCTCAGATCACTTTTGGAGATAACTCCAAGGGACAGATTGAAGGATATGGAACTTTGGATATCGACTCAGTTCATATCCATGGTGTTTCATATGTATCTGGATTGAAGCATAACTTGCTTTCAATAAACCAATTCTATGATAAGGGTTTTAATGTTGAGTTCTCTAAGAACTTATGTTATGTGAAAGATGATATCTCACAGAAAGTATTACTAACTGGTACTAGAAAAGGAAATGTGTATCTTGCTGATTGGAGTTCAACTCCTAAAGATACATGTTTGGTTGCAAAAAGTTCCACAGATACCAGTTGGTTATGGCATAAAAGAATGAATCACCTGAATTTCAAAACCCTGAATAAACTTTCAAGATTTGCTCTTGTGAGAGGGTTGCCTAATGAAGTGTTCAGTAAGGAACATATTTGTGATGCGTGCCAAAAAGGAAAACAAATTAGAGCATCATTTAAAAGCAAAGTAGATGTTTCTACTAAAAGAATACTTCAGTTGTTGCATATGGATCGTTTTGGTCCAATAACACCAGTGAGCACCAATGGTAGGAAATACACACTAGTAGTAGTTGATGACTACTCAAGATATACTTGGGTCATATTCTTACTCAGTAAGAAAGAGACTCAGATAAAGCTGCCTGAATTACTGAAAAGGCTCAGTATTGAGAAAAATCTGAATGTGGTCAAAATCAGATTTGACAAGGGAACTGAATTTATAAATCATATTATATCTGATTATTGTGCAGCAAATGGAATTTCTCATGAAACATCAGCTGCAAGGACCCCTCAACAAAATGGTGTTCTTTGAAAGAAGGAACAGGACTCAAAGAAGTTCGCAAGGACAATGATAAATTTGGTCGATATTCCTAAAAGATTTTAAATTTGAAGTCGCCAACACCGCATGCTATTCTCGTAATGCATCCATGTTGACCAAGAGTCAAGGCAAAACACCCTATGAGCTTTGGAATGAAAGGAAGCCTCTTGTTTTTTCTTTTCGTGTGTTTGGTTGCAAGTGTTTCATACACAATAATGGTAAAGATCAGTTGAAAACATTTGATAGTAAAGTCGATGAAGGAATATTCTTAGGATATTCTCAAGTCAAGAAAACTTTCGAGTTTACAAACCGTAGGACTCTTATTGTGGAGGAAACACCTCATATTGTTTTTGATGAATCTACTTGTGTTCGGAAGAAACAGAACATGATGCGTAAGAACCCACCAAGAGAATCACCAGATTAAGCCGTAAAAAAAATGACAAAACATCCAATCGAACTCCGAAGAAGAAATCCGTCACCATCTATGATTGGAGTGACTCAGACTCAGATAAAGAAGTTCAGGATGGAACTCAGGATGGTGAGACTCAGAATGGAAAGTCTTCACTGAAGGAAAACCAACACACTGAAGCTGACCAATCTGAACAGACACCAGTTCGGACTCAGGTATGTGATGCCAATGAAGATGTGGTCACAGCTGAGGTAAATTCTGAATCTATCAACCAAAGGGGAACAAATGTCTCTGACAATGTTCTGAATAGAATTTCCCCTGAGGAAGATGATTCCCTTTCTCCTTTTCTGTTGTTCCCTGAGTTTACTGAATTAACTGAACCTAACATTTTAAATGTTGAGGATACTATTGAAGGGGGAACATCAAGAAGAAGATGGTTAGATAGTCACCCAACAAGTCAGATTGTGGGTGATCTAACTGAAGGTGTCAAAACAAGAAGGTTCTATGGTGAGAGTGCACTATTATGCTGCTTCCTATCAGAGAAATAGCCTACTGAGATTGGTGAAGCTCTACAAGATTCTCATTGGATTACTGCTATGCAAGATGAGCTGAATCAATTCTCAAGAAATGAAGTATGGGAGCTAGTGGATAGACCTGAAAAGAACAATGTCATTGGAACCAAGTGGGTATTTAAGAATAAAAGAGATGAAAACAATATTATTGTAAGAAACAAGGCAAGGCTAGTTGCACAAGGTTATTCCCAAGAAGAAGGCTTGGATTATGATGAAACCTTTGCACCAGTTGCAAGACTAGAAGCCATCAGATTGTTTCTTGCATATGCTGCCCACATGAAGTTCACAGTCTATCAAATGGATGTGAAAAGTGCATTTCTGAATGGTGTGCTTAAAGAAGATGTTTATGTAGAACAACCTCTTGGATTCAAACAGAATGACAAAGTTTACAGGCTCAGAAAAGCCTTGTAAGGTCTTAAGCAAGCACCCAGAGCATGGTATGATACTCTTTCTCAGTTTCTTCTCGACCATGGTTTTGTCAAAAGAAACTGCTGATAGAACTCTGCTCGGATAGAAGATGGGGAAGATATCTTACTGGTTCAGATATATGTTGATGACATCATTTATGGATCTCCAAACCATCAGCTGTGTGAAAAGTTTTAACACTGATGAAAGGCAAGTTTGAGATGTCAATGATGGGAGAGATGAATTTCTTTCTAGGTCTTCAAGTGAAACAATCAAAGGAAGGAATCTTCATCAACCAGGCAAAGTACACCAGGATCCGATTGCCAAGTATGGTGTACGACTGCAATGCGCTTAGAATTCCTATGAATACTAACTACAAGATGGATCCCGATTACGAAAGGCAAATCGCAAGTCATACCGATTATAGAGGAATCATTGGATCATTGCTCTATCTCACGTTAAAGTAGGTCGGATATAACATTTGTTTGTTGGGATATGTGCAAGATACCAGGCTAATCTTAAGGCTAGTCACATGGAGGCTGCCAAAAAGATACTAAAGTATCTTAAAGGCACAAATGAATAGAGGATTATGGTATCCAAATGATGATAACCTTGAATTAACCGGGTTACTCGGATGTCGATTATGGAGGTTGCAGATTGACAGAAAGTCCACTACAGAACTTGTCAATTTCTTGAAAGCAAGTCGATATCTTGGTTTTCAAAGAAATGCAGACCTCGAGTAACCAAGATTATCGTCAATACATGGTCGCAGGAAGTCAGCCAGGGTCGATTCTTTTCTTTGGCTCGCATAACAATTAAGGGATTATAAAGTTGTAGCCAATGAAGTACCAATATTTTGTGACAATAATAGTGCCATTGCTATTTCACAAAATCCGTATTGCACACACGGATGCAAGCATGTGGATATCGACATCACTTCATCGAGATCATGTCGAGAAAAAGGACATCGATGGAGAAAATTCATACCGATAAGCAGAGAGTCGATATCTTGACTAAACCTTTGGTCAATCAAGATTTTAGGAACTATCAAATTGAATTAGGGATGTTGGATCCTGTGTATAGAGTAAAATCTAAAAATTGAAGATTTTCCGATGCATGAAGTTTTCTCGAAATTCTCGAGAAACTCGGGATAAAATTGAAATACCGAATCGAGTCTCGAAAACTCAGATCTTGAAGGTCAAGATTTTCGAAAGATATCTTGACCCTTTTCAAGATTTCTCGAGATCATCTTCGACATTTTTATCAAGGTCAATACTCAGTAAGACTGATAGAGGGAAATTTGTCTGAAAAAGTAATGACTCATGCGACTCATTTATTGCTTAAGTGAAACTCAGTAATCATTCGCAATAAATACAAAACACCTGAGGAATGTTTTTGGGCGGGATCTTTGAAATTCCTAAAAAGGTTCAAACAGTCATTAAATGCTCTGTTACATTTAATCACCAATGAAGTTAAAATGGCGGCTTACTTTTCGGGGATCGACCTTTCGCATACCCGATTAATCGTGGATTAATCTTAACCGTTGTTTTTCACCAAACCGATACGACTTCCCATGATCTCAAGCTATTTAATCCTTTGAAAGTCATTCAAGCCAAATTTTATTGAAACCTTTCATTCCCAAAAACCCTCTGCAAATAAATCCCTTTTACCCTAAATCTTCAAATCTCAAATGGCTCCTACCATGTTCGAAAAATTAGCCGAGACAAATAAGCCATGGTATGAGTACGTGGTTTCTTTGGAGAGTACCACCAATGCCAAGCACGAAGAAGAGGTGATCCATTTAATCCGATTGGCGAAACTGACGAACCTCGTCGCGAATCGACCGGAGGCGGAGTATACACCCGAGGTAATAGTGTTTGTCGCTAATTTGGAAATAAATGAGGATGATTGTATAGAGTCCAAGATTTCTGTTTCTCATCTTGAACAATCGATGAAGTATGTGGATTTTGTTCGAGAGCTCTATATTGTCCTTAAGAACTTAAACGACGTATTTGAGTTGTGCGAAAGGGGAGATGATCCCTCATTGTATATGTTGGGATGGGAGCAAGAGTATCTTGATGGGATTACTGAGAATCCTATTAAGTTTGAGGCAACTCTGCATAAGCGGCATCTAAAGCCGAAATACAGAGTATTGATGGATATTGTTGGAAAGTGCATCATGAGTCGATCTGGAAGCTTCGAGCAGATCAGCACTCCCAAACTTCGACTTATGGTGGCAATCGAGGATTCACCCACCAAGGAGTTCAACTGGTTGAAATATCTGATCAAGGTGGTGAGTGAGCAAACTAAGGTCATAAGAAGGGAGGATGGGGTAGTATCTATCAAAGGCAGGATCCTCCATGCCACTAGGGGAGGTGCGGAGTGTCAGTAAAGAACAATATCATATGGACACAACACTCTCCAGGCTTTTGCCAGAGTATGGTTCCAAGAAGGGGGAAAGACCTGGAGCTGATCTCAGGGTTTTATTGGAACATACTCTGAAGGGCAAGGTTGTAAAGGATGCTGAGAAGAATATCATTGCCGAAGCCATGAAGGATATAGAAGCCACTGAGAAGATTAAGTTCAAGGAGGTGGAGAAGTTAGTCTACACTTAGGTTTTAGAGGAAACAATGCAGGAAGTTGTTGTAGAGAAACTGAGTGGTAGAGGAAGGATTGGTACAAGCCTAGCTGGTGCTGAAATGCCCATCAAGTGAAAGGCTATGGCGATGAAAGAGCCTGAGGGCAAAAGAGCAAAGGCTTCTAAGCCAATTCAGAGGAAGTTATTGCTGGATACTGAAGAATCTGAGGTTGAGCCTAAGAAGAAGGTCTTCAATACCAGAAGCGCTCTGAAAACACTCCAGATTGAACAAGCGAAGAAAACTGCTGCTTCTGTTTTTGGTGTACCAGTAATCAGAAAGAAGGTAGAAGAAGAGCAGAAAAGAAGGAGTGGGTTCAAAAAGTTCGCAAGCAAGAGGAGAGGGAACACTAAAGCACAAAAATGGCAGCATGTTGACAAATGGATGCCAGTCCATCTCAACGATGCATGGGAAGAAATCAAGAGAACCTTCTGGTTCTACTATGATGTGCTCAGAGAATGGGGAGGGGAGAGCTCAGATCCGAATGAGGATTTCATCGACTATCTCCTGACCTTCTATCCTAAATATCTTCAAGGATGGATAAATCTTGCGGATGAAGGAAAGGTACAGATAACCGCCCCTGATCCATACGTGTACCCTCCTCCCAGGCTGGAGAATGGCTGTGTAAATGAGAAAGCCATTTCTCAGGAAATCACTCAGTACGCCACTCAGTTAGGTCTGACAGGGAACAATCCTGATATCATCAAAGAGAGAGATGAGCTGAAAAGAAGATATTACGGAATGTTCAACCTTGAAGTCCCTGCTGATGAGGTGGAAGAGCAGAGCTGAAGAGCCGAATTGAAGAGCCGAACTGAAGAGCTGAACTGAAGAGCAAATGAAGACTCAGAAGATTCTTGTAATCTTTTATTTTTTTTGTCTTTTTGATTTTGTTCAGATAAGATTCATTGTAACTTGTAACAGTCTACCTATCATCAATGAAAACTTATCATTTATGCTCAAAAGATAATATCTCATTATCTTATTTACATGTCTTTTAATTTTAATATGCCTGAATGATTGTCTCTGAGATTAATTGTTAAGAAATTAAGTATTTGGTGATGAATCCTTTGAGAGATTGTTTACTGAAGAAATTGTTAGGAGATCAATCATTGGGAGACTCATTATTTATGGGGAAATTGTTGAAAATAAAACCAATCTTGTAATAGGATAAACTGAAATCTGAGTGTAGGTTAATGTGTGTAACAAGATAGGTTTTGGCATCATCAAAAAGGGGGAAATTGTTGGGAGATGAATTTAATAAAGATATGATTTTGATTAGATCCCAAAACCCCTGAGTATGACATGTTCAGAATAATCTTGATAGTTGAGTCAGGATTCAGTTTTAGAGTATTCAGGATGTTATCTGCAAAATGTATAGTCAGCAGATATAGATCAGGTTAGGATCTGAAGATTCTGAAGAACTCAGTAAAGTTTCTGAAGACTCGGTGTGAAACTGAGATACTGAAGACTCAGTATGAAACTGAAGAACTGAAGACTCAGCATGAAGACTCAGTATATCAGTCAGTATATCTGTGAAGACTCAGAAGACCCTGAAGTCTCAGAAGACCCTGAAGACTCAGAAGACTCTGAAGACAGAAGACTGAAGACTGAAGATCAAGAATACTGAAGGCACAGTAATTACTGAAGACTCAGTAATGTACTAAATGCTCAGTATAAACCTGAATGTTCCGAGGCACTGAAATATCTATCTGAAGGATTCAATACTGAGAAGATCGCGATTACTCAAAAATATAGATATTGCCCAAGTCATTCAAATGCAGACAAAAGCAACTAAGACAAAGTGTTGTTAAGGTTATATCAACTCAGAGATTGTAAACAAAAGAGCCGTTGAGTTGTCTACCTTTAAACTGGAGACAAAAGTCAAAAAGAAGAAGACAGCACTGTACCATACTGACACTGACAGCGACAGGTCACTGAAAAGATGTCAGAAGTACTAAAGTTTCAGACTGCAAAAACTAAAGACCGGCTACATGAAAGGCTATTGCCTAAAACGTGTTAGGGAATGTCAAACCCTAAATATAGTCGTTCCTCAAACACCATTAGAGGAAACTCACGAAGCTATCTCTCCAACGGATAGTTTTTCAAGAGTGACCTTGGTGTATGCCTATAAATACTTGTGACCTTCTACATTGAAAGGTTACCGGAAATTTGTAAGCAACTCAAGAGCTCAAACTTATTATTGCAAGTTGAAGCACTCGAAAAACTGAGAATTTCCCAAGTGCTTTAAATCGAAGAGAGCTCATTCCACTACGCCTCGCTTGATAAGATATATCCAAAGCTTAGTCGAGATATCCTAGCCTTTGCATTGTTCTTTATTGTAAAGGATATCTCATCCTAGTTAAAAACCAACCAAGAAACCCCAAACCCTTTGTAAGGTAGTTTGAGTGTGATTGTTGGTGAGATTGGAGTTGTAAAGAGTAAGTAAACTACATTGAGGTAGTCAGAATGCTCTAGAGGAGAAGTGAGTAATCTATCTTGGATAGATAGAAAGCTTGTGTGAGTTTTGAGTTAGTAAACTACAGAGGTAGTCAGGAAGCTCAAAATTAGAAAGGTTAGTAAACTACAAGAGGTATTCAGAAAGCCTTACAAAGTGATTAGTGAATCTCTCTGAAAAGATCAGGGAGAGTGGACGTAGGAGCTTGAGTCTCTGAACCACTATAATTTGCTGTGTTCTTTGCTTTCTGTTTTGCTTAACTTATCTGTTGCATTACTTTATTTTGAAAGCATATTTTCACTAATATTTCAGTTGGAATCAATCCACTGAAAGTTGCATATAAATTGAATCACAACCTAATCACTATTCCATTAAAGGAAGGTTTTCAGCAAAAGCTTAAAACGAGTATAAACTAAGGGCCAACCATTCCGCACATTTGAGTAGCTAGAACAGTTAGTTACCAAACTGAACTTACTCTTCTGAGGGTTCAGTAAGTTAGTTATCTGATCCGAGCAACTCAGGATCTATGAAAACTCACGACTCAGTTGGGATTATCTGAGGTATCTGAAAGCAGCTCAGGATCACTGTCTCAGATAGACTTTGACTCAGAGCGATTTGTGCTTCTCAGGACCAAATCATCAGGACAACCTGACCCAAGCTGACCTCAGTAAGAAAAGTTTTAAAAACACTGAACACGTGTATTCCCCCCCATACACGTGTAAGACTCGTTTGTACCGGGACCAACAGTTTGGTCTTTTGGATACTTCTGTGATCTTCAGACAAAATATTGAAACCTATTCTTAACCTGAACTATATCTGTTGACTATACATGGTGCAGATCATCCTGATAATTTGTAACCTGATCATATACTATCAAGATCATCCTGAAACATGTCATACTCAGGGGTTTTGGGATCTAATCAAAATCTTTATTAAATTCATCTCCCAACACTAAAATTCTGGAAATAGATCTTGTTGCGACAATGTATTGTTCTTGACTTGTTCTATATGCATACTTTTATTAATATGAGTTTGTGCTTGAAATACTTGATTAGTGAATTAGGGTTGTTTGTTTGACTATACCTATTGAAATTTCACATCAATGAAAAAGGACATCATTGATGAAAATATTATTATGCTTTAAGTCACCTCGGACCCTAAATCGATTGGAATTCTAGACTGTGTTCGTGCCTGTGGACTTGATCAGTATTTCTATCGTCACCAGGACATCGTGCACACATATGAAGCCCTCGAGTTTCTATACAATCTGAAGAGAGAAGAGGATGATGACGAAAAGTTTGTCTCGTCAGTTGGAGGAATGGAGGTAGTTGTGACTGATAATGAACTACGAATGATATTCGTGTTGTGCACTAAAATATGAGGATTATGGATTAATATGTGGCTTAATGATCTTAATGACACAAACAATAAAGGTGTAAAGTGGATGGTATTTATGTTATATGATTGCTTGAGAGAGTAAGAGTTTGAGCAATAAATTTGCAAGAGGTTTGGTAAGGTATTAATTTCTCTCTTTCTTTCATGGTCATAAATGACCCATATTTATAAGGTTTGGGGGAGTGGAGCTCACTCTCCCATTTTACAAGGACAAGTAGCCGAATTATAGCTCTGCCAAATATTAAATGCTACATGATTGATGTGACCCAGGTCGGAGGTCGTTGGGAGGTCGTTCGAGGTTTTTAAGAGCTCGCGCACCTCGTTGGGACGTCGTCCGAGGCCAATCCGGATTTGTAGGGATTTAGCCGTCTATCTACTCATAGCTACTCATCATTTCCGTCTTTTACTGGCACATCTCTGATTAAAGCTATTCTTAGGTAAGGTCCCTGGGGCTGCTCGCCTGCCACGGGTCCCATTCCCACTAATGCTCCGTACTTGTGTCAGTGTACGACCTGTGAGGTGCGTCCAGGTCGCATACCGGTGCTTGGCATGCCTTCGTTTCCATCCATTCTACAAAGTGTTATACTTGTGCAAAATGTGGTCTGATCCTCCTCTGTTTCTTTCCAGGTCGGGCCCGACCTCGCGCCATATGCCCACAACAATAGCCCCTAGCTCATTTGCCTATGCTTGCCAAGGGGGATGAGATAACTCCAGTACCACCTCGATCCTGGCGCGCGAGGTTGCAAAGCTTCTGAGGTACGCGTGATTATTGCCTCGGGACTGAGCGTGATGACGGCAGCTCGCCTCGACTGTCGCACCTATTTAAACTAGGTGATGATGGTGCGTGGGTTTCACGCGCGGGATTTGATCAGTCGTGGGCCGGCCCACATGCACTAGAATTCTCCTATAAATAATGTTCTCTTCGCCAAATTCCACTTTTCACACTCGAAATTTCAAAAATTGTTGTGCTGCTCCGATTCTTCTCTCAATTCTGATTCCGATCGTTGTTGTGTTCGAGGTAAAGATCTCTTTTCTTCTTCCTTTCTTCTTATTCTTTGCTTTGGTGAACGATGTCTACCTCGAATCAGGAGGACTCGGGGAGCGCGACCGAGAGTTCTACCCCGATCAAGGAGATTCGCGGAATAAGTTATACCACGGGCTGAAACTCTGGTAGTGGAAGTCTCCTCGGAGACGGTGAGCGGAATTCCCATGTTGGCTAGGGGTGAGGTCACATCAAGAAGATGCCGCCTGCGCTGGGCCGAGGGGTACTCCTTGGGGAAGTCTTCGGCCCCCGTCGCGCCGAAAACTCAGGCTTTGGAGATGGTGGGGGAGGAAGGAGATGAGCCTAGTTCGGGATTAATTGATCCAGCCGAGTTTGACTTCTTATCAGATGAAGTCGTACCCGACGTGATAAGTGATGATGATGAGATTGACGACGTTGATCGCAAGCTGCGGATAGAGGAGAGTATTTCTCATCCTCGCGAATTGATCCCCCAACCAACCTGAACTCGTGCGGACAGTATTTTTGCTGCGGGTGAGGTAACTAGCTCGGTAACCAAGGTCGAGCTTTTTCTATGGAGAGAATAATTTCAAGTCCCCAGCGACGTCCACTTCTGGGTTCCCGGTTATAAGATCGATTATGCCGGCCAGGTCCCTGATGGGTGTGTGGCGATGAACTATGACACAATGAAGGCTGGGCTCCGTTTTCCGCTTCATCCTATTATTACTTCGCTGTTGTGGTTTTGGGGCCTAGCTCCGACACAAATCACTCCCAATGGGTGGAGCACCATCTTCGGGATCTTATCTCTGTTCGGCCGCATCCAACCTCGGGCATTCCCTTCTGTCAAGGAAATGAATCTTCTCATCTCGCTGGCAAAGTGGGGTAAAGACCCCCTGGTATTACTCTGTGAAAGCCCGCCCTCATATGAAAATAGTTGAGGACCTTCCTAGCAAAGTCCAGGATTGGAAAGAGAAGTGGTGGTTGGTAGGGGGAGCCTGGCAGAGTCCCATTTTTGCCCTAGGAGCCCTAGGATATCGCGAGATTCCTCGCGACTATGCGATTCTTAAAAGTAAGCTATTTTGCTTTTCCCTTTCCCATAATACTGATTTAACTTCTTCTCCCTATTGCAGCTCCCAAGAAATCCAAGGCATCCGAGCTCTCCCTTCCCTTCTTGGTCCGGCTGGTTCAGGTGTGCTTAATTTATCCAGACGAGAGGTCGCTGATCATTCTCCAACGGTTGAAGTGTCTGGAATTTGTAGGCCTAACTGTTCCACCTCGGTCGTCGCTGGACGCTGACCTTCCCGGTAAGCTTTCCAGGATTTTACTCGTGTTGACTCGACTTCTTTGGTTATTCTCTGGTCGTTTCCTGATCTTCTTCTTGTCTTCAGTTTCCTTCATCGAGCCTATCTGTTCCACATCCTCCAAAGTACCGACGAGATGCAAAACTTGAACGCCGAGGAGATGCGCGAAAAGGTTTCTTGCGCCTTGGCTCTGTCCAAGCAGCGGGCGAGCCAGAAGAAGGATGTCGCCGCCACTGGGGCCCCCCCTCCAAGGGCCAAAGCTATCGCCGCCCCCGACCGAGGCCGGAAAAGGGCTCTTGCCGAAATGCAAGCAACCGAGGGGAGCTCCCCTAAACACATCCGGACGTCCGTGGACATGGATGTGCTCCGGGACTCCCCGAGTGGGAAAGTGTTGGTCTCGGGTTCCGCGGGGACCCCTGATACGATTGTCGAGCTCACACAACGTCGGGCTCACGATCCCGATGATCGCACTTTCCTTGGGTGGAACCCGGATTTCCGCCAACAGTATACCTCGTTTTACTTATGACTTCATTTCTATATTTTATTTCGAGTGTACCATGTTTATGTCCGGTTGTCTTGCAGATACAAACTGGATGATGGAGTATTTCGGGGGGAGTGGACCCAAGAATTACACCGCGGGTCGCGAGCTCTCGCGCCAATGACACCCACCTTCCTACCTTCGGCAGATAGCCGGATGCCCGAGGTCTTGACTCGATCTCCACGGTGGAAGCTCATACACAACACTTCTCCGAGAATCGACCCTCGGGATTGCTCACATGTGTCGTTCTTTGGCCTTCTTTGAATGGAGCCGGGAGCACTATGGCCGGGCAAAGATCCAGGCCCAGAAAGCTGAAGCGCATTGCTCGTTGATGAAGGTGGACTTGGCCAGGTCATCGAAAGAGCGGGAGGCTACTATCAATGCAAAAGCTACGACCGAGGAGAAATTGAAAAATGTGACCCAGGAGTGGGACGAGCTGGAGAAGAAAATCTCCCAGATGGCGAAGGATCTCGAGCTCCGAGATCAAAAGGTGAAAGAGAGCATGGACAGGACTGCTGAGGTGGAGGCTCGGTGTCGCCGGTTAGAAGCTGAGGTCCATGACTTTCCGACCACTGTGAAATTGGAGCGCCATCATGCCTCCAACCTGGCCTATATCCACTCATTTTCTAACGATGTTCGAGCTTGTCATCGAGCTGGAGACCTTGATGGAGATAAGTCAGCGATGTCCGAGCTGCTCGCCGGATACATATGTAACAACCCTGTTCGGGAGGGGGATGATCTTCCCATCAAAGACCTTGCTGCCTTTGGTGTGGAGTTCGGCCTTCCTACCCCAAAAGCAATATTTATGATCCCGAGGAGTTGCTCGGGCTATTGAATGAAGAAACGGATGATGTCCAGGATGGCGATGGTAGGGAGGTTGTTGGTGGTGATGATGGTGGAAATGGTGAAGGGAATCAGGTTGGCGTCGAGATTCCCGAGGTTGAGCAAAACACGACGACCAACCCTGTTGAGGGGACCTCGGATGCTCCGCCGAGCTGATTCCTAGGACGGTTTTTCTACGGCAGTATGCCAAATGCCTTCGGGCACCCTTTGTAATCACCCTTCAGAGTTTTCTTATCAGCTAGTTAGGTTGCCCTTCGGGGTGTGTAAGTGTTTGCCCAAGGGGCGTAGGACTTCGCTGCCTTCGGGCGTTTATTAATGAAATCGCAGTTCCTTTTCATTTCTATCTTTCTCGCTTCCTGGTTTGAATGCTTGTTTGTTTCTTTCCAAAGATTTCTTTCGCCGAATCAGATATTTTATCTTCCTGAGAGCCTGGGTAATAAACAATAATGATAAAAGATCTGTTAGTTGATAGCGACTTGATTGTCGGCTTAGGTAGGGTATGCGACGGAGGTCGTCTTAGACTGGGTATGCGACATACTAGCCTTCATGTGTTCTTGGCTTAGTCGACTTAGGCTGGGTATGCGACCGAGGTCGACTTAGACTGGGTATGCGACATACTAGCCTTCATGTGTTCTTGGCTTAGCCGACTTAGATTTTTTCATGTGCGAATCTATTTCTGATCGAACTCGTGAGAGGTCGGGGACCAGTCCCCCAAGTTATCAGTAGGGGCACCAACTTAACCAACTGGAGTTAGTTTAATGTGTTAGTCCAACACAATACAACCAACAGATATTTAACGAGTTCACACTCAACCAATCCCATAAATCTAATCTTGAAACCCTAGATAGAAATCTTGCTATAACAAACTTAACCTAACACAGTTTTGGTATAAGATTTGTTTTATTCCAACTGGAATACTATCCTATCTTTTGATTAGCCTAAAGCTAGAGGATAAGTATTCTGCTAAGAACTAAGGGATGAACACTTAAGAATAAATCTTGAATTTGTGTTCTTCGTGCTGAAATCTTGATCCCTTATTTATAGGCATGAAATCGAACTAGCCGTTGGAGAGCAATTCGAATTTCGGTCTATTTTAGGTAGGCTTGCAGGCTTGACTTGATGTGCGCAGAAAGGCCATGCCGTATTCGTGCAATATTATCCTTTCTAGCCGTTTGGCTTGATACGCCATATCCTGCAATCTTCAGAACCATACATACGTGTCTCTTTCTAAGTGGCTAAACAAGTACACTTATTCGGCGTCTTAGAAAAACTTTGACTTAAGTATACTTCGAGTCTGAGAAACATCGTATGCTTTAAGGATAAGAAGAAATACTTATCGTGGTTCTTTCTTGGCCTCTACTAATCTGTTATCCATCAGATCAGTAGTCTTGAGTCATCTGATAAGGTTGTCTTAGCTGCAACTTATCGACTCTTCTGATGTCTTCATAGAGTAGGTCTTCATATGTGATTCAGGTCTTCCTTCTGATCTTCTCTTCTAATCTTGAATCTGATCTTCACTTCTGATCTTGATCCTGAACTTCACTTCTGATCTTCATATATTGAGTTCCCCCTCAATATGTGACCTAATCTAAATCATCAGTTGTCTAAGATGTTCAGCTGGTTTCCTATCTATTCAACAGTCCACTAACAGGTTCGACTGGTCCTATTACAACTGTTTTGGAACTTCCATCAAAACTCCAAATTTCCCAACACCATGCCTAGAGTACGGCGGGAGACCCATCGTCATTGCAGATGAAATGGAAGGGGTTGCGCGGTGCCTCACCCCCTTGAAATATCTCTGGTTCGAAACCAGATCGAAAAAACCAGGGAAGCGACCGAGTTGGCGGCGCGTCGCCATTGATTCTTCCCAAATCCAGTGACGTGCCACCTTGAAACGCATCAAGACGGGAACGCTGGCCAAGCCCTGAGTGCGTTCAAGCAACTAGAGTCGAAATTGGAGAGAATCGGCGGTGAACCGCCATGAATCGAGGCGGAAACGATCAAGCATCTCTAAGATGAGATTGGGACGCATTGGGAATCACGCCGTGGGCTCCTGCACACATCGCGAGGCGCGGTGTCCAGCACCGGCCTTCAGCGATGCAGCGTAGCACCGCCGGTCGAGGAGATCACAAGATGCAGTGCGGCGGCAAACTAGGGAAGAAACCCTAGTTTTTGGGTTTGGGCGAGACGAAGGGGACGAAGCGACCGGGACCAAATAAAGCAAAAAGGGGTGCGGTTTCTTGTAACCATGCCCCTCTGATTATTAAAAAAAATTAATTTTAAAAATAATATTTTAATGCAATTAAAAACAAAAGCCTGAAGCTCTGATACCACTGTTGGAATTTATAGGCACGTAAACACGTAATACATGCGCAGCGGAAATAAATAGTTCACCAACAATAAATATATAATTGCATAAACGATTACAATAATCATAACAAGAAACCTTATAGTGTTTCAATAGCAGATTTCTCAACTATGGTATCTATGTAATCCCCGTGGACTGACTTGCACAGATCTGCCAAATGAATGAATCTGAGACGGAATTTGCTAGGAAAATTCCTAATCTAGATTTTATGGAGAAACTAGGTTTTTCTTAAAACAACGTTAAATAATGAATCCCGGGATGTCATATATATAAGGAAAGATTGTCTTAAATCTTAAGCAATCTTTATTAGGAAGATAATCCCTACTCTTGCAAAACAAATCTCAAAGTTATGTTTTTCCCTACGGATATTTTCCTACAATAATATTCCATAATATTATTTTGGGATTCCTATTTAATTAAATCTTATTTAGTTAAATAGTAATAATAATTAATTCTCCATAAATTAAATATTAAATCCAATTTAATACTTAATCAACCAACCATAATCCGTATACGGGAGTTACTTGTTGGATGACTCATAGGACCTCATATATCAGGCGATTAGTCAAACTAACAGTCTTAATTGAACCCTAGACAATAAATCAGACATTCCCAATATATGAGGTATGTTGCGAGAAACGTGCAACTACCTGTAACTGTAACATGGGCTATTACGATTTCCTCCCTTCATTCACGAATACTCGATTAGTCTTGAACATGATGAAATGTCTATTTAAATAACTTAATCAATTTATCTCCAATCACTAATTGAACACTTATGTCACACTCGGCCACAAAGTCCAAGTTGACGTGCATTGGCTAATGACTTTGATCCAATTATGTTGAGAAGATGAGTATTCTCTCTAAATCCACTTTGAGGAATGAATCATTTTCTTGGCTCAACTACCAAGCACATGCACTTCGTGATGAACCCAATCCAAGCCACATCTACCCATAGACGAGTGCAAGCGTCGGTCATGGTCAAAGTTCATCATTCTACACATGTCGTGGTATTGACCTCAAGTACAAGGAGTATCGCAATGCTCCCACTAACTTAGACACCCGTAGACACATATAGTGGAACTACATCAAACGGTTGCTCGAATGGGTATACAAATACCCTTTAAGGTATTTGTGCATCCATCATGAGATACCTAGTATCTCATTGTAAGTGAGATCTTACTACACTCTCTAAGAGTATGATGCAGACCGCACACTAATCTCCATTGCATCATCAATATCCCATTCTTGATGATCCTTGATCGGGGTTATTTGAGAATCACGCTTAAGTCATCTGAGTTCTCACTCACTTAATGACAGCAATGACTCAAGGGAACACAGATAAGAACAAATGCAAACAATCAAACATAATATTCTAATCAGTGTAATGCCATACGTTTAATATTAAACAAACAGTAATATTAAACCAACACTGAATATTATCTGAGTATTATGTCCCTACAATGGATTGTCTCTAGGACACTAACAGTAACACACACAACAAGGAGTTCCCTTTTACGGATTATAGTTGGTCGATTAAATGTTAAATTAGATTTAATATTTAATTTATGTAGAAGTAATTAATAATAGATTAATTTAGAATTAATTATTATTAATGTTTAATTAAATTAAATTTAATTAAATAAGAATTCCCAATAATAATATTTGAAATATTATTGTAAGATTTAATATATGTGGAAACAAATCTTAGAGATTTGTCATATATGGAATTTAAATCCGTAGAGATTTATATTTAGGGAATTAAATTAAAAGGGTTTAATTTAATTAAAGATTAGGGATTTTATTTTCCAAATCGGGCTAACTTAGGTTTTAAGCTGGCCTCCCTATATATACAAGCTCTTGGAAATTCACAAACAACGTTACTTCATATTTTCTCCATAAGGTCTAGAGTTTGGATTTTCCAAGAAAATTCGTCTCGAGATTCAACGGTGGCAAATCCTTGTAAGTCCGTGATTGGGGATTACGTGCTGCTCTCGAGTTACTGTAAGATTTCTCGTTATGATTATTGTAATCTACATGCAATTAATTATTCGTTGTTGGTGAACTTTAATTTCCATTGCGCATGTATTACATGTCTACGTGCCTCTATATTCCAACAGTATGAAATGCAGAGTTAAAGAAGATAATGAGATATTATCTTTGTTGATCACCAAAAAATATAAGTTTTCATTGATGTAAGGTAGAGAATTACATATTACAATGAAAGCATTTTTTTTTTCCAGAACAACAAGAAGAAACTGAACTCAGTCTTCAGTCTTCTTTAACCTCATCTTCAGGGACTTCAAGGTTGAACATCCCATTGTACCTTATCTTAAGCTCGTCTCTCAGTTTAATGATCTCAGGGTGAGTTCCAGTCATACCCAACTAAGCAGCATATTCAGCAACTTCTTTGGATATAACAGCCTCATTGATGAATCCAGTACTAAATCTTGGGGCAGGGTACTTGTATTGGCCAGGTGCCTTCAATGGAACATTATTTTAATTTGCTAAGTTCATCCATTTTTGTAGGTATTCTGGGTAGAAGGTCAGGAAGTACTCCAGGAAGGCATCATTTCTATCTGGGCTTCCTCCTCTCCATTCTCTCAGAATTTCAGGATTGAACCAGAAGGTTCTCTTGACTTCTTCCCAGGGATCATTGATCTAGATTGGCTTCCATTTGTCAATGTGCGGTCATTTCTGCACTCTAGATGTACCCCATCTTCTGCTTATGAATCTTTTAAAGCTCCCTCTTCTTTTCTTCTCTTCTTCCCTTTGCTTTCTGGCCAGCTCAGCTCCTGACACAGATGCAGCTTGCCTCTTTTCCTTTTCAATATTCAGAGCTTTAAGCTTGTTGTGCCAATCGAAGTCTGCTAACTGGGAACTTGTGTCATATTCTCCAAATCCTTCTTTAAAGAGTTCCTCTTGTTCAGCTTCTGGGTCTCTCTGAGCTTCGGATTCCTCAGGTTCAGAGAAGTCAGCAATCACTTTTCTCTGAACTGGCTTGGCATAAATTTTCTTTCTCTTCTTCTTAGACTCTATGAATGCTAATAAGACGGTTAGAACAAAGTTTGGTTACATCGCATGAGATAAGGCGATCTGAATTCATGCAATCATTCATAGTCGCTGGTGTATGTCGAGGATCATACGACCAACACTCACAAACAACCACAAACATATGAAAGCAAGGATAAGAAGGCACTGAAGAAAAAGCAACTAGTTCCATTCATAATAAGAAGTGATATAACAGGCAAGGTTAAACCTTACGAAAGAGTAATCTCATTTTTATAATAATCAAAAGCTCATTTACAATATTCTGGAGACTCATATTTATAATAAA
Source organism: Stenogyne calaminthoides (assembly GCA_037126765.1). Taxonomy (NCBI): domain Eukaryota; kingdom Viridiplantae; phylum Streptophyta; class Magnoliopsida; order Lamiales; family Lamiaceae; genus Stenogyne; species Stenogyne calaminthoides. Next base: position 14,645,697 of record JBBCBC010000022.1, on the reverse strand, counting down.
TAAACTAGAGTTTTAGGCTTGTAATCCCTAAAAACCCATTAACGATTAATTAAAACTTAAGAAAACCCTAAAAACTATATAAACATAAATATAAATATAAAATGCAATCTTATCTCCATCATTCTCTCCCTATTCGAAAAGATTCATCCTTGAATCTGAATGAATCTTATCTCCAGCGGTATAATCGAGTCAACAATGAGCTCATCTCTAGGGAAAGTGAGATTAATTAACTCCTCACGATCTATGACTTCAAACACATCTACGGTACATATGTTGCCCAAGGTCTTGAGATGGTAAGCAAGTGTAGGTTTCAAAGAAGTGTTAGGGTTATACTGGCAAGTATGCTTTTAGTGCTACTAATGTATGCTTTTAGTGCTACTCAGGCAAGTGTAGAAAATTCTTCCAGACTGACTTAAGGGATGAAGAATTAGACCTTAGTGATTGTTGATTTCTCAATCCCTGTCACTTAATTGGGAGTGTATGCAATTAATAACTGTTACTTTGATTTATTATGGGTAGAGAATCAAAGAGATTTAATACTTTGTATTTTTGGCAATATTATTAATTATAGGATAGATCGTCAAAATTTAATACAGACAATGGTGTACTTGGAGAGTCTTGTTTGATTTTGTCCCCTTAGTGGACTTAAAAGTTTTTATCATATCACATATTGCAAGTGGATTAATTTCCAATATGATAATAATGTTGAGTTGTCCTTACTCCAAGAAAAAAGATATTAATTAATTAAAACATTCAGTAGCTTAAATCAATTAATACACAATGAATCTTAAACACAAGAAATGATAACCGGGAGTCATCTTTAGTAATATTGTTAGGATGGATAGTGCAATATTAATTCAATAGTGGAAAGAATTAAATATTAATGGTTTGGAATAATATTGGGGTTCAATGTTGATTTCCGGGCCCATTGGGAGGTCCAGTCCTAATTCTCCTAAAGATCCCCCAAGTAGCCCAATATAAATCCATTAACTAAAGGTGATTAAAATAAAAGAACTAATTTGTTGCAAGAGATAAAGAAGAGAGAAAATTGAGAAAATATATTTGTGGAAAGAAAATTATAAAAGGAAGTTAAGATTTCTTGGAGAATAAAATCTTCCATAATTCCACAAGTTTGACCAAAGAACTTGTTCAAAACCACAAAAAGAAACTTTTCTTAGCTTTCATCTTCCGACCACCTGTATTGATCAACAATGTAATTTGATAGACATTCAACCCATTCATTCTGTACTTCATCAATTTCTTTTTCAGAGTAAATAATTTTTGAGAAATCAGAAAATACAAACAAAAAACTGAAATAAGTGACCACATATGCTTAGCCTAGTTAAGTATTGAATCAAATTGTTGAAATTTTATACGAACAAATCAAGTTATTATTGTTTTGTGAAATTAATATTAGTTGTTCAAAACGAAACAATAATAATCTATCAAATCAAATAATAAGGAATGAATCTAGAAGAACAAGACTATGATCTTGAGTTGATAAAATGACTGACCTTTAAGCTATTAGGATGAGTAGGGATGGACCAAAACCATGTTTCACCAAAGCCGAATTTGAGCTTTTTATCAACTTAAAATCACATCAAAACAATTGCAACTATAAATATAATGATTTGTGCAATCAGATTTTAGCTAGAGCAAAATCCAGAATTTCAATGCAAAGAAACAAATTAAGACTCCATAAACTCATTTCATAGTCCCCAAAACATCTGAAAGGCTTTACAAGAAAATATTAATATCACAACTTATTGAAATAAATTATTTGAAAAGTATCATGTTCAAGGCTGATGTAAAAGACATGGTAAGAAAGCAAATACACACTGGTCAACATAATATTATCACACATTTAATTTACATTCTGTATGAAATAGCCCATTGTGGCTAGGCATATCTTTGTAAGCAAGTGTCATTGTATCTCTATTTGCATAGCAGAAATAATGTAAAGGAAAAACTTAGCAGTGAATTTCCACATAAATGCAGCAAACAAAATTATGTACCACAATCAAAACTCAAGGATTCACCATATAAACAACAAATGGTAACATTAAAGACCACAATAAGTACTTGTAAGAATCGGGACACTTGTGAATTGTTTTCATTTTTGTACATAAATCACAAATAATACACTTCAATATACATTTATTAGTAAGCAACTTGGAGTCTGCAATACTTAAGAAATGTTAATGATAATATTAATTTAGTAAATATCTATTAGTACATAGGAATTTTCTACCGTAAGGGGAGCAGGTGGAAAGTCTCAGTAGATAGGACAGTCCCGTGAGGTGGCTGGTCGACCCTTTCGTCGTGCTAAGGGGCATAAAAATGCACGTAGTGGGGCATAGAGTATTTGTGGCGCAGGCCCCGGAAAAATTCCTCACTAATTCGGAAGGTGAATCCCGAAGAGGTGTACTTGATAGGGAGGCCGACGTGGTGCTCACGGCTCAGATTCCAGTACGGGCGTTGTTAGTATTGATGTCCTAGAGACAATCATTTATAAGGACATAATATTTGATGATATTCAGTTGATTTAATATTATTGTTTATTTAATATTAATATATAGCATTACACTTCATTGAATATTATATTTGGTTGTTTGCAATTATTCATGTCTGTGTTCCCATGAACCTATGTAGTCATTGAGGATGTGAGATCTCAGATGTCCACGAAATGGTTCTCAAAGTTGCCCCAATCGAGGATCATCAAGAATGGGATATTGCTGATACAACTGAGATTGGTATACGATCTGAATCATACCCTTAGAGGGTGTAGTTGAACTCACAACTATGAGATGCTAGGTATCTCATGATGGATGCACATATACTAGGTATCTCATGATGGATGCACAGATACCTTAGAGGGTATTGGTATACCCACCGAGAAACCGTTTGATGAATTCTATTTAAGCGTCTACGAGTGTTTCAGCCAGTGGAAGCAATGTGATATTCCTCTTACTTGAGGTCAATACGCGCAACATGTGCGGAGTGATGGACTTTGACCATGACTGACATTTGCACCTTACAAGGGTAGATATGGCATGAGTCGTCACGAAGTGCATGTGCATGATAGTTGAGGCAAAAAAATGATTCATTCCTCATAATAGATTTAGATAGAATACTCGTCTTCTCATACTAATTGGATTGTTAGTCATTGGCCAATGCACATCACATATGGAATGGTGTCCAAATGTGATATACGTGATCAGTAAGTGAAATGAGACAACGTGATTAAGTCATTTGAATAGACAAATCATTGATTCTAGACTTAATCGCAGTATTCGTGAATGAAATGATATTATCACAATAGCCCACATATTACAGGTTGTTGCAATTCCTCGCAACGTACCTCATATATTGAGATTGTCTGATTTATTGTATATAGTTCAATTAAGATCGTTAATTTGACTAATCGCTTAATATATGAGTGTCTATGGGTCACACAACAAATAACTCTCGTTTACAAATTATAGTTGGTTGAATAAAAATTTGATTTGTTCATAATATTTAATTTACAGAGAAATATAATAATTATGTAGAATTATTATTGTTTAATTAAATTAAATATAATTCCATAATAATATATTAGATATATTATTGTAGGAAATTATATATATGGTAATAAATTTATGGGATTTGATTAGGTCAAATTCAAGATGGATTCGTGCTTTAATTTTCTATTAGGAAATTGCTTAGGTTTAAAGCAAAGTCAATGATGACAAATCTGTGCAAGTTCGTACAAGAAAGTTACGTGGATACCGTAGTTGAGGGACTTGCTTATAAATCGCAGTAAGGATTCTGTTTATGTTGTCCATATTTCAATTATGCAATCTATTTTAATTCGTTGTTGGTGAATTATCCTATTCTGTTACGTGTTTTAATGTATTATGTGCTTGAAAATTCCAACAGGTGCCGCACGGCGTAGTTCTGATAATCAAAATAATAGGGGGTTCTCGTCCACGCATATCGGCCGACTTGGGGAGGTTATGCAAGGTGGAGGGGTTAACGAACCAGACGAAGCGGCAGCCACGCTTCCCAGCCAGAATGGTTCGGATGGGGCTCACGTCCCAAGGAAAGAGCTCGTCATGGCTCAAGGCCTCCGCCTCATCATTCATGTCGTCAACGGTCCTCCCTATGGGATGCCGGTGCAACCCCGGGAACTCATACATGGCCACGGGATGAGCCAGTGGTCAAATTCAGTTGGATTTCTCGATGTCGGTTAAGTGAGTAGCCGTTGTTAGAAGATGAGCAAACGATGAACATGGGTGGCGGGGCATTTTTCCTAGTAGAGCCGGCCATAGGAGAAGATTTCAGAGAATATTACCCTTCGAGTTTGAAATGAAGGGATGTTGAAGACGAAGGTAAGCATTGAAGATTGTAGGTCCCAAACGGGTTTCAGTGAGGGTTGAAGTCTAGAGGGGAGGGGTGAATAAACTTCAAAAACTTTTTAGTGGATCAGATGTGTTTGCACGTATGTCTGTTCAGAGTGCAATGTTAATCAGTTTGGACTGATATCCGACTTACTGAACTGGAAGATAGATCAGTTCGGTGTCTATCAACTTAACTGATGGTGCGGAAGATAAGTTAACCCGTGTAGAAAACCAGTTTTACTCAAATGAGATTCTGACCAACAGTTAGGATCAGGTGACTAAAATGTCAAACTGATCAGATCAGTAGCTTGATGCTAATCTGGTTTAGGTACATAATATGCATGCAAATAACAAGTTGTGTGCAGATGTGTACATCAAGATTAAAGGCACACAGATTTATAGTGGTTCGGACAACTTGTCCTACGTCCACTCTTCCCTATTAGCAGGGGCACCAACTTAACCACCTTGGACTTAGTTTATTGTGTTAGTCCAACACAGTACAACCAATAGATATTTAACGAGTTCACACTCAACCAATCCCAGAAATCTAATCTAGAAACCTTAGATAGAAATCTTGCTATAACAAACTTAACCTAACAGTGTTTTGGTTTAAGATTTGTTTTGTTCCAACTGGAATACTATCCTATCTTCTAAGTAGCCAAAAGATAGAGGATAAGTATTCTGCTAAGAACTAAGGGATGAACACTTAAGAATAAATTTTGAATTTGTGTTCTTCGTGCTGAAATCTTGAGAGCTTTTACTTGTATATAATTTCCATAACCTTACTCTGAAGGTTTGATCCCTTATTTATAGGCATGAAATCGAACTAGCCGTTGGAGAGCAATTCGAATTTCAGTCTATTTTAGGTAGGCTTGCAGGCTTGATTTGATGTGCGCAGAAAGGTCATGCCATCTTCGTGCAATATTGTCCTTTCTAGGCGTTTGGCTTGATACGCCATATCCTGCAATCTTCATAACCGTACATACGTGTCTCTTTCTAAGTGGCTAAACAAGTACACTTATTCGGCATCTTGGAAAAGCTTTGACTTAAGTTAACTTCGAGTCTGAGAAACATCGTATGCTTTAAGGATAAGAAGAAATACTTATCGTGGTTCTTTCTTGGACTCTACTGATCTGTTGTCCATCAGATCAGTAGTCTTGAGTCATCTGATAAGGTTGTCTTAGCTGCAACTTATCGACTCTGCTGATATCTTCATAGAGTAGGTCTTCTAATGTGATTCAGGTCTTCCTTCTGATCTTGATCCTGAACTTCACTTCTGATCTTCATATATTGAGTTCCCCCTCAATATGTGACCTAATCTAAATCATCAGTTGTCTAACATGTTCAGCTGATTTCCTATCTATTCATCAGTCGACTAACAGGTTCGACTGCTCCTATTACAACTGTTTTGGAACTTCCATCAAAACTCCAAATTTCCCAACAATTTCCCCCTTTTGTATGGAACCAAAACTTAATCAGAAAGGATGCTGAACGTAAATAGAGTAGTAAAATAAAAGAGACAGTTCATCAGAAGACAATGAGAGTTTGTCTTAAGATCAGAGAAACAGGATATTTCATTGATAGCGTGTGAGAATTACAAGTACAAAGTGAAATATACCTATCCTGATCTTACAAAATAAGTCTTCTATTCAGTATCTCTCCTCCAAAGGAACTTCACAGAAGTTGAACAATCTTGTCTTTATCTGAGCAACCTTGTCTTCATCAGTGATGTCATCTTGTTCAAGGCATCTGTTAAGAGTGTCTTAAAAGCAATCTTGTCCAATTTGCAGTCCGGAGTCTTCTTGTAGTCCATCACCTCAATGTCTGGTGCGACCGGTGTGCTGCTCAGCATTTTTGCCTCCCTCATCAGCTCGGCAAAGAATTCTGGATGTTTGTTACTCAACCAGTCTCTGAACATGTCATTCTTGTCAGTTTCAGTTGGGATGACCTGGTTGATGTAAGCTGAAATGTACCATTCTCCTTTGATTCTCTTCCAAGCTCCTTGCAGGTCTGGACGAGCTCGCATTATTAGATCAACATCAACATCTAGAATTGGCTCAACATAGTGCGATCCTTCTCCTTCTTCTTCTCCTGCCACAAGGTCTTTCTTCTTCTTCACCCGATAGGCTTTGTCAAGTTGTGCTGCTTCTTCCCTTCTTCTTTGCCTCTCAGCCTCTGCTTTCTTCAGCTCTTCTTCTTTTCTTTTATCTTGCAGAGCAGCTGGAGCTTTCTTTTTGGCAACCATAACTTTCTAGCCTTTCTTTCTTGCTGGTTCATCTGATTCAGTTGAAGATTCGATCAGCTCAGCTTTCTCAAACTCAGCAGCAGCCTGGGCATCTTTCCTTAGTCTCTTTTTGTCTAATGTAATCTGGATGCCCGCCACATAGTTTTCAACCTGGTTCAGCCTTCCCTGAATATCAGCATCCTTAGCTTCTTCCCCCTTTTTGGTTCCTTCAAAAAGGACCTTGAGTTCAGCACTTAGATTGGTGATCTTCGAAGAGAAGTCTTGTTGATGATTCTTAAGGGCTGGGGATTCAGCTTCAGCAGCAGGTTGAACTTGGGCAACAGCTGTTAGCATCGATTCTTCTATTTTGTTTACCACATTGCTATCTCTGTCAAAAAGGCTATCAAGCTTATCTACTGTAGAATTTGACTTGTGCTGTGCAGCAGCCAGATCCTCATACAGCTTGGTCATTTTGACCATCTGTTCGTTCATCATCAGGGTAAACTGCTGGGATCTGTTCTGCTCGATCTCAGCCATCTTTTGTGTCATCTCAAGCAATTTGTCAGTTGTTGTGTCCCTGACATCTTCTGTAATTCTGGCACAGTTCTCTGAGTCGCGCTCTCTCTCTGATCTGATGGCTTTCTCGATCTGAGCTGGTACAAAGAAGCTGACATCGTCTCTGAACATATTGGCCATATTAGCCCTGAAGGATGTCCTGATGTGCTTCATCAGATTCTCCTCAAAATGTGGAGAGGTTTGGAGAATCAGTACCAGTTGACCCGCTGAAGAAGGAGGTCCCTCAACATCAGCTTCGCGCGCTGGACTTTCTTCAGCAGTCAGATCGACTAACTCATCGGCTGCTTGTGCCTCAGCTGATGGGGACTCTGCCGCTTCTCCCACAACTGCTTCATCGGCGACTGCCTCAACTTCTTCTGGTTCTTCAATGATAACCATCTCTTTAGCAGTTTGCTCCGTGTCAGCCATTTGTTCAAAAACTTCTTCCACCTCAATTGGCCTTCCAGCCTCAACCTCTTCTTCGAACCATCTCCTTTGCTGCAGTGTTCTGCTGTACTTAACCATTTTGTGAGTAATCTCCCTGTGCAATGGAGTGTCCGGCATTCCCAACTTCCTGGTTATCAGCCCAGCCACTACATCATCAGAGATCAGATCTGTGGCAATCTCCACCTCAGCTATCTTCCTCATCTCAAGTTCGTATTCCAGGAATGGGCGAATGCCACCCTTCTGTTCAAGCACTGTTCCAAAGTCTTCAAACTTTTTCAAGTGGATGTCTCGCCAGGCGAGAACATCAAGAACAGCAGTCCGTGCCTCTAGCTTCACCTCCAATTCTGGATATTTTTCTGAAAGTAGTTTCTCCAGCCTCCTGCGAATAATCTTCTCTGTGAAAGAGAACAGAGCATGTGCAAATGCTGGTGAAGGTGCTGGTGCAGCTTCAATTTCAGCTTCAGCTTCAGGATAAGCTGGTCTGGAGAAAGGGATCATAGTCAGTGGTTCTGGATCATCAATCGGAATTTGAGAAGATGAGATTGGCTGATTTGATGCAGCTGATGTGGTCTGCCGCTGTGTCTCAGAGTGAGAAAACGTTGGTGCAGCAGTACACCTCGATCCTTGACCTGTCCTCTTCTTGGGGAGTCTGCTGATGGGCACATTGTCCGCATCAGAATCAGATGATTCGTCCAATATCTGAAATCCCTTGGACTTCCCTTTACCAGCAACTGGGACACTCGCAGCTGGTTTTGCTATCTTGACTGCTGGTTCCCTGATAGAGATCTCCTTTGCGGGTTTCCTGGCAACAGTTTTCTTCTTCTGTCCCACTGCTCCTTTCTTCCTGACCTACACAGGTGGTTTTACAACTGCCTCTTCATCATCATTAGCAAGACCAGGAATTGCCTTGTCTGATATAAGAATTCTTTTGTGGGTCAGCACGTACGGAACAATCTCGTCCTCACTCCATTCCCTATCCTTCATCATATCAATCACAATCAATGATACCTTAAGTAGCATTGTGATTTTGGCAGCAAGAACAATCTTTCCACCTTTGGATACAAACTTTGCTGACTCCTCCAGCAACCTCCTTTTCAGAAACCCTAGCCAATCAATCTTTGCCTTATCGATTATGACATTCATTATTCTGGCCTTCTCAAGGGTTATGGCATCCAGGCTGTAAGAAATTCCAGCTATCACTTTCTGGACAATATCGAACAACAAACGATATTTCCTCCTCAACATAGGTTTCTTGAAACCCTTGGTGTGATGTGAATCTGCAGGTCGTAACAGGTTTCTGATTACATCATTTCCTTCAGCCGCCCTGTAGACATCCGGCATAATCCCACCCTCCGGTGATGGCAAACGAAAGATTCGAAACAAGTCTGCATCGGTGACTTCCAGCCTTTCACCTTGGACCTCTGAGTACAACACACCGTCGTGGTCTCTTAAATTGTAAAGAAATTCAAGAGACCCATCCAGAATAATCAAATCGGCACTCTCTGAACAATAGGTTTTGAGGCTATTGTTCCGTAGTAGCTTTAAAATTTCTAGGGATTCTGGATCCGTTGTCGTCTTGAAATCGACACACCTATCCTCAACAATGTCTTCGGAAAAATTCCTGAATATTGGATCTTCAAGTTCCGGGGAATTTTGCGAAGAAGAATGTGCGGTCTCTGCAACATGTCTAACTTTGGGTGTCATTTCTGCAAATAAACACAAAATTCTCAATTTCTATCGAATATTCGCATAAAAACACAAATACAAATACAAAACCATATCAATAGCAAATAAGAGCATATCCAAGACCAAATTTAAATTACCAGTTGAAATCTGGAAAAAGATGAGCAAGTAAATGTTTTGGAATTTGAAATTGTTGCAGATAGAAAATTTGTGAATTGTGAGTTTTGCGAAAATGGTGGAGTGGGAGGGTTTTTGGAATTTTAAACGAGAGGGAAACCCAATCATTTTAAAAACCGGAAACCCAAAAAGACGTCCAATCATAATCTACGGTTGAGGTTAGGCGGTTTGTTAAAGTAGACATCGTGTGGCTTAGAAAAATTATAGGCCACAGCTTTTGGATTTAAAAGATCGTGATAAATGCATTTAATACAAAATCCTCGCGTCCGCATTTAATGAAAGACGGAGTGACGTCATACGCATTAAGGAGATAAAAATAAATAAATAAGGAAAACATAAAACAGTAAAGGGATCAGAAAAGCGTATCTGATTGACTGATATTGTAATCAGCCAATTACCACAAATGTAGATTCTTGTCCCTCTTTTCTGATTTCCAATATGTTGAACCTAATGTATCCTCTAAACCTTAGTATTTTCCCACCGTCTGTTCTGCTCAAATCAGTACTCTACTGATCTTTTCTGATCAGATGAACTTCCCCCTTCATCTGACCTTCCTTTCTGATCATTTCCCAATTGATCTCTTCTGATCAGATGAATTTCTCTTTTCATTTGACCATCTGACCTGTTGTATCTGATCCAACTCTTCTGACTTGTTGATCTTACCGTGTAGCCTATACCTTAGCAAGTTTTCCCAACAATGTCCAACTTAGCTGATCAGATTTCTGTTGAATCAATATGATCCTATCCGGGTCTTGGAATGTGCTCCCGCCAAAAGATAATTCTTGGGAAGTCAAACGGTCGCCTCGATTTCCCAAGTCAGCGAGATGTGATATACCCGCAATGATGGTCTGTCACTTTATTGTAAAGATCCAATCAAAGCCCTATACTCCTTCTGATTAGTCTTCTTACCACCTTCATCTGGATCCATCTTGAATGCAGTTAACATTGGCATTCTGACTTCCTTGCAATTCTGAACTCCATGCTTAGCCAACAAATTCCTTGTGTACTTAGCCTGACAGATGAAGATCCCAGTGTGAGCTTGCTTGACCTGTAGACCCAGAAAGTAGCTCATCTGACCCATCATGGACATCTCAAATTTCCCTTGCATCAGCTTACTGAATTTCTCACATAGCTTCTGATTGGGAGAACCAAATATAATGTCGTCCACATAGATCTTAACCAAGAGAATGTCTTCTCCATCTTCTATTCTGAACAAGGTCCGATCAATCAAGCCCTTGGTAAATCCATTCTCTATCAAGAACTGGGACAATGTATCATACCAAGCTCTAGGAGCCTGTTTCAGTCTATAAAGAGCTTTTCTTAAACGGTACACTTGGTTGCTTATTTCAAAGCCAGGAGGTTGTTCAACATAAACTTCCTCAGCTAGCAACCCGTTTAAGAATGCACTCTTTACATCCATCTGATACACAGTAAATCCCCTATGAGCTGCATAAGCCAGAAACAGCCGAATGGCTTCCAGGCGTGCGACTGGTGCAAAGGTTTCATCATAATCAATCCCTTCTAATTGTGAATATCCCTTAGCAACAAGTCATGCCTTATTTCTGGTTATTACATTGTGCTCATCCTTCTTGTTCTTGAATACCCACTTAGTACCAAGTACATCTTGATGAGTTGGTTTGTCTACAAGTTCCCAAACTTGATTTCTTTCAAACTGTTCTAGTTCTTCTTGCATGGCTAAAATCCAGCTTGCATCTTGAAGAGCTTCTTCAACTGTGAGTGTTTTTTTCAAAGACAGATAACAACAATACATTGCACTTTCACCAATCTGATGTCTAGTTTTAACTCTATCAGATGGGTGTCCGATGATCAGATCAGTTGGATGACTGGTTATCCATGTCCTTCTGTCCTGATTGTTATCTGTTTGGAGAACATCATCCTCTTTTGATAAAGATTCATCACTAGAGACTGGGAGAGGTACTTGAGTAGGATCCACTTGGCATGGACATATCTCAGCTGATGTTGGACTCATCATGTGCTGAAGTCTGTCTACCGGAACATCAGGTGTTCCCCCTGAACCATATGGTTCCGTTGTTACTGTCTCAGCTGTACCAACTTCTTCATCAACAGTTGTACGTACCTTGGGGTCTTTCTGACCTGGTGAATCATCATGGTCAAAGTTAGGAACATATACAGTGACGTATTTTGATTTCTTTCCTTTGATCCTTAGTTGATCCATTTTTTGTGCATCTGGAACAGCAGTTGCATCTGGTGTCGTCTGTTCTAAGGCAGACTTCTCCTGATCAGAAGATATCTCATCAAAGACCACATGAGGTGTTTCTTCCACAACTAGGGTTCGTCTGTTGAAGGCCCTAAATGCCTTGCTGGTTGAGGAATATCCTAAGAATATACCCTCATCTGCTTTGGCATCAAAAGTTTTCAACTGACTCTTCCCATTGTCGTGTATGAAACACTTGCACCCAAAAACATGGAAGTAAGAAACACGAGGTTTTCTGCCCTTCCACAGTTCATAAGGTGTTTTAAAGTGGATCTTAGACAGAGAACATCTGTTCTGCGTGTGACAAGCTGTATTGATAACTTCTGCCCAGAAACGACTTTGAATTGCATGTTCAGCTAACATAGTGCGTGCAGCTTCTTTGAGTGTCCTGTTCCTTCTTTCTGCTACGCCATTCTACTGTGGTGTTCTTGCAGCTGATGTGTCATGCTGTATACCAAACTCAGAGTAAAAATTAGATATAAACTGGTTAAGGAATTCAGTACCTTTGTCTGATCTGATTTTCACTATGCTGAGACCCTTCTCATTCTGAATTTTCTTGAGCAGCTCGGGTAGTTTGGTTGTAGTTTCACTTTTCTTGTACAAGAATATAACCCAGGTGAACTTGGAATAATCATCCACGACCACCAGAGTGTATTTGCGTCCACTGAAACTTAGAGGTGTAACTAGTCCAAATAAATCCATATGGGGCAGTTGCAGTACTCTCCTGGATGGAGGAGAAGGTATCCCTTTGAATAAAGCCTTGACTTGCTTTCCCTTCTGACATGCTGAACATGTCTGATCCTTAGAGAAAACTTCATTCGAGAGCCCTTCTACCAAAGACATCCTTGCTATCTTGTTAAGAGTTTTAAAGTTCAGATGACTCATCCTCTTGTGCCAGAGCCAGCTGGAGCTCTTAGAACTCTTAACAATCAGGCATGCATTTCTTGGACAACTGTTCCAATCTATTGTGTATATCGTTCCTTTTCTTGAACCAATCAGCAAGATCTGTTGAGTAGCTCGATTTTTGACTGTGCATTTTTCTGTCGAGAACTCAACACTAAAACCATTATCGCAGAATTGTGAAATAGATAACAGGTTGTGCTTTAATCCATCAACATATGAAACTCCTGTGATTTGTACGTCATCATTCACTAAGGTTCCGACTCCTCTGGTATGACAAAAGTTATCATCACCAAAGAGAACTCTTGGGCCTAGTCTTTCAACATAGTTGCTAAGGAGAAACTGGCTTCCAGTCATGTGTCTTGAGCATCCACTATCTATGTACCAGATAGCTGCCTGTTCTCCACCCTTATTTACCAGTCCAAGCGATTCAGGAAACAATTCAAACTTTAGGTACCCCAGTAGAATCGGGTCCTGGGCGGTTAGAGGTACCTTTCGGGATCCAAACATATCTGGCACCTCTGTTGAAAACAGAAGGCTTGATCTGTCTCCCATAAACATCTACATAGTCATACGTCTCTTCATATGCAATCTGGTTCATATGATTATGAGTGTGGGCCTTAGATGAATCAGAAGACTTGGGATTTTTTATTGAAACTTGTCTTCTTTTAATCCAGTGGGGCTCAGGTGCAGCAGCCCTAGGTTTCTGATTGTAAGGGTATGTACGACTGCTACCATTAAAAGATTCATATCTTTCTGGCATAATTGGTCTTAGCAGTTTACCCTTAGCTTGCTTGTTAGGTAGCTTGGACTGAGTCTGCATCAGCTGGGATTGTCCCTTTCGAGATGGTCCAGCCTAATACATACTCTGCTGATTGGGCTGTGGTTTCCTCAGAAGAACTGGGTTAATCTGATGATACTTAGGCTGATGTCTGATCAATTGGGGTTCATTTATGTTCCCTTTCTGATCTGACACTTGCCTTGCTTGATCAGCTGGTCATTTTCCCTTACCAGATACAGATTTGGTATTTCGTGTATCTTGATTAGAAACTCGTTTGGTTACACTTTTCTGATGTAAACCAGACGGGACATTTGAGGATCCAGAAGGGATTTCATACACAGTTCCCTTCTTGTCAGTCGGCGTACGAAAATAGTTGTTCAAGTCTTGAACAGTTTTAGAAGATTTCCTGAAAACCTCTATTTTCTTACGTAGATCGTTCTCAAGAACTTTTAGATTCTCATGCATCCGGAAGAGTTCATCAAACTTAGTCTGAAGAAATTTGAGTTCATTGGCTTGTTGTAGGTTGAGAGCCAACTGTTCCTTAACCAGCTTTCCCTGATCAGAAGAACTGACCTTCAGAATCTCCACTTCTGTGGTCATCTTCTGAACAGTTTCAGCTGATTTTAGTTCAGCTGCTCTACTTGCCTAAATTTCTTTAACCAGCCTGATGTTCTCAGCTCTCAGGTTATCGTTCTCAACTTCCACTCGTGTATAAGTATCTATTGCATTTGAAAGATCATCAAGCAATTGGTCATTGTAGACCTGCAAGTTGACCTCTCCTGTAGATGTGCTCGGCACATGTGGTGTGGAAGAAAGAGGCACAAAAGAGTTAGAAAGTACCTCTGTTTGATCTGATTCTCTGGCCATGAGACAGATGTCATCATCAGATAAGAAGTTCAGATCATTGACATCATCAGTTGTTGTTATCAAACAGAAGTCTTCGACAGTTGAGTAACCAGAATCATCTGAGGGCAGGTAGGAATTATCAATGCCAGACGTATCTGCAACCATAGCTTTCCTGTCCCTGTATCTATGTTCTCTTTTGTTTCTTTTCTCCTCTCTTTCTTTGGGGGTCAGGTCAGGACAGTCAGCACTGTAATGGCCTGGTTTCTGACAGTTATAGCACACTCTTGAATCCCCTGAGCTTCCTCAAACTGGAGAGTCGTGTCTTCTGTAATGCCTATCAGGAGACTTCCCATTCTGTCGATAGTCAGAACCTTTTCGGTCATCTCTTCGACCATCCTTCCTTTCGTCTGAATGATCGTCCTATCTTTCTTCTCTTCTGTTATCTCGATTGTCAGATGAACGATACCTCTCTTGCGATCTCTCAGATGAACGATGACCTCTTCCTCTATTCCTTCGATAATCATCATAAAACTTCCTGTATTTGCCCATTTGACCATTTGTTCTTTCCAGCTTTCTTGTCAATAAGGCAATTTGTTCAGCTTGACTGATGATGTTTCCAACTGGTTCCACAATTCGTGAACTACTACTTGCTGCCTGAAATGCAACAGATTTGGGATTAGGAGTAGTTTCCGCTGGGACATCATCAAATCCTTGTCCTCTCTCGATCAGGTTGAACTCATGAGCTTTCAAACTGAAGATTAGATCATTTGGTTTCATTGTAGCAATATCTTGACAATCCTTAATCACAGTCACCTTTGTATCCCATTTCTTAGTCAGCGATCTGAGAATCTTGTAGTTGATATCCTTGTTTGACATTACTCATCCGAGATCACGAAGTCGGTTGACTCCTCGTGTGATCCTTCCATCAAACTGATCAACTATTTCATTCGGCAACATCTTGAGTTTCTCAAATACAACCAGCTCAGCTTGCAGTCTGCTGTCCTTGATCTGTTCATTTCCTCTGCAGATTTCAGCAAGCGTATCCCAGACTTCCTTAGCTGTCTTCAGGTACTTCACTTTCTCTCTTGTAGTAGCATCCATAGTTTTCATAATGAGATGTCTGGCAACAGTATTCAGGTTAGACAGTTTCCTCTCATCTGCATCCATCAGAGAGGGACTCTTTCTGATTCTTGCTCCAACTGGTTGAGTAGGATCTCGTTCTCCTGCTTCAGCTGGATTATAGTGATAGATGATAATCGGTCCTATCTCAAGAATCTCATCCATTCTGTTGCTAATCACTCCCAGATGGTCTCTCATGTCTATGGACCAATCTGCATACTCATCAACAGAAAACATGGGTAGATTATGATGCATACCTGAAGTGTTATCCATGCTTGTGGTGATTTTGTTTTTAAGAAAATGAGTTTTAAAAATGGTTTTCAAAGATAAGTTCAAGTGACCACAAAGGTTCTTCCTCAAGAACCAATGATATTCAAAGCCAGTGGTCGATAGAACCATTGCTCTGATACCACTTGTAGGTCCCCGAACGGGTTTCAATGAGGGTTGAAGTCTAGAGGGAAGGGGTGAATAGACTTCAAAAACTTTTTAGTGGATCAGAAGTGTTTGCACGTATGTCTGATCAGAGTGCAATGTGAATCAGTTTGGACTGATATCCGACTTACTGATCTGGAAGATAGATCAGTTCGGCGTCTATCAACTTAACTGATGGTGCGAAAGATAAGTTAACCCGTGGAGAAAACCAGTTTTACTCAAATGAGATTCTGACCAACAGTTAGGATCAGGTAACTAAAATGTCAAACTGATCAAATCAGTAGCTTGATGCTAATCTTATTTAGGTACAGAATATGCATGCAAATAACAAGTTGTGTGCAGATGTGTACAGTAAGATTAAAGGCACACAGATTTATAATGGTTCGGACAACTTGTCCTACGTCCACTCTTCCCTATCAGCAGGGGCACCAACTTAACCAACTTGGACTTAGTTTATTGTGTTAGTCCAAGACAGTACAACCAATAGATATTTAATGAGTTCACACTCAACCAATCCCAGAAATCTAATCTAGAAACCCTAGATAGAAATCTTTCTATAACAAACTTAACCTAACAGTGTTTTGGTATAAGATTTGTTTTGTTCCAACTAGAATACTATCCTATCTTCTAAGTAGCCAAGAGCTAGAGGATAAGTATTCTGCTAAGAACTAAGGGATGAACACTTAAGAATAAATATTGAATTTGTGTTCTTCGTGCGGAAATCTTGAGAACTTTTGCTTGTATATAATTTTCGTAACCTTACTCTGAAGGTTTGATCCCTTATTTATAGGCACGAAATCAAACTAGCCGTTGGAGAGCAATTCGAATTTCGGTCTATTTTAGGTAGGCTTGCAGGCTTGATTTGATGTGCGCAGAAAGGCCACGCCATCTTCATGCAATATTGTCCTTTCTAGTCGTTTGGCTTGATACGCCATATCCTGCAATCGTCAGAACCGTACATACGTGTCTCTTTATAAGTAGCTAAACAAGTACACTTATCCGACATCTTGGAAAAGCATTGACTTAAGTATACTTCTAGTCTGAGAAACATCGTATGCTTTAAGGATAAGAAGAAATACTTACGTGGTTCTTTCTTGGCCTCTACTGATCTATTGTCCATTTGATCAGTAGTCTTGAGTCATCTGATAAGGTTATCTTAGCTGCAACTTATCGACTCTACTGATGTTTTCATAGAGTAGGTCTTCTGGTGTGATTCAGGTCTTCCTTCTGATCTTCTCTTCTGATCTTGATCCCGAACTTCACTTCTGATCTTCATATATTGAGTTCCCCCTCAATATGTGACCTAATCTAAATCATCAACTGTCTAACATGTTCAGCTGGTTTCCTATCTATTCATCAGTCGACTAACAGGTTCGACTTGTCCTATTATAATTATTTTGGAACTTCCATCAAAACTCTAAATTTCCCAACAAAGATTTTTGGGCCCAAAAGTAAAAACAAGGAATGAGGTATCACATGGATATTTATAAGAGAAAGGCTAGGGACTGATCTGCAAAAATTGTGAATCTAGTTTAGAAATTTTAGAAGTTGGAAAGTGTGTGGTTTTCATGCGAGCACGTCATGTCAGACTGTCATGTCAGGCTGTGTGTTTTGTAATTGGTAATTTGGAAACACGCTCAATTATTACCTGTCGCTCGATACATCTCTACATTGCCTTATCGAGGCGACGATTGGAATAAGTGATATGGAAAATTCGGCTGAAAAAGTATGTCAAAGACCGTGGTATCAGAGGTCGGATGCCACAACAATAGTTAGATCGCTAGTTGACGTCACTGCTCAGACTAGCGACCTGAGGGGCAATTGTTGTATT
The DNA here is from genome assembly GCA_037126765.1 of Stenogyne calaminthoides. Taxonomy (NCBI): domain Eukaryota; kingdom Viridiplantae; phylum Streptophyta; class Magnoliopsida; order Lamiales; family Lamiaceae; genus Stenogyne; species Stenogyne calaminthoides. Next base: position 14,628,084 of record JBBCBC010000022.1, on the reverse strand, counting down.
CATGTGATCGGCCATCGACCAAGTGGCAAATAGTGATGACATGGTAACTTTAGCAAGATTTCAGTCTAAGGTTTCTAGATCTGATTTCTGGGATTGGTTGAGTGAGAACTCGTGAAACATCTGTTGGTTGTACTGTGTTGGACTAACACATTAGACTTAGTCCAGTTGGTTAAGTTGGTGCCCCTGCTGATAGGGAAGAGTGGACGTAGGACAAGTTGTCTGAAACACTATAAATTAGTGTGCCTTTACATTGCTTTACACTTATCTGCACACTACTTGTTATCTGCATGCATATTCTGAATCTGGTTCAGATTAGCATCAAGCTACTAAACTGGTCAGCTTGACACTTTAGTTATCTGATCTAAAACAAATTGTTCAGAAATCTGATTGAGTAAAACTGGTTTTCACACGGGTTAACTAATCTTCCGCACCATCAGTTAAACTGATGGACACCGAATTGATTTGGTTCATACAGATCAGTAAGTCGGATATCAGTCCATACTGATTCACACCGCACTCTGATCAGGCATACTTGCAAATCACACCTGATCCACAAAAGTTTTGGAAGTCTATTCACCCCTCCCCTCTAGACTTCCGCCCTCATTGAAACCCATTCGGGACCTATAAGTGGTATCAGAGCAGTGGTTCGTCTGACCACTGGCTTTATATATCATTGGTTCTTGAGAAAGAATCTTTGTGGTCACTTGAACTGATCTTTGAAAACCGTTTTTAAAACTCATTATTTTCAAAAAAAAAACCTCACAAGCATGGATGATACTTCAGGGATGAATCATAACTTACCTATGTTTTCAGTTGATGAGTATGCAGATTGGTCCATTGACAAGAGAGACCATCTGGGAGTGATAAGCAACAAAATGACTGAAATTTTGGAGATTGGACCTATCTACATCTATCACATCAATCCAACTGAAGGAGGTGACCCAGATCATCCACCTGGAGCAAGGATCAGACTGAGTCCATCTCTAATGGATTCAGATGAGAGGAAGCTGTACAATCTGGATACTGTTGCCAGACATCTCATCATGAAAACTATGGATGCTACTATACGAGAGAAAGTGAAGTACCTGAAGACAGCTAAGGAGGTATGGGATACGATTGCTGAAATCTGCAAAGGAAATGAACAGATTAAGGACAGCAAATTACAAGCTGAGCTGGTGATATTTGAGAAACTTAAAATACTATCAAATGAAACAGTTGATCAATTTGATGGAAGGATCACTCGAGGAGTCAACCGACTGTGTGATCTAGGACGATTAATGTCAAACAAAGATATCAACTACAAGATTCTCATATCCTGACCAAGAAATGGGATACCAAGGTGACCGTGATTAATGACTGTCAAGATATTGCTACCATGAAGCCAAATGACTTAATCTTCAGTTTGAAAGCCCATGAGTTCGACCTGATTGAGAGAGGACAAGGATCAGATGATGTTCCTGTTGAAGCTACTACAAACTCTACCAAATCTGTTGCATTCCAGGCAACCAGTAGCAGTTCACGAATTTTTGAACCAGTTGGAAACATCATCAGCCAGGCCGAACAGATTGCACTACTAACGAGAAAATTGGAACAAACAAATTCTCAGATGGGCAAATATAGAAAGTTTTACAATGAATATCGGTGAAGCAGAGGAAGAGATCGGAGATCTTCTGACAGATCACAAGAGAGATATCGTTCTTCAAAAAATAGGGACAATAGAAGAGATGAACGGAAAGACGATCACAAAGATGAAAGGAAAGATGATCGTAGAGAGGATCGCAAAGAGAACAGACGTGATGAAAAATCAGATAAGAGAGGTTCTGATTATAGACAAGGTGGAAAGTCTCCCGACATATACTACAGAAGAAATGATTGCCCCGACCTAACTCCCAAGGAGAGAGAAGAAAAGCGGAACAGAAGAGAACAAAGATTCCGAGACAGAAAAGCAATGGTTGCGGACACATCTGGCATTGATGATTCTTATCTGCCTTCAGATGACTCAGGCTACTCATCTGTTGAAGATTTATGTCTGATTACCACTACTAACGATGTCGACGATATGAACTTCTCATCTGATGATGACATCTGTCTGATGGCCAGAGAAGCTGACCAATCTGAGGTAATCTCTAAACCTTCTGTGGTTTCCTATTCTACACCTGTTGTGCTGAGCACATCTGCTGGAGAGGTTAACCTGCAGGTCTACAATGACCAATTGCTTGATGATCTCTCTAATGCAATAGATACTTATACACTATTGGAAGTTGAGAATGATAACCTAAGGGCTGAGAACATCCGGCTTGTCAAGGAAATTGAGGTAAGTAAAGCAGTTGAACTAAAATCAGCTGACACTGTTCAGAAGATGACTACAGAACTGGAGTTTCTGAAAGTCAGTACTACTGATCAGGAAAAGCTGGTTAAGGAACAGTTGGCTCTCAATCAACAACAAGCTGGAGAACTCAAAGTCCTTCAGGCTAAGTTTGATGAACTCTTCCGACTGCATGACAATCTGTAAACCATTGAGGACAATTTGCGTAAGAAAATAGAGGTTTTTACGAAATTGTCTAAGACCGTTCAAGATCTGAACAACTATTTTCATGCGCCAACTAATAAGAAGGGAATTGGGTATGAGAAACCTTCTGGATCCTCAAAAGCCCCGTCTGGTTCACATCAGAAAAGTGCAACCAAACGAGTTTCTGATCAAGATACACGAAAAGCCAAATCTGTATCAGATAAGGGAAAAGGATCAGCTGACCATGCAAGACGAGTGCCGGATCAGAAAGGGAACAGAAATGAACCCCAACTGATCAGACATCAGTCGAGGAATCAACAGAAGAATCTTGTTCTTCTGAAGAGACCTCAGCCGAATCAGCAGAGTAGGCCTCAGTCTGGACCATCTCGTGAGGGACAGTCTCAGATGAAGTCGACTCAGTCCAAGCTGTCTAACAAGCAAGCTAAGGGTAAACTTCTAAGACCATCTTTGCCAAAAAGATATGAATATTTTAATGGTAGCAGTCGTACCTACCCTTACAATCAGAAACCTAGGGTTGATGCACCTGAGCCCCACTGGATCAAAAGAAGACAAGTTTCAATGAAAAATCTCAAGTCTTCTGATTCATCCAAGGCTCACACTAATACTCATACTAACCAGATTGCATATGAAGAGACGTATGTAGATGTTTATGGGAGACAAATCAAACCTTCTGTTTTCAACAAAGGTGCCAGATTTGTTTGGATCCCAAAAGGTACTACTAACCCCAGGACCCGATTCTACTGGGGTATCTAAAATCTGATTTGCTCGCAGGCTTGAGTGGGACTGGTCAATAAAGGAGGTATACAAGCAACTATCTTGTACATAGATAGTGGATGCTCAAGGCACATGACTGGAAGACAACACCTCCTCGGCAACTACATTGAGAAACCAGGCCCACGAGTTCTCTTTGGGGACGACAACTTTGGTTTTACCAGAGGAGTTGGAACCTTAGTAAACAATGATGTACAGGTTACAGGTGTTTCATACATTGATGGATTAAAGCAAAACCTGTTATCTGTATCTCAGTTCTGCGACAACGGATTTAGTGTTGAGTTCTCGTCGGATCAATGCACAATCAGAAATTGAGTGACTCAACAGATTCTGCTAACTGGCTACATAAAAGGAACTATTTAAACAGCAGATTGGGACAGTTGTCCAAGAAATGCATGCTTGATTGTTAAGAGTTCAAAGAGCTCCAGTTTGCTCTCGCACAAGAGAATGAGCCATCTGAACTTCAAGACTCTTAACAAGATAGCAAGGATGTCCTTGGTTGAAGGTCTCCCGAATGAAGTATTCTCTAAGGATCAGACATGTGCCGCATGTCAGAAGGGAAAACAAGTTAAAGCTTTATTCAAAGGGATACCTTCGCCTCCATCTAGCAGAGTATTGCAACTGCTCCATATGGATCTATTTGGACCAGTTACGACTCTTAGTTTCAGTGGATGCAAATACACTCTGGTGGTCGTGGACAATTTCTTGTATAAGAAGAGTGAAACTACGACAAAGCTACCTGAACTTCTCAAGAAAATTCAGAATGAGAAGGGTCTCAGCATAGTGAAAATTGGATAAGATAAAGGTACAGAATTCTTGAACCAGTTTATATTTAATTTTTGCTTTGAGTTTGGTATACAACATGAGACATCAGCTGTCAGAACACCACAACAAAATGGCGTAGCAGAAAGGAGAAACAGAACACTTAAAGAAGCTGCACGCACCATGTTAGCTGAGCATGCAACAAAAAGCCATTTCTGGGCAGAAGCAATCAACACTGCATGTCACATGCAAAACAGATGTTCTCTAACTAAGATTCACTTCAAAACACCCTATAAACTGTGGAAGGGAAGAAAACCTCGTGTTTCCTACTTTCATGTGTTCGGGTGCAAGTGTTTCGTACACAACAATGGGAAGAGTCTGTTGAGAACCTTCGATGCCAAGTCAGATGAGGGCATATTCTTAGGATATTCCTCAACCAGCAAAGCATTTAGGGTTTTCAACAAACGAACCCTAGTTGTGGAAGAAACACCTCATATGGTCTTTGATGAGTTAACATCTGATCATGAAAAATCTTTCGCAGAACAAAATGTACCTGACAGACCAGAATCGCTAAAAATAGATCAGTTGAGGCTCAAGGAAAAGGATCCAAAATACGTCACCGTATATATTCTTAACTTTGACCTTGAAGATTCACCAGGTCAATCAGACCCTAAGGTACGTACAACTGTCAGTGAAGAAGCTGGTACAGCTGAGACAGTAACAACTGAACCATCTGGTTCAGGGGGAACATCAGCCTAGATATGTTCATGCCAAGTGGATCCTACTGAAGTACCTCTCCCAGTCTCTAGTGATGACTCTTTATCAGAAGAGGATGATGTTCTCCAAACCGATGATAATCAGGAAAGAAGGGCCTGGATAACCAGTCATCCTACTAACCTGATCATCGGAGACCCATCTGATAAAGTCAAAACTAGACATTAGATTGGTGAAAGTGCAATGTATTGTTGTTATCTGTCTTTGAAGGAACCACTTACTGTTGAATAAGCTTTACAAGGTGCAAGCTGGATTCTAGCCGTGCAAGAAGAACTAGAGCAGTTTGAAAGGAATCAAGTTTGGGAACTTGTAGACAGACCAACTGGTACTAAGTGGGTTTTCAAGAACAAGAAGGATGAGCACAATGTGATAACCAGAAATAAGGCAAGACTTGTTGCTAAGGGATTGATTATGATGAAACCTTTGCACCAGTCGCTCACCTGGAAGCCATTCGGCTATTTCTGGCTTATGCCGCTCATAGGGGATTTATTGTGTATCAGATGGATGTAAAGAGTGCATTCTTAAACGGGGTACTAGCTGAGGAAGTTTATGTTGAACAACCTCCTGGCTTTGAAATGAGCTACCAAGTGTACCCTTTAAGAAAAGCTCTTTAAGGACTGAAACATGCTCCTAGAGCATGGTATGACACGCTATCCCAGTCCTTGATAGAGAATGGTTTCACCAAGGGCTTGATTGATAGGACATTGTTCAGAATTGAAGACGGCGAAGACATTCTGATGGTTCAGATCTATGTGGATGACATAATCTTTGGTTCTCCCAATCAGAAGCTATGCGAGAAATTCAGTAAACTGGTGCAAGGAAAATTTGAGATGTTCATGATGGGTCAGATGAGATACTTTCTAGGTCTTCAAGTCAAACAAGCTCATACCGGGATCTTCATCTGCCAGGCGAAGTACACAAGGAATTTGTTGGCTAAGTATGGAGTTTAAAATTGCAAAGAAGCCAGAATTCCAATGATGACTTCGTTCAAAATGGACCTAGATGAAGGTGGTAAGAAAACTAATCAGAAAGAGTATAGGGCTTTGATTGGATCATTATTATACCTGACTGCCAGCAGACCAGATATAACTTATACAGTAGGTGTATGTTCCAGAATTCAGGCAAATCCTAAACAAAGTCACCTGGATGCAGCTAAGCGGATTCTTAAGTATCTGAAGGGTACTGTAAATCTCGGTTTATGGTATCCAGCAGATGATAATCTAGAGCTTAGTGGGTACTCTGATTCAGATTATGGAGGTTGTAGGATAGACAGAAAATCAACCTTAGGTACCTGTCAGTTTTTGGGAAGCAAACTGGTCTCATGGTTCTCAAAGAAGCAGACATATGTTGCCACGTCTACTACTGAAGCAGAATATATAGCCGCAGGAAGCTGTTGCTCCCAACTGCTCTGGCTATGTCACCAGCTGAGGGATTATAACATATTATGAATGTGCCTATCTTTTGTGACAGTAATAGTGTGATTGCTATCACTCAGAACCCAGTCCTGCACACGAGATTCAAGCATGTGGACATTAGACATCATTTTATTAGAGACCATGCAGAAAAGAAGAACAACATAATGGAAAAGATCCATACAGATAAGCAAAGAGCTGACATCTTAACCAAGCCCATAGCTGAGGTCAGATTCAGAGAGCTATGCAATGAACTAGGACTACTGGACTTAGGAGATGAAGCACCAGATTACTTTGGTGGATTAATCTCCAACACCAGTTGGTTAAGAGACTGACCAGGTAAGAAGGTCAGATGAAGAGAGAACTTCATCTGATCAGAAAAGATCAGTTGGGAACTGATCAGAGAGAAATATCAATTGAAGGGGGAACTTCAATTGACTAAGGGATTTGGTTCAGAAGGAACCTGATATGAGGGATAAAAACATTATTGGGAAAATTTGCTAAGGCTTAGGCTACACAGTAAGATCAACAAATCAGTAAAGTTGGATCAGATACAAGTGGTAACTGGTTGATTACAATATCAATCAGTCAGATACGTTCTCTGTTTATATTATCTGATCTTATCTACTTTTCTGTAATGATTACTGTTCATCTTACTTTATGATGCAAGCACTGCAAACATTAAATGCGATGCGGACGTGGGATTTTTGTATTTATTAGATTTTAATGCGTATTTTGCGTCTAAAATACTTTCAGTAAATTCTCTTGACCACACGATCTTTTCACTTTACGACCGCTTAATCTAAGCCGTTTATTTTAAAACACGAATACTCAAGTATTTGTGGGAATTTGTCTAAAATGTTTTTCCCCCGCACCATTTAAAACCCTAAAGGTCTTCTAGAAAAACCTCCACACTTCTGAAACTCACCGTACTTATTTGAGAGAATCCAAATCGATTATTTCAAACTTTTCCAAATCTTGAATCGATTTCTGGTAATTTCTAAGTGAATATTGCTTGCAATTATATGGGTTTCACTGTTCTACGCTACTGTTGATGTATTCTCGATGAACTGTGTCTTTCTCACTTGTATTTTCTGGAATTAGATCTCTGTCTAGGTTTTTGTTTGATTTATTCACTTGCGTACATGCGTATATGCCTATAATGTGATTCATGTGCAGATTGTGTCTTAGTTGATGATTTGGGTTGAATTATTGTTGTTTTTGGTATATAGATTATTCAAACTCATCTCCAAATCTGTTTATTTGATGCAGACATGGTACATCTATCAGCAATACCAGGCCAAGAAAAGAAAATGTGCAAGTTCTTATCGATGAAGAAAGATATTGTCGATAAGAAGTATGTCATATTCAACACCACAAATGATGCTGAATCAAAGGAGATATTGGAGTGTCTCCGGGCCTTAGGACTCGAACAATTTTGTTTTTGTCATCAAGACATTGTTCATACATACGAGACTCTTGAATTCCTTTACAATCTCGAGGAGGACGATGAAGGAAGATTGAAGTCATCTGTAGGAGGTTTTGACCTTACAATTTTTGATGAAGATTTGTTCAGAATCTTGGGACTTCGTTCTGGGAGCATTGATCTAACCAATTTCTCAACAGAGATGGATGAGAAGACATATCTCAAGGATGTCTTGTTGAGACCGCACAACAATGAACAAGTGTTTAATTTCAAGTACCACATATCAGAAAAAATATCGTCTTCTGTTTGAGATTGTATCAAAGGTGATACTTTGTATTATACACAGCTTGGATGCTCTTACTACAGTGAAGCAGAATGTGATGACGACGATTTTCAGCAAAGCCGTGAATCTGAACTGGCTTGGGTTGTTCAAGACAAGGCTTATGAAGGAAACTGCAAACTTCAAATTGAATGAGAGAAATGAAGTTTATCTGACTTTGAAGTGTTCCTACATTCACAAAGTGTCCATTATACTTTCTGACAAGCTGCAAGACAACTTCGAATGGAATGAGGAGGGCAAGAAAGTATACTTGGCAAAATTCAAGGCCATTCTGGGGAAAGACGAAACACTGCCTGGGCAACCTGATGATGATCCAGCTCCATATGTGCCCAGACAGAGAGGCAAAGGAAAAGGTGAAGGCAAGGGTTCCAAAGCTACCGCGTCGTCTGTGTAGTCTGAGACACAGATTTCCCCCAAGAAAATGAAAAGAAAGACTCTGGCCAAGAAACCGGAGGCAGCGGAGAAAAGGCAGAAGAAGATAACTTCTATTCTGCAGAAAGCAGTAGTGGACCCATCTGTGTAAATATCAGAAGGAGGCGAGCCTGAACCAGTTGAGAAGGAAATGGAACTGATTTGCCTGGAATCAGATGTAGAAGCGGTTGTGAGTTTAGAGAAAACTGCCAGTATGGAAAGAGAGGTTGCTCAGGAAGAGTTGATGGTGGAAGGGACAAATGAAGGTGGAGCTGAGAAGGAAGCAGCTGGAGAACCGACTGGGGAGGAATCACCTTCTGATTCTGTGCCCCTTAGCACTGTATTTAGAAGAGAGAGATCACCTACTCCCACTTCCAAATCACCCTCACCCTCACCTAAGCCCACAGAACCCATCTCTGAACCACCTCCCACCTCCCCACAGCAAGAACCAGAAGTTCCTTCTGCCCCCGAATCAGATATTCCCACCCTAGAGGGGCCAGCAGAACCTACTCCGGATACGATTGAGGAACAGATGACAATGGAGGATGTTCCCACAGATGATAGATATGTCACTGTATCCCATAATCCTTTCAACACTAAGACTCAGCTGGGAACTCCAGAAGAGGAAGATCCGGTGGTTTATATCATGAAGCAGCAGATCAAGAATTATCTGCTTGAGATCTGCCCGGACCTCATAAACCATCCTGGACTCCAGCAGGAGATTGAGGAGATAGTATTCTGGAGGGACATAAAGCTGAAGAGCATTGAAGAATTTCTGATTCTGCTGGAGACTCTTCATGCAGATTACTTCGTGGATTTGGAGACGAAGTGCTTAGCACGAGCTGGAGTTGAAAGTGCTGTCGAACTGGCCTCTGATGATAGCATCAGATGGTTAATACATGATCACTTTAGGATTGCCAGGGAAGAAGAAATGCTGGAACAGGAGGAAGAGGTTGAAGAACAGGGAGGCCAGCAAGCTGAGCAAACTGCCGATGAACCAAGATTGGTTGCTGCAGATGATACCCAGCTTGGCGAGGCGTCAACATCTGAACAGACTGTTGTACTAAGTGCTGATACCCTAGATCAAATCACATCTAAGATTCAGGACGGGGTAAAAGCTTCAATTGATACTCAATTTGCAACTCTTATAGCAGCTCAAATGAAGAGATTTGAGGAAGAACAGAGCAGTTTGCTAGACAAGGAGAGGAAGCTGACAGTTGACAAGATCACACATATGCATGATCAAATCCTCAGCTCTGTGATGAAGCAGGTTGATCCTCTTGCGGAAAAGTTAAGGCTCCAGACTACATTGCTAAGCGAGACGCAAATTCTGCTGGAAAGTGTCTGGGATCCTTAGAAAGCTGAAACCTGGATGGATCTTGGCTGGAAATGCTTTGAAAAGTCAGTTAACAAGTCTAGGAAGGCCATTGAATCCGGGTTGAACAGGCTCCTAGGTCTTGAACCTTCTTTTGCCATGCCTCAAGCAGTTGCAGATCTTAAGGAGGAGATGACGAGTTAGTTTGTGGCTCTGAACAACAGGCTGTCACACCTTTTTGATGAAACCAAAAAGGGGGAAGTACTAGAGAAGGAAAAACAGATGCAGATGATAACAATCATGCCATCAGCCAAAACCTCATCTGTACCTACTCCGCCTGCACCTGCACCATCTGCCATGCCAGAATCTATCACACCAACTGTGAACATTCCTGACACCGAACTGGTGGAATTATTTCAAACAGTTGAACAGCATGGAGAAGCCATTGCAGCTCAAGAGAAAGCATTTTTTGAACAGAAATCAGTTCTATCTGAAGTGGTCAAAGGGTAGACAAGATAGAAGACTTATCTTCTTCGGTTTAGAAGAGACTTGAAGCAGAAGATCAAGTCAAGAGTCTTGAGCTGCTAAAGAAGCTATCTGAAGAAGGGGAACCTGCTGAGGCAGAGACCCAACTGAAAGCAAGAAGGAAACGGAAGCAGGTCGTGGAAACTTCCCAACCTCCAAGACAAACCAGATATACGGTGCAATTGACTGCTGCTTAAGAAGAAGAACAGAAAGCCAGACGAGCAGTCATTGAAGCAGCTGAGCGGAAGAAGAAGCTTGCTGAGAGCAAAGGCCTTGAGACCAGATATGTCAGAAGGAAGAGGAAGAAGATTGCTACAGCAAAGGATGTTGCCTGGGAAGAGAAGGCTCTACCTGCCCAGTGAAGGATATTCATGTTTCGAAAATGAACTGGTGGCCAGAATGGGACAAGATCAGAGGAGACTGGTTGATTGATGTGTATGTTCTGGAGAAGATTCCGACAACAGTTGATCAAGGTGAATTCAATGAAGAGTTCAAAAACTGGCTTGAGATGAAGCATCCGCAATTCTACGATATGGTCATGTTTGAAGGTGAGGAGATGGGATTGATTCCTGAAACACCCCTATTTGAGATCATCCTATCACCTCTTCGGTCAGACAAAACCCATGATCCAGTGCGTTTCACGCAAATGTATTATGAGTTCGCCAAGATGGGTGGAATCATAGACAAGGATCGATTAGCTGCTCTGATGGAAAGGATGTACAAGGTGTTTGGCATTTCTCCAGAGCTCCAGCAGTTCAAACTCAGGGCATGAGAAGATCAAAAGACTCTTAGAATCTGATGATAGGTATTTTGTTGTATTCTGTAATTATCTGTTTTTCTGTTTAACTGTTTTGATTCCATTAAAAAGGGGGAAATTGTTGGAAAATTTGTAGTTTCGATGGAAGTTCCAAAACAGATAATGTAATAGGACCAGTTGGGCCTGTTTGCTGACTGATGATCTAGATAACAGATAAGATGATCAACTAAAATGTATAGACAACTGATGTAACAGATAGGTCACATATTGAGGGGGAACTCAATATGTATAGGTTAAGTCTTGAATGTCAGAAGATCAGATAAGTTGAAGGATCAGATATGTTGAAGATTTGATGAATGAAGAAACAGAAAAGCCGAGAAGCAGACAAGATAGAAAACCGTCCAAAAGACCTACATCATATGACAACAAGGGAAGGTCAGTAAGTTGTGCTAAGGCAACTTACGAGCAGATGACCTAAAACAGGTAAACAGATCAGTGTTCAAACTGATCTGTGTCAACTCCATTAGGTCTTCAATGTTACCTAGTAGAAGCCAAGTGTTCAGACAAGAAGAATGTCAACCTTGTTGCTAATTCAAGCTCTGCAAAGTGTACTTGATAGTCAATTAGAAGTCGATAACGCATGTACGGAGCACTGGCAACCTGCAGGAAGGCATTTCAGAGTCAAACGGCTAGAAAGGACAAGCTTGCATGCTTTCGGCCATGCCGTCCCTGAAGCACGTCAAGTCAAGCCTGCATACCTACCTAAAATAAACCGATATTTGAATTGCTCTCCAACGGCTAGTTTGAATTCGTGCCTATAAATATGGGATCAAACCTTCATAGTAAGGTTACAGAAACTTTACTCAAGCTCAAGCTATCAAGATTTCCGCACGAAGAACACAAACTCAAGATTTATTCTTAAGTGTTCATCCCATTGTTCCTAGCATAGAATACTTATCCTCTAGCTTTAGGCTACTTAGAAGATAGGATAGTATTCCAATTGGAACATTACAAATCTTATACCCAAACAAAAGTTAGGTTAAGTTTGTTATAGTAAGATTTCAGTCTAGGGTTTCTAGATCTAATTTCTGGGATTGGTTGAGTGAGAACTCGTGAAAAGTCTGTTGGTTGTACTGTGTTCGACTAAAATATTAAACTAAGTCCAGTTGGTTAAGTTGGTGCCCCTGCTGATAGGGAAGAGTGGACGTAGGACAAGTTGTCCGAACCACTATAAATCTGTGTGCCTTTACATTGCTTTACACTTATCAGCACACTACTTGTTATCTGCATGCATATTCTGAATCTGGTTCAGATTAACATCAAGCTATTGAACTGATCAGCTTGAAACTTTAGTTATCTGATCTAAAACAGATTTTCAGAAATCTGATTAAGTAAAACTTGTTTTCACATGGGTTAACTAATCTTCCGCACCATCAGTTAAACTGATAGACGCCGAACTGATCTGGTTCATACAGATCAGTAAGTCGGATATCAGTACATACTGATTCACACCGCACTCTGATCAGGCATACTTGCAAATCACACCTAAACCACAAAAGTTTTGGAAGTCTATTCACCCTCCCCTCGAGACTTCCACCCTCACTGAAACCCGTTCGGGACCTACAGGGGCTATTTAGATTCATGATTATTTGCTGATTGAATTGCTTGATGGGGATTCTTGATTGGTTTGGAACTGATGAATTAAAATCTGAACAAACCTAATAACTGGAATAATTTTGGGATTTTTTGAATAATTCAGATGAACTTATGAGTTGTTGGACTTTGGTTTGGATGACCCAATCGGAAAGACGGTTTTGAAAACCGGGCGATGATGAGGGGAAGGACTATGCCAAAATTAGATTTATGACAGGCCCTTCCGTGCAATTTTTGAAGTTTGCACATGAGTCCTTTACAAATGAATAATTAAATAATGATTCGATTTAAAATTATTAAAGATTCATTTGGATTAATTAATTAGATTAATTATTGAAAGTTAATAATTTTAAAATTGAATTTAAAATTGGATTTTAAATTCGTTTTAAAAGAATTATTAAATCTCACTTGGTTAATCATTTTAATAAAACGTATTAGTTGGACTATTGACGTACTTAATTAATTGAATTAATTAAAAGTTAAATATTTAAATATTAATAATGAATTTAATTATTAAACTTATTTTTAAAATTGGATTTTAAAAATCTGGTTTAAAGAATTAATAGAGTTATTAATTCCCACTAGTTAAAGTGTTTTATATTCTGTTAACGCTTTTTACGTCCGCATTATAAACGTTTGGGTAGGCGGCGCTCAATAATTGTCGAACTGTATTAATTGTTTGGGTAGACTGCACCCATATAAGTGTTAGTCCGTGTAAATCATGTTTGGGTAGGCGGCGCCCAATAATTGCTCAAATGTGATGTAGATTAACATGTTGGATCTCGATTAAGCAATTAATACCCCTCCTTTAAAACGTTCCTCACTAAAATATGATTTTCATTAAATTGAACGATGTCTTCCATCAAAATTAAAAGTAAACTGGAGATTTCGTTCCAATGAGTATTTAAGGCCCAAGTCTTTTGCTCATATCTACATCTAACAGGACATTTATAGGGACACGAAGTGTCACCGCATGATGGTTGTAAATCAACTTGACTTTGTTTCACCAGCCCAAACAGGGAAACGAAAGTCACGGGGTATCCGATTGAACTAGGTTCAACCAACTAGGAGTTGCAATTTTTGCAATTGGTATGGAGACCTACCAGTTCTGCTATTGTAGTAATCAACCCAAGCAGATATTATGATAGTAGGAATGTGGATCCTAGTCCATTATGATTTATATTAAATATAAATTTGTATCCTTCCGATGAGGTCGTTGAATATGTGAAAATAATGGAGACAAAATAAACACAAAAGAAAGGCCATGTTTATTTTGATTACTGAATATTGATCATAAGAATTATGTGTTTAATTCGGTTTTATTTTATTTCTCTTGGTTAGTTGAAATGTTTAACTGTTATTGAGATGTGTTTTGGAAACAAACAAATTGGCTAGGCCAAATTTTCTGGACTGGCACCGAAACCTGCGTTTGGTGCTAAGGAAAGAAAAGATTGAGTATTGTTAGACATGCCAATCCCGGTTACCCCTGAATTTAGTGCCCTGAGGCAGCCACGTTTGACGTATCAGCTCAAAAGAAGCATCAAGAGGATGCTTTCCAGGCTCAGTGTGTGATGTTGCTCGGCATGACTCCCGATATACATAGGCAACATGAGAAAATGAGTCCCTTCTAGATGCTCAAGCATCTGAAGGATCTTTTTGATTCTGAATCTCGTTCTGAGATTTATGAAGTGATGAGAGATCTGTTTAGATGCCAGTTAGCTAAAGAAGGGAAGATTCTATCTCATATGCCAATGATGATAGGCTTAATTGATAGACTTGGTAATTTAGGCATTGAGCTAAAAGACCAACGTTTTCATCTATACTATCCTCCAGTCGCTCCTGGATTCATATTTTTGCTTCATTGTGAACTACAATATGAATAAGACGGATGCCACCATGCCTGAACTTCACAACGTTCTCAAGACTTTTGAGTTCACTATCACTAAGATGGTGTTCAAAAGAAGGAGCGGGTAAACAAGGATGTGTGCCTCTACTGTAAGTAGAAGAGGACACTGGAAAAAGGGCTATAAGGTTCTAGTTGCTGAAAAGAAGACACTAGGTGCTTCGAGCACTAGAACATGTATGTTTGTTATTAAGATAAACATGTCCACTAATAGCGTTAAACGCTTGGTATTGGATACTAGATGTGGCTCTCACATTTGCACTAATGTGAAAGGGCTCATCTGTCATAGGGTAGTTAGGGCGGGTGAAGCCGTCTTACACATAGAAACGGAGCAAGAATTGCTGCTGAACGTGTGGGGACTTATGTGTTAGACTTACCCTTTGGTTTTAGATTGAAACTTAATGATGGTCATCTAGTTCTTTCTCTTTCTCGCAACATATATTTGTTGCATTGTGGATATGATGTTCTTAATATACAAAGTAAAAGACTCAAACTTAGTAATCATGAAAACCCGACTTACTTATGGCATTATAGAACTTGATCATGTAAACAAGAAAAAAATTACAAGGTTAAGAAAGTTAGACTACTTAACCCCATTCGACTGTGAGTCTTATGGAGATTGTTAATTTTATCACATGGGCAAGATGATCAACGAACCCTTTTCTGGGAAAGGGGTGCATGCCAAAGAAGTTCTAGAGTTGATTTACAACGATGTTTGTGGATCATTGTCCACTCTAGCTAGGGGTCGCTTCGGATACTTCATCACTTTTACTGATGATTTCTCAAGATTCGGATACACGTATCTTATGAAACACAAATTTGAATCTTTTGAGAAATTCAAAGAGTTTAAGGCTAAAGTAAAGAAGCAAATTGGTAAGAGTATCAGGACTCTTCGATCAGATCGAGGAGGTGAATATCTTAGCCATGAATTCATTGATTACTTAAAATTACAATGGACTCCTCCCGGAACACCTCAGATGAATGATGTGTCCAAGAGGATAAACCGAACCTTGTTAGACATGGTGAGTTCCATGATGAGTTTTTCCTCTCTTCCGACATTCTTATGGGGATACGCGTTACAAACCTAAATTTACATTCTGAATAGGATTCCATCTAGATCGGTTGAGTATACACCATATGAACTATGGTGTGGCAAGAAGCCAACTTTTACACATATCAAACATGGGGTTGCCCCATGATTGTGAAAAGGATGCTTACCGACAAGTTGGAACCCAAAGGTGAAAAGAGTTACTTTGTGGGATATCCTATGAAACTAAAGGATATTGCTTCTATCTACCTGAGAAATAATCAGTGATTGTTTCTAGGCAGACCAAGTTCCTCGAAGAAAACTATGTCTTTAAATAACAAGGTCGTAAGCTGATAGAACTTGAAGAAATTCAAGAACCACAAATTAATAAAGAGACTGATATCTTGTCAAAGCAACATGACAAGGAATCAGTGGGAGCATTCAGCAACTTTCACGGTGGGAATCTTTCACTAGGTGATCGTCTTTCGGCCAGTGGGAGCGTAATTGGAGTTGACTTGCCTGTGCAAGAACATCCAAGTGGGCTGAATGAGAACAGCATAGTTCAAACTCCCGCCCAAGAGGAATCTGAAAGTGTAGCTCTTGAGGACTCTCCGGACATTGATGAAATCGATGCACCACAAAATTTTCACGATCATAATGTACAACCTGCACAACCACAGCTCTGTAAGTCAATTAGAAATCGTAATCCACCCATTAGATACTGTTACCTCTTAGAGGAGCTCGATAATGTGGACATACTGGATAAGGACGATCCTAATACTTATTCTGAAGCAATATCAGATATTGATTCAGGGAAGTGGCACGAAGTCATGAAATTCGAGATGGACTCGATGTACACCAATCAAGTCTAGGACTTGGTTGAGTTGCCTAAATGGGTTAGACCCATATGTTGCGATTGGGTCTTCAAGCGTAAGACTGATGAAAGTGGCAAAAAGTACAAACCTACAAAGCTAGGTTGGTGGCGAAGAGTTATAGTCAACGCGAAGGCATTGGCTGTGATGAGACCTTCTCACAAGTTGCAAAGATCAAGTCCGTTGGAATTTTACTTGCAATAGCAGCACATTATGATTATGAGATTTGATAGATGGATGTCAAAACAACTTTCCTCAATGGAAACATTGATAAGGAAGTGTTTATGACTCAACCAGAAGGTTTTATATCTAAGCCAAATTCTAAATCTAGTATGCAAACTAAAGAGATCCATTTATGGATTGAAGTAAGCTTCCAGGAGTTGGAATATCCGAGTTGATGAAGCTATCAAGTTTTTTGACTTCATCAGAAATTCGGAAGATCCTTGCGTTTATCGTAAATGCAACAGAAAGAATATTATTTTTATAATCGTGTATGTCGATGACATATTGATTTTGGAAAATAATATCTCATTAATGCAGTCCATTGAAGATTGGTTGTCAAGACCTTCATGATGAAGGATCTTTGTGAAGCCTGCTACATCTTAGGGATCAAGATCCAAGAAGATGTTGAGGCTATCACAGTCCACCTATGCAGACAAGGTGTTGAAGCATTTTGCGATAGAGAAATCTAAGAGAGGGTCCCTACAGGTAAATCATGGGGTAAGGCTGTCAAAGAAGGATTGTCCTTCTGTTGAAGCTGATATCAAGCACATGAAGGATGTCCCATATGCATATGCAATTGGGTCAATCATGTACGTCATGACTTGCACTAGGCAAAACGTGGCCTACGCTATCAACATCACTGGTAGATACCAACAGAATCCGGGTGAGTCTCACTGGATTGCTGTCAAGACCATTCTGAAGTATATTAGACAAACTAAAGAGTGTTTCCTTGTCTATGATGGACAGTCAGAACTAGTAGTGACCGGTTAAGCTGACACAAGTTTCCAATCCGACTGTGATGATTACAAATCACATTTAGGTTATGTTTTACTCTCAATAATGAGGCCAGCTCAACATTATTATCCATATCGGAAATAAATTTTCACTTGCAAGATTTGGTATGATAAAGATTCTGAGCCCACCAAGGGGACAAATCAAGCAAGACGTACTTGCCCACGATTCTCCATGTTAAATGTCAGCAATCATCATGTAATTAATAATATTGCCCAAGATATAAGGTATCGAATCATAATGACTCTCTTCCTATCATAACTCAAAGACTAGTTATTAATTTCACACGATCCTATTTAAGGGACGGAGATTAAAAAATAACACACCACTGAGGTCTAATTCTTGTATATTCAGTACCGAAGAATTTATCCTCCTGTAGGACCTTATTCAATGCATCTAAATGCACTAATATAATCTCTTGGTCAAGACAAGTCAATCTGAGCCTTATACATCAACCTTTTATGATGGTTTGTTCATTTCCATCTAGCTTGTGAATTTGTACTTAATTACGAGGAGTTGTTAATTTGATCTTCTGTGATCTGATATCACCAAATTAACTACAACATAGTACGTACTAGACTTATTGAACGGGTTTGCAATAAATATATATAACATTCATTCATATTTAATGCAATAGTGATTAATATATTATTTCAGTAAATAAATTAGAAAATCCAGTTTGGTTATACAAAGTAAAAGCATATTTTTCAGTATAACCCCAACAATCTCCCACTTATACTCAAAGTCTGCTTTTAAGTATACTACAACATGTCTCGTGTTCTATGTGACATCTAATGTCACCTACACCAACCTAATAATTTCTCCCACTTATACTCAAAGTAGATTGGTAACGTTCTTGACACTCATTCCTTCCACATGTCTCTCGAATGTACTCTGAGGCAGACCCTTTGTGAATGGATCTGCTAGGTTGTCTTCCGATGCAATCTTTGCCACCTCAATGTCTCCTCTCTTAACAATTTCTCGTATAAGATGGTATTTTCTTTCAATATGTTTGCTGGCCTTGTGTGCTCTCGGTTCCCTCGAATTTGCAACTGCTCCGGCATTATCACAATAGACCGTGATTGTGTTGGGCAAATTCGGGACAACGTCCAAGTCCACTAGGAAGTTCTTGAGCCAAACCGCTTTCTTCGCTGCTTCATAAGCAGCTACGTATTCTGCTTCCATGGTAGAATCGGCGATGCATTTCTGCTTTACGCTTCTCCATGTCATGGCTCCTCCCCCCATGCAAAACACGCTACTCGAGGTAGACTTTCTAGAGTCCACGTCTGATTGGAAATCCGAGTCCGTGTAACCGATGGGGATTAGACTGTCTGACTGATAAACCAACATTCTGTCCCGTGTCCTCTTCAGATACTTCAGAATGTTCTTTACCTCAGTCCAATGCTCTTTCCCAGGGTTGCTTTGATATTTTGCTACCATGCCTACGGCAAAGAAGTTATCCGGTCTCGTGCACAGCATTGCGTACATGAGGCTTCACACAGCTGTAATTGTCGCGCTTACTATTATTCGACCAACATATATCATCTATTGCATGCATTTTACATTATTTACGTGTTAATATATTTATGTGTTATGTGTGATTCTGCAGCATTTATTTTACGTTTAAATTATTTTAAAGATAGAATTTTATAATATTTACGCGTGATTAGTGGTAACGAAACTCTAATTTAATTTGTTTAACTTATTAGAGTTTAGTGGCCCTCCTAAATAAATTAGCGCTTAATAGTGTTAATGAAAAGTAATAAATAAATAAACACATAAAATTAGTTAAATAAATGTATAGAGTTAGTAAATAGTAACCATAGAGAGGAGTATGAATAATATACTATATGGTATTACGTAAGCTCCATAGGAGCATAATTGTGGGTGCATGTACATTATCTATTTAATAAACTAATATGTAAATGTGGCACCTACCACAACAATTAACTAATTTAAATGATAATAATAATATTAACAATGTCAAGAGGTGGAAATTGAATTGCTAAGCCTATTTATATAATTGTTCACTATGCGTATGCATGCATAGCATCATTTAGATATTAGGTAATGTTATATTAAATAAAATAAGATTAAATAAATAATGATAAAAAAAGAAAAGAAGGAAGAAAGCTTACCTTGGAAGCTAACAAAGGCGGTGGATTTCTATATATATATATATATGTCCATCTACCAATTTTAAGGAAAACACACACATCAGATTGTGAGGAAAGGAAAAAAGAGAGAGGCGGCAAAGAGAAAAGAGAAAGAAAGGCAGCCGCGAGGAAGTTAACGGGAAGAAGAAAAAGAAAAAAAAAGAAAAAGAAAAAGAAAAAAAAGGTAAGAGGAAGAGGAAGGAAGAGAGGTTGAGGTGATAGACACCAAGGTTGTGCAATCAACATAGGTATTTTTGTAGATCTTAATTTTATGAATATTTATATGTTTAGGGTTTTGTATACTAATCTCGAAGAAGATAATCACCTAGTTAAATTTATAATCTCAGGGACATTTTTATACGTTAGTTAATAATTTTACCTGATAATTTGTAAAGATTTGATTCACCTAATATATGTGGTATTGAGTCGTCAAACCATGGGTATAATAAGGGCTAATTGGTATAATTAGGGCGTAATTAGGATTTATTGTATAGGCATAAATTATAGGAGAAATAAATTAAAAAACATAAAAAGCATTAATTAAGTGAATTGATAAAGAATGTCTATAATATTAGATTTTTTTATAAAATGAAAATTTGAATTGGAGTAATATTTATGGTTGATTGTTATCAAATTTGATAGTTGGGCTAGATAAGGCAGTTTAGGAGTTCAGGATAGCGATATTGTGCGGATTCGAGGTAAGTAGAAATTCATTTGCAACTACAATGCATAAACATAATATTATGTGATTTATTTGTGATTAAATGACAATACGTGGATAATATGTGGATTGTGAGATTTGATTGATATTCAGTGATTACTGTGGAAAGAGCTGGTGAGCTCGGTATTTGATGTAAATTGGATATGTGAAATGTAAAACTTGTGAATTAATCTGTGCTGCATTGCATTGCTTCATGCATATCATGCATTATCATGAAATGAGATTTGATCAAATGATGTGATTTGGTCACTGATTATACACCAAGGACTGAAAGGGCGACCTTGGAGTGGTAGTGACCAGGTAACTCCTGGCGGGCTACCCAGAGTAGGCTAACGTCTTATTATCACACGGAAGGGGCGACCTGGGAGTGGTAGTGACCAAGTAACTCCTGCCGGGCTACCCAGAGTGGGCCACCGTTTTATGATCACAAGGAAGGGGCGACCTGGGAGTGGTAGTGACCAGGTAAAACCTGGCGGGCTACCCATAGTAGGCCACCGTTTTCTATGTATTATGAACTCAGTCCGGTGTATAACAGTGAGTCAAGGGCCCTGAGAGTGTTTCATAAATAAATTGGTGATTTTAAAAGTAAGTGTATGGGGAGGATTTTCAAAAGATTCACTGCATCATGCATAATTTCTGCTTACTGAGATTTATATGTCTCACCTAGTTTATGCATTGTAGGTAATTCTAATGTGATGTGACGTGTTGGGCTTATTGGACAAACTGCAGAGCTCCTGCAGGTTTTGAGAGGCTGTGTACATAGATGACGACCTATTGGGTGTATCGTGGCTTATCTTACTTCCGTTTATATATTTCGTCGCTTATGAATGTGTATTGCATCGTGGTATAATGTCTAGTGCGTACTAATGTGTTGGTTTGGGGTTGATTTGGAATTACTAGTGTGTTGGTTTAGAGTTTGTTGTGGATTGTTGGTTTGTTGGTGTCTTTTATATATATATATATGTTGCAAGTCGTTTTTTAACGAGAATACTATGTGGCTAATTTTAAAACAACTTACAAACAAAATAAGTACGTGTACAATATTACAGTAAATAACAAGAAATTGTTGACCCAGTTCATCAATAAATGACTACTCTGGGGGCATTCCAAGCCAGGGATCTTATATTGCGAGGTTCAAGTATACAGTACACAATACTACTCGTGGTGATAACTTCCTTCTATGAAAGATGGTGATTTGGAGAATATGTGTGAGTACTTGGGAATTTTTCTGAACCATCTTTTTGCTCTTTTTCATTCTACTTATAGTACTTTGACAAGCATGTACTGGTTTTGCAAGCATGAGCTGGAGATTTCGTGTCTTACGAGAACTCATGTGATGCTGCCACGTTTTCAACTTCGTCTCCCTAGTTGACCTTTGGATTTACCTGCTTATAAAGAATTCTCCTTGTCGTCCAGATGGTTCAGTTAGTGACTTGGTTTTTATCTCATATGCCCTTTGTATCAACTTTTGTCCGACCGATTTCTCTGTTCGCCCCTTTGACCATGTCGTTGGTACAGGAACATTGTCCTTAACGAGCATACAAGAATGAATATAATGCTCGCAAGACTTGGCGAGCATGCTTGTACGGCTGGCAAGGCGAGCATACTTGTATGGTTGGTAGGGCGAGCATACTTGTGTGATTGGCATGGCGAGCATACTTGTATGGTTGGCAGGGCGAGCATACTTGTATGGTTGGCAGGGCGAGCACACTTGTATGGTTGACAATCATTATCAAGGCGAACACCCCTCCATCGGATGTGGTTATTTTAATAATTTATCGATACACGTGTCCCTCTGACGTGTACAAATAAATCGAGGAAAGAACATCGATTCCAACAATACCCCCCAGCCGGGTCGCTTTGTAACTGAAAATGCTAATGAGTCGAACAGAGGAATTGATGGCGAACAAAATATGGTGCTCGATATCCCTGTTGGTCTTCCTCATAGCCCAACATATACCGAGTATAGTGCTCGCTATGATTTTGAATGGCCAGAACATCCTCACAGGACAAGGGTCGAAAATGAATATCCAGCGAGCAAAATTTCAAGTGTGATCGATGTATATATGCTCGGCAAATTGTATCGGAATTACGAGACTCCAAAGGATGTGTTTTTCTGGGCGCCTGGTCCCGATGAGCGAGCAGACCAGCCTCCTGAAGGTTGTGTTGCTGTGAATTTACATACAATGGAAGTTGGTCTTCGATTCCCACTTCATCCAGTTATTACTCGCTTGCTCGTAGAATGGAATATCACGATTACACAGCTAATGTCGAATGGGTGGTATATGATTCTGAGTTTCCTAACTCTGTTCGGCAAAACAAAACCTGTGTACTATACATCAGCAGTAGAACTTACTCGATTAGTTCATTTGTCTCGACCCAAAGGCGAACACGGATGGTTGTTCGTGCAAGCGAATGCAAAATTTAAGGTAATCGAGGACGTGCCTAATAAGATCACTGATTGGAAAGAGAAGTTTTGGTTCGTCGGGGGTGATTGGAAAAGTCCTGCTTCAGGATGTGAACCAAATGCCCGTTTAGACATCCCCACTGATTTTGGAATCTGTCGAAGTAAGTATTTTTGTTGTTTTACTCTCCTCAGTGAACTGATTTTAACTTATTTCCTCAATCTCAGGAATTCAAGCAGCCACAGACAAAGAGACAAAAGATGGTTATTTCAGTAGTATCTGGCAAATCGACCTTAAGCCATATTCAGAACGCTCGGTGAAAATGTTGAACACTGCTGACCAAAGGAAGAAAGGAGGATTGTACGTGCCCCCTCACCATTTAGTTGCCCTCAATCCAACCGGTAAGGATTGTCTTTTATATTTGCGAATGTGATGTGCCTTTTGTACCCGGTTTTTTCCTTCTTATTTTTTTATTAAATTCTTCTGTCTATAGCTTTCCCTGCTGTAACTGTTTCCGTAAGCACAGCCGAACATACCGAAATGACTCGAACTAAGAGACCCCAAGAGCTAGCTCGGATCCAGGCCGAGAGGGATGCTCAACGAGCAAACCGAGGGGAGGCGAGCAGACTGAGAAATGCGAGCCGACCTGACGCGCCCGGACCGAGCGAGTCGAATCGGCAGAAAAGGACTACTCATCCTATCGAGCAGGGATCGAGCGACCAGGCTCCCTCACCAAAGAGATCCAAAGGGCTACCTGACGATCAAAATCCGATTGCTCCATCGAGCACCGATGTTAATGAGGCGACCCCTACTGCTGAAACGACCAGAATAACTACCTCTGTGGTCGGTCCGATCACACATATTGTTGAAATGGAGGTCGGTACATCTACTCCACCCCCTGCAGGACCCCGAACCTGGACTCCTTTAAGTTCCCAGCTCCGTTCTCCCGAGGACAAGTCGTTCATGGGATGGGACCCTGCTCGGGTGAACAGGTACGTTTGCTCGCCTGTTGGAGTGTCTCTTTGCTCCATCTAATTTGGTCGCTTAATCATATCTATTTGTTTTTATAACACGCAGGTTGAACAGATTGTCGCCTCTGATGCCAGAGTTGAAGAACTATTATTTCTCCCCTTTTTTCCGCAACATTCCTGGCCTTCCCGAGCACGTCCAGAAAGCGTGTGAGACTCCCATTCGAGCATGGACTACTAAGCTCGAAGAGGCCACCAAGGGTCCAACGACTTTGGAAACCATGCGGCTTGGCCTAGTGCATCATGGCCAATCTTTGGTTCTTCTTGAAAAAGCTTACACCGAGTCCGCCCAATTTCAGGCCAAATATGTGACTCTTATCACGAGTTTCCAAGAGAAGGTGAACGAGCTGACCAGAGCCCAAGATGAACTGAAGTTGGTTCAAGAACAAGTGTCCTCAGCCCAAGTAGAGGCTCGTAAAGCTCAAGAAGATGCTCACCTAGCTCGGGAAGATGCTCGCCAGACCAGAGAAGAGCTACGCCTTGCTCTGGAGGAGCTGCACTGTAATCGGGAAGAGGTGGCTGGCATTAGGAAAGTTCAGGACGAGCTGAACGTTGAGCTCCGAAAACTTAAAACAGGTATCGAGGCCGTAGAGTGTGAGAAAACTCTACTCGCCCAACAACTCCTCAACGCTGAAGAGACCAACACTCGTCTGGGTCTTGAAAATTCAAAATTGCACACTGGAGAGTATGTTGATTCCATGTCCAATTTCTCCTATATATGCGCCTTTGCAAATGTCATCCGTTCTGCTAGACAAACATTTACTGCTGACCTGATTACCCCGCTCATAGCCCATCTCGAGAAGTACCTGCTCGACAACCCCCTGGATTGCAACCTTCCAATATCTGATTTGAGTGATCTGTGTGATTTCTCCAATCTTCCTGATGGGATCGAAATTGATGACCCAATACTGGATAAAGAAGATGGTCCGGATGATGATGTTGAAGGATCCCCCGCTCAACCTTGTCAAGCCGAGCATGGAGTTGATCAGGTGCAAGATGAGCAAGATGGTCCGTCTGATGCCAAACAGCGTGCACCTGTCGAGGAACCTACTGTTCAAAATGATACCGAGGGAGATTCTCCTGAAGGAACCGAGCAGACGATGCAAAGGGTGCTCGATCAGTCACTTCCTCCGACCCCAAACAATGAATCTTTCCCTTGATTTTTACATGTATAATTTTTACTTCTGCTTTTGAACAATTTGCTGTGTTTCCATTGTGTTTGCCTGTTGAATAGTTCCCTTTGATTCGATTGTGGATGGCTGATTTTGCTGATGAATGAATGATGTTTGTTTTGTTTCCTTTTTTATGTCATTTGTCTTCTGAAGTTCGAACATGATATGTGCCTATGTTTCAACCTGACTTCTTTGGTTTTTCAATCGTCTTATTTAGTTGCGATTGGATTGGTCGTCTTATTTTGTTGCAACCAGATGGGTTAACTTATGTGCAACCCCCCTCTTTCTTTCGTAATCGTCTTATGTTTTCCGCGATCACTATTCTGCTCGGTCGTCTTATTTAGTTGCGACCCTGTACCTATCACTCGCTTTGTTGCGGGTATCTGTAAGTACTAATTGTTTCGTCAGGTGAACATAAACTTCTGCTCGATCGTCTTTGTTCGGGTTGTCCAGCTTAGGTGCGACCATTGATAGGCTTTAACTAGAAAAACTTAACAAACAAAAATGTTCTGCAACACGTTGCTATTCTATTACAACTTTTAAAGTTGGAGAAGACTGTTTCTATTACACATAACTATAGACATCAGACTATTGTTTTGCTAGATTTAAACCTCATCTTGAAATAGACATGAGCTGACCTCATCTCGTCTGCGGAATTGATGTTGACAAGTATGAGGCGGATCAGCCTGTCTACTCTTCTTCAAGTAATATGCTCGAGCAGCAGCAGCATCAGCGTTTGCCCCTCCTGGACAAGTTGTGATTATGCGAACTGCTGTCTGCATGAGCATATGGCGAGCACGCCTACTTGCCTATATCAGGCGCGGGCAAAAGCCTCTGCTCGCACCATTCCATCCCCTTGGACGATGCCTGAGCATCAGCGTCCGCGCATCATTTTGTGCGTACGCCACGACATCCCACCCCCACAGAGGAGATTTTTGGGATGCGTAGGGGACTAGTGATTTACTACTGCATAAGCAGTGGATAAGGTGGAGTGGCAACCATGACTCTGCCGAGCATCTTGAATTCGTAACGAGCACCAACCCATGCTCAGAGTGACAATACCCTGGTTAGAAGAAAATACTTCTCCCGATTTGGATTGGCTTTCCCAAATCGAAGGGAAAGTCTTTAAAGCTCGTACTAGAGCAAGCGCCAGGACACATGATTGAGTCAGCAAAATGATTGCTGAATTGAGTGTCAAAAATTTCATTTGGAGGCATACCAAACCAACTATCTCCCGATAACTGAATTTTCTTCTAATATGTTTGCAGTATTTTTTCCCTTTTTCTATCTTTTTCTTCCACCTTCTTCAGCTATCAATATGCTTATTTATACTACTACCCCAAACAAGTGCTGGCATATCTAGTTGGTGTTGGCCTTCTTGCTTTAAATCCTCATTTTGACATTTGTCCTTGTCTTTGCCAGTTCTTATTCAAGGATTGACACGTACTTCTTTTGGTTGCCACCTCTTCTCATCTTGTTTTGACACGTATCTTCTATCTTTTAATAATGCTGACCAACACTCCTTCTAAAAGATTCTAAAATTTGTGTCGGAACCTTCGTGTGTTCATCCCTTCGTGTTTGTCTTTGCTTTTTCGTCTTAAATTTAATGGTTGATTATGCTCGGTTTTTTTTTAAACCCGTTAGCTAGCGCTTTGATCTCTGACTATCAGTTGTGCTCGCCGTTACTGATAATACTTTTTCAGATTTGACGCATTCCACGAATAGGACAACGGAACTCCATTCAAGTCTTCCAAATCATATGCCCCGCTTAACAAACGTTCTGTTACTCTAAATGGACCTTCCTATACTCGGCCGAACACACCACTTGGTACCCCCGTTGCTCATCTTAGAACCAGCTCACGTACGTTGAACCTGCGTGTTTGGACTTTGGAGTTGTAGAACTTTTCTGATCTTTTTTTATACATAGTGTTCCTGAAATCGGCCTCCATCCTTCTCTCTTCCAACAATTCTGCACTTAGGGCGAGCGCCTGGTCGTTAATGTGCTCTCCAAAACTCATTGTCCGATGGCTTGGAATCTTTATTACGCAGATAATTGTTTCCGTACCAAATGCCGAAATGAAACGGGTTTCATGATTGATGTTACGAAAGTAGTACGATATGCCCATAATATTTCTGGTAACTCTTTAGCCCATCCTCCCCCCTGGGAATTATCAAGTTTAGCCTTGAGGGTATGATTGATAATTTTATTGACAGCTTCAACTTGTCCGTTTGGTGGGGTAATCTCTGAGTAGAGTAATGCTTTTTATGCCCCAATACGAGCACAATTAAATTTAATTCATTTCCATCGAACTGTTTGCCATTATCTGTTACCAATGACTGGGGAAGCCAAAAACGACAAATAATATTTTTTCAAACAAAATTCCACATTCTTTGTTCGGTGGCTTTAACAATGGCTTCAGCTTCCGCCCATTTAGTGTAGTAATCAACAGCAACCACGACATATTTTACTCCCGATGTGCCAGTAGGAAACGGGCCAATCAAATCGATTCCCCATTTAGCAAATGACCACGGGCTGTAAACAGACACTAGTTCTTTGGATGGGCTATGGATAAGTGGGGAGTATACCTGACATTTATGGCATGCGCAGGCATACGCGAGTGAATCTTTCTTGAGAGTAGGCCAATAGTAACCTTGTCTGATAATTTTATATGCCAGGACAAGTCCACCTGTATGGTTTCCACATACCCCATCATGAATCTGTTCCAGAATCACATGACCCTCTTCAGGAGTAATACATTTCAATAATGGAAGAGAGAAACTTCTTTTTTACAAATGCCCGTCTAGGATAGTATATCGAGCAGCTTGTAATCTGAGGCGAGTAGCTTGTGCTTTATTTTCAGGGAGAAACCCTTTTTGTAAGTAGGTTAAAATTGGAGTCATCCAGGTTTCTTGTTCGCCTGTCACATGGGCGACCAAAACTCTGGGAATTGATGGCGAACAAGTCGTGACGACCACAATGTCCGTCGTGTTCGTCACTCCTTCTGCTGTTGCCAATCGTGCCAAGGGATCAGCAAATGAATTATCCAATCGTGGTAATTGTTTTATGTAGACTTGTTTGAATTGCTCAAGCAGCTCCTTTGCTAGTTGCTGATATTGTGCCATATGTTTGCCCAGACCCAGACTACTTTAATACTTGGTATACGATTATTTGGGAATCGCTATAAATCATCAGCCTCTGAATTCCCATTGTCATAGCCATGTGTAATCCAACAATCAAAGCTTCGTACTCGGCTTCATTATTTGTGGCTGGGAAATCAAAACGGATGGTTGTCGTGAAAGTTTGTCGAGTTGGGCTGATGAGAACCACGCCCGCTCCAGCTCTTGAACTTGTTGATGAACCGTCTACATACATGTGCCATGGTTGGTCAACACCTCTTTCTGGTATTTGCGGATATGTCAATTCAACCATAAAATCGGCCATAGCCTGGCCCTTCATTGCTGTTCGTGGGCGAACGTAATGCCAAATTGGCCTAACTCCACCGCCCACTTGAGTAACCTGCCCGCAATGTCTGGTCGGTGGAGAACTTATCATAATGGGAATGTGGTTAGCACCTCGACTGAGTGATCAAAAAAATATGGTCGCAGTTTTCGGACACTCATAACGAGAGCATACGCGAGTTTTTCCAATGGAGGGTACCGGAGCTCGGCTTCTTTGAGTACCTGACTTATATAATAAATAGGCAAATGAATTGCCCGCTTTGCTTGAACGAGCACAACGCTAATTGCATGCTCAGACGCGACAAGATATAAATAAAGTTGTTCGCCTGGAACAGGCTTAGATAATGTTTGAGTATCCGCAAGGTATTACTTTAATGACTCAAACGCATTTTGGCAATGCTCTGTCCACTGGAATCTCCCTTTCTTTAATGCATCAAAGAAAGGTTTGCATTTATCTCCAGTTCGTGATACAAACCGGTTTACAGAAGCTAAAAGTCCAGTTAATTTTTGAACTTCTTTCACACTTCTGGGGGCCTGCATGTCTAACATAGCTTGAATCTTTGATGGTTTCGCTTCAATCCCCCGTTGACTGACCATATGTCCTAGGAATTTTCCCGAATGAACCCCAAAACTGCATTTCTTCAGATTTAACTTCATGTTATACTCCCTGAGAATATCAAACGTATGTGCCAGGTGGGTAATGTGGTCTTCCTTATGCTCGCTTTTTACCACAATGTCATCAATATACACCTCAACTGTTCGACCTATGTGTTCACCAAATGTTAATACGTTGTTCCAGCATTCTTTAATCCGAACGTCATGCATTGCCAACAATACATATTCTTTTCGCTGCAGAAAACCATATTCTTTTGATCGTCTAGATGCATGGGTATTTGGCGATACCCAGAAAATGCATCCATGAAGGTCATGAGCTCATGTCCTGCTGTGTTATCGATCAAATAATTTCGATATGTGGCATCGGGAAATTGTCTTTCGGGCTTGCTTTGTTTAAGTCAGTGAAATCTATGCATAACCTCCAAGCTCCGTTAGATTTGTGGACGAGCACGGGGTTAGCAAGCCATCTTGGGCACATTACTTCTCGAATCAATTTATTATCGAGCAATTTCTTAATTTCAATATCCATAGCTGCATACTTCTCCGGACTGAATTTTCTCCGCTTCTGGATTATTGGAATTTGTGTTGGGTCAATGGTAAGAGAGTGACATGCATGTTTAGGATCAATGCCGACCATGTCCTCATGTGACCAAGCGAACACATCTAAATTTGCTCTAAGATACGCGATCATTTCTATTCGGAATGGTTCCTGTAATTCCGAACCAATGAATACTTCTAATTCTGGTATGATCGGGTTGATATTGAAAGACTCCAATTGTTCAACAGGCGTTGCTCGCCTCTTTTTTTGCTTCCATCGAGGATCTTCAATCGACCCCCGGTGCTTGTCATCTACCTCCATAGGATCAAAACCTATACGAGGTTCTAAGTCCGGTAGCTCGTTTGGTGGATCAATGTTCATTAGATCTGGAACATGAGTTATCATTCCGGGTTCTGTGTTCGCCTGTGGAGATGTGCTCGTCAGAGGAGGTATAAGCGTCCTTGGTAACATGTTCGCCTGCTGGCTTGATTCTCCGGTCTCCCATGTTTGCTCCCTCATGTTAACGATATTTTGCTTTTCTGGCACGCATGACAGCAAACAATCTCGAGTTTTTTCTGGTCGCCTTTTACGCTACCCGTCCCTTCTTGGGTTGGAAACTTAACACAATAGTAATAAGTCGAACAGGCAGCTTTGAATTCCTGAATAAACGGGCCTAAAAACCCATTATAAGTAGACGAAGCATCGACGATTACAAAGTTTAACATTCTAGTTCATCGAATCTCTGGATTATTAGTTGACTCTAACTCAACTCCTAGTCTAATCATTCCATGTGGTCGGGTTATAGATTCTCCGAAACCCATTATGGTGTGATCACAGGGCTCGATATAACTACTTGGATCACCCATTTGTTTCTCCATCTGATGTAGAGTGTTGACGAACAAAATGTTCGCATATGCCCCGGTATCTACAAGGAGTCGTTGCACTTTCAACCCGAGGAGTCGGGCACTTACCGTTAGCGAATCATTCTGAGGGGTGATGATACCATCAAGGTTGTCTTCTGAAAACAAAATTTGGTGAGAGAGTGGTGTGCTCGCTGAGGTGCTCGCCACGTTCACCTGATGTATGCTTTGCATGGCACACATTTTCATCTTCTTCCGCCTGTTTGATAACGTCGGTGCCTGATAGCATCCACCCACTGGCCCATAGTCTGGGCGAATCATGTTGATTTCTTGACTCTCTCGACCTTTGCTCATGGTAGGAGCTCCTTTCTTGGGTAATTCCAACTTCTTGCGGGATTCCTCAGGATCACTATCAGATACTTCTTCTGCCTTACGCTTACCCCTACGATCACCCGATTTTTCAGTTCGGGAATCTCTGTTCACCGGCTTTTTGAGGAACTGAGTAAGACGATTCTCTTCATATAACTTCCAAAGTTGACGAAGTAAATCGCGATATTCATCGCTATTATGTCTGATGTACCCATTATAATTAGAAAACTTGGAAGCATTAAGCCGATTTTTATCTCTTACAATTCTTCGTGGCTTATCCAACATGTCTCGATCCTTAATTTGATTAAATATTGTCTCTGCTGAAACGCCTAGAAGACTTTGTAGTGCATGCGCTTCTGCTCCTTCTTCAAAAGGTTTAAAAGATCCTGGGGGTTTATACCCCCCCTCATTCATTACATTTTTACAAACGACTCTTTTTGTTGCTACTTCTTGGCCTAACCGTGATTGGCAAGCAGATCCGGCATAGCTATAATCTTGGCTGATCGCTCTCAAAATTCGGCATATGTGTTCGGCCAATCCTGATGCATGGCTTTCCACATATCCGTATTTAGGGTCAAGCCCCCCACCACCGTGAGGATTTTAGCGTCCTCTTCAACTGGGGCTCCATCATATAAACATTTGTCAAATCTTTCAATATATGCTCGATCCGATTCACCCTTTAGTTGGGAGAAATGTGCCAACCTTTTTTGGTGCTGGGCGAGCACACATGGATGAAAAGTGGGATTGAAATTTTTGTCCCAGCTGTGTGAAGGACGTGATGGACGCAGCGGGCAAAGTTGAAAACCACCTGTGTGCCCGGTCACCCAAGGTCATGGGAAAAGATCGGCACTGAGTTGCATCAGTGGCACCCATCGCGATCATATAATCTGAATATTTACTAAGGTGAACATAAGGATCCGACTCTGCATCAAACATTGGTATGGGTGGCCGATTCTTTGCCACCTTTTCTTGTATTTCTGCTAACATGATAGTTGGGGCGAGCGGCGAGCATGGGATTGCGCTCGCTCGAGGGATCCCTTTAGTAGCTGCAAGATCGGCCTGCAAACTCTCTATTGCCTTTTACATCTCCGCTAGCTTTGCTGAGCTGACTGGCCCGGAACGAGGCTGGATTCCATCTTGAGGACCTGGTCGGTCATGCTCAGGATGGGACAGTTCCCCTTTCCGTATTGATTCCCGATTTCCCATTCGATGATGAATAGACAATCTCGTTCCGACTGACTTTTCAGGATCGCGAGACCGTTCATGATGTGGACGATCATGATGCTCCACTTGGGAATCTTGAGGTCATTTATGCAGTGGACGATCATAATGTTCCACTTGGGGATCTTGAGGTCGTTTATGCAGTGGACGATCATAATGTTCCACTTAGGTCACTGTGTTTGCATGATATTTCATTCTAGGATCTCGACGTCTATACTCGCCAATACGTTCTTTTGCTAATACTCTCAAACGTTCAAACACTGATTGCCTGGAAGCTTGGGGCTGTTCTTCATCCGACTGACTTCCTACCTCTTTTTCAACCTGCATTTGTGCAACTTTCTTTTTGACTTGATCGCTATCAAAAGTTTTCGATCGCCGATCATCATCATTTGGAGCTTTTAACTTGGCCAACTCTTTATTTTAGCAAAAAAGGTAATGGCTTTTGTTGTTGTTGTTGGATCACTGGCAATTTCTTCCAGCTTGATGGTTTCCACCGTCTCATTTTCGTGAGGCTGATGCTGAGCCTCTTTCTGAGCGTGAGGTCGGCTCTGTCCCGACCTCTCCATCTGAGTATTCCTAGATTGAGGCATCATATTTCATTTTCCTACCTCGGTTTTTTAGGATTGTGTATGGGCTGATTTTTTCTACCCTCCTTCTAGCGCCAATTGTTACAAGTCATTTTTTAGCGAGAATACTATGTGGTTAATTTTAAAACAACTCACAAACAAAATAAGTACGTGTAAATTATTACAGTAAATAACAAGAAATTATTGACCCAGATCATCAATAAATGACTACTCTGGGGGCATTCCAAGACAGGGATCTTATATTACGAGGTTCAAGTATACAGTACACAATACTACTCGTGGTGAAAACTTCCTTCTATGAAAGATGGTGATTTGGAGAATATGTGTGAGTACTTGAGAATTTTTCTGAACCTTATTTTTGCTCTTTTTCATTCTACTTATAGTACTTTGACAAGCATGTGCTGGTTTGGCAAGCATGAGCTGGAGATTTCGTGTCTTACGAGAACTCATGTGATGCTGCCACGTTTTCAACTTTGTCTCCCTGGTTGACCTTTGGATTTACCTGCTTATAAAGCATTCTCCTTGTCGTCCAGATGGTTCAGTTAGTGACTTGGTTTTTATGTCATATGCCCTTTGTATCAACTTTTGCCCGACCGATTTCTCTGCTCGCCCCTTTGACCATGTCGTTGGTACAGGAACATTGTCCTTAACGAGCATACAAGAATGAATATAATGCTCGCCAGACTTGGAGAGCACTCTTGTACGGCTGGCAAGGCGAGCATACTTGTATGGTTGGCAGGGCGAGCATACTTGTATGGTTGGCAGGACGAGCACACTTGTATGGTTGACAATCATTATCAAGGCAAACACCCCTCCATCGGACGTGGTTATTTTAGTAATTTATCGATACACGTGTCCCTCTGACGTGTACAAATAAATCGAGGTAAGAATATCGATTCCAACAATATAATATATGAATGTGAATAGGTTATGTTCATAGAACTGGCCGGTTTTCTAATATTTACTTGGTATGATTTACTGTTGTTTGTTGTATATTGTTGGGGTACTTCTCATTCATCAGTAAGATGCCTTGTGTGAATTTAATATTATGAACTTTAATAAAATAAAAAAAGGGACGAATTTAAAGCCCAATTAAAGGTAGATTATGTCCTTAGTATTTTTTTTAATTCCAAATGAGACGTGACGAATGGAAATTATGAGGACGAAATTTTTATAAGGAGGGGAGGATGTAATAGCCGCGCTTACTTTTATTCGACCAACATATTTCATCTATTGCATGCATTTTACATTATTTACGTGTTAATATATTTATGTGTTATGTGTGATTCTGAAATATTTATTTTACGTTTAAATTGTTTTAAAGATAGAATTTTATAATATTTACGCATGATTAGTGGTAACGAAACTCTAATTTAATTTGTTTAACTTATTAGAGTTTAGTGGCCCTCCTAAATAAATTAGCACTTAATAGTGTTAATGAAAAGTAATAAATAAATAAACACATAAAATTAGTAAAATAAATGTATAGAGTTAGTAAATAGTAACCATAGAGAGGAGCATGAATAATATACTATATGGTATTACGTAAGCTCTATAGGAGCATAATTGTGGGTGCATGTACATTATCTATTTAATAAACTAATATGTAAATGTGGCACCTACCACAACAATTAACTAATTTAAATTATAATAATAATATTAACAATGTCAAGAGGTGGAAATTGAAGTGCTATGCCTATTTATATAATTGTGCACTATGCGTATGCATGCATAGCATCATTTAGATATTAGGTAATGTTATATTAAATAAAATAAGATTAAATAAATAATGATAAAAAAAGAAAAGAAGGAAGAAGCTTACCTTGGAAGCTAACAAAGGCGGTGGATTTCTATATATATATATATATATGTCCATCTACCAATTTTAAGGAAAACACACACATCAGATTGTGAGGAAAGGAAAAAAGAGAGAAAGGCGGCAAAGAGAAAAGAGAAAGAAAGGCAGCCGCGAGGAAGTTAACGGGAAGAAGAAAAAGAAAAAAAAAGAAAAAGAAAAAGGAAAAAAAGGGAAGAGGAAGAGGAAGGAGGAGAGGTTGAGGTGGTAGACACCAAGGTTGTGCAATCAACATAGGTATTTTTATAGATCTTAATTTTATGAATATTTACATGTTTAGGGTTTTGTATACTAATCTCGAAGAAGATAATCACCTAGTTAATTTTATGATCTCAGGGGCATTTTTATACGTTAGTTAATAATTTTACCTGATAATTTGTAAAGATTTGATTCACCTAATATATGTGGTATTGAGTCGTCAAACCCTGGGTATAATTAGGGCTAATTGATATAATTAGGGTGTAATTACGATTTCTTGTATAGGCATAAAATTATAGGAGAAATAAATTAAACAAACATAAAAAGCATTAATTAAGTGAATTGATAAAGGTTGTCTATAATATTAGATATTTTTATAGAATAAAAATTTGAATTGGAGTAATATTTATGGTTGATTGTTATCAAATTTGATAGTTTGGCTGGATAAGGCAGTTTAGGAGTTCGGGATTGCGATATTGTGCGGATTCGAGGTAAGTAGAAATTCATTTGCAACTACAATGCATAAACATAATATTATGTGATTTATTTGTGATTAAATGACAATACGTGGATAATATGTGGATTGTGAGATTTGATTGATATTCAGTGATTACTGTGGAAAGAGCTGGTGAGCTCGGTATTTGATGTAAATTGGATATGTGTAATGTGAAACTTGTGAATTAAGATGTGCTGCATTGCATTGCATCATGCATATCATGCATTATCATGAAATGAGATTTGATCAAATGATGTGATTTGGCCACTGATTATACACTGAGGGCGGAAGGGGCGACCTGGGAGTGGGAGTGACCCGGTAACTCCTGGCGGGCTACCTAGAGTAGGCCAACGTCTTATTATCACACGAAAGGGGCGACCTGAGAGTGGTAGTGACCAGGTAACTCCTGGCGGGCTACCCAGAGTGGGCCACCATTTTATGATCACACGGAAGGGGCGACCTGGGAGTGGTAGTGACCAGGTAACTCCTGGCGGGCTACCCAGAGTAGGCCACCGTTTTCTATGTATTATGAACTCATACCGGTGTATAACAGTGAGTCAAGGGCCCTGAGAGTGTTTCATAAATAAATTGGTGATTTTAAAAGTAAGTGTATGGGGAGGATCTTCAAAAGATTCACTGCATCATGCATAATTTCTGCTTACTGAGATTTATATGTCTCACCTAGTTTATGCATTGTAGGCAATTCTAATGTGGTGTGACGTGTTGGGCTTATTGGACAAACTGCGGAGCTCCTGCGGGTTTTGAGTGGCTGTGTACATAGATGACGACCTGTTGGGTGTATCGTGGCTTATCTTGCTTTCGTTTATATATTTCGTCACTTATGAATGTGTATTGCATCGTGGTATAATGTCTAGTGCGTACTAATGTGTTGGTTTGGGGTTGATTAGGAATTACTAGTGTGTTGGTTTAGAGTTTGTTGTGGATTGTTGGTTTGTTGGTGTCTTTTATATATAATATGAATGTGAATAGGTTATGTTTTGGGCGTGAGTTAATGTTGATGTCATAATGTTCGGAAAAAAAAATATTTCAAGTTTATAGGTTAAATTATATTTATATTCGTATAATATTGGTTTAAATAAGGGTGGTCGTGACAACAGCCGAAGCATAAGGGATGCCCTTCATGTCATCTATCTCATTCTGTGTTTTGGGACACATCTCTTTGGATAAATGGATTCCATGTCTGTAGGGCACAAAGTCTTTCTTGGAATCTTGCATGTTGAAGCGCTTCAAAACAGTGTCTATGTATGAGGCTTGCGAAAGCCCGATCATTCTTTTCCTGCGATCTCGAGTGATCTTGATCTATAGGATGTGACCGGCTTCCCCTAAATCCTTCATATCAAATTGTTTTGAAAGCCATGCCCTTACGTTCGATAATATCTTTACATCGTTTCCGATGAGCAGTACGTCGTCTACGTATAGTACAAAAAATACCAATGCAGTTTCATCATGCTTTTTGTAAACACAACTTTCAAAGTTGTTTTGATCAAAACCGTAGGATTTTATAACTTGATCAAAACACTGATTCCAAGCACGGGATGCTTGCTTCAGCCCAAAAATGGACTTCTTAAGCTTGCAAACCAGATGCTCTTGACCTTTTTCAATGAAGCCTTCGGGTTGTTGCATATAGATTTCTTCGTCAAGACTTCCATTGAGGAAAGCTGTCTTGACATCCATTTGCCAGATCTCAAAGTCTAAATGTGCAGCAATCGACAAGAGAATGCGGATGGAGTTGAGCATGGCTACGGGCGAAAAGGTTTCCTCATAATCGATCACTTCTTTCTGAGTGTACCCTTTCGCCACTAGTCTTGCTTTAAAGGTTTCAACCTTTCCGTCGGTCCCCTCTTTCTCTTGTATACCCACTTGCATCCAATGGGTTTTACCCCATTAAGTACTTCTACTAGCTCCCACACATTATTGTGATCCATTGAACCCATTTCGGCTTCCATTGTTGTTTGCCAAGATGTTGCATCTTTGTCTTGGATCACCTCATTGTAGGACCAGGGATCTGATTCTTCGCCTGAGAT
Organism: Stenogyne calaminthoides; assembly: GCA_037126765.1. Taxonomy (NCBI): domain Eukaryota; kingdom Viridiplantae; phylum Streptophyta; class Magnoliopsida; order Lamiales; family Lamiaceae; genus Stenogyne; species Stenogyne calaminthoides. Next base: position 14,590,867 of record JBBCBC010000022.1, on the reverse strand, counting down.
CAAGTATGATGACTCTCCTATCCCTAAGAATCGCTTGGGTTGTCTGACAACCCTCCCACTACGACGAGGTTCTGGTTGTGAAGGTGTAACAATTGGTATATCATTTTGTACAGTTGGCAATGGATTTGGCCCCTTAAGTTCTTTCAAGGTAATTTTACTTCTAGGCTTTTTATCGTTCATATAGTCTTCTTCCAAAAATTTAAAGTGCGTGTTAATTACATCCTTTTGATCTTCGGGACCATAGAACATGCATCCTTTCGTTCCTTCAGGACACCCAATGAACAACCTTAATTTTGAACGTGCATCCAACTTACCAGCTTCCTTGTCCCACACGTATGTCGGACACCCCCAGATCCTGATGTGTCCATAACTGCGCTTGCGCCCTGTCCACAATTCTCTCGGGGTTTTAGGAAATAATTTGGATGACACTAAGTTTATAATATAAGCCGTTGTTTCCCAAGCGTAACCCAGAACGATTTTGGTAAATCTGCATAACTCATCATTGATCTTACCATTTCTAAAAGCGTTCTATTTCGTAGTTCAGCAACCCCATTTTTTTTAGGGGTACCGAGTGCAGTCAACTGGGATGCAATCCCCTCTTCCGACAGGTAGTTCAAAAATTCATCGCTGAGGTATTCGCCTCCACGATTAGATCGTAGAAACTTGATAGTCTTTTCCTTATGATTCTCTGCTTGAGCCTTAAATTCTTTGAATTTATCAAAGGCCTCAGATTTATGTTTCGTTACGAAAATGTATCCGTAACGTGAGTAATCATCGATAAACGTAACGAAATACTCGTAGCCACCTCTTACTTTGATTTTCATTGGACAACACACGTTGGTGTGAACGATTTCTAACACTTCCTTAGCTCTAAGCCCCTTGGCTCCAAATGCCCTCTTGGTCATTTTACCCTCTAAGCACGATTCGCAAGTTGGAAATGGATCAATCTGGAGAGACCCCAATGAACCATCTTGAACCAACCTTTGAGTCCTTTTCGGGTTAATATGACCTAATCTTAGGTGCCAAAGAAGTGTTTCGTTCACGTTAGCCGAATCCTTTCTTTTACATGAAATAGTAGATGTGTTATACGATGCATTATGTGAGTGGTGTGCACAGTTAACAATATAGAAATTGTTCCGTAAAGTTCCACGACAGATAATAACATCGTTATGCAAAATAGTAACATGCTTATTAAAACGAACATAATATCCATCGACAACTAATTTAGAAACTGAAATAAGGTTTTTCCGAAAAATAGGAACATAAAGAACATCTCTTAAAATTAAAATCTTGTCTTCAAAAGACAGGTGCACTTCTCCCACTGCTTCAGCTGCTACTCTCGTAGCATCGCCTAGAGTGATGAGGATCTCACTTCCACTAAGTTGTCGATTTTTCTTGAAACCCTATAACGTGAAACAAACATGATCAGTGGATCCCGTATCCACTACCCACGAATGGGCAGCATACTCCGCCAAACAAGTTTCAACAACTAGTGAGTGGGACTTACCTTTCTTTCCATTCCTTTTGGGTTTGGAACAGGCTGACCTCCAATGTCCTTCCTCACCGCTGTTGAAACATTTTCCTTTAGGTTTCTTTTTGACCTTTAACCAACTGGCTTTCTTATCTGTTTTCTTTGTGGCCTTGCTTTGGATTGGACCATTCATCTTCTCAACAATCTTACCCACCATTGGTCTAGATCTTGAGAGAAGTTTCTTAGTCACCAAAGCTTCGTCTTCTTGTCCCAAATGTTTCTCTATCGTCTCCAAGATCTCTTGTAGAGTATCCATGGTAAACATGTGATCACTTATCACAAAACCACAATAGAACTCATTAAAGCACCTTGGAAGAGTAGGAACAAGAATTCGATTTGAGCCTCATCACAGTACCGTGTACCGAGGTAAGCAAGTTTTTCAAAATGGCGTCTGACCTTGAGAATGTGATCCCTCACGGGCATTCCCTCGATCATCTTTAGCTTTTCCACATAATTTTGATGAAACTCTTTGGCGATATTGCACAATTTCCACAGCCGAATAAACTCCCTCATGAATGAGTCTCAAATCATCAGACAGTGAAGTCAAGATTCCGAGTTTCATTGATTCGTTTGCTTGCACCCAGATTTTGTACAAACATCTTTCTGCACTTGATGACCTTTCAGTTGGTTTTTCAGGTTTTTGCCCGCCAAGAACCCAATGAGGACAAAAGACATATTACGTTTCCAAATGACATAGTTTTGCCAGTGAGTTGGAGTTCTTTGAGCATATATTTTAGTGGGTTAAAAGGTTGCGACATGATGAAACTTAAAATAAACATACATCTTGTTGGGAGATGAATTTAATAAAGTTATGATTTTGATTAGATCCCAAAACCCCTGAGTATGACATGTTCAGGATAATCTTGATAGTTGAGTCAGGATTCAGTTTTTAGAGTATTCAGGATGTTATCTGCAAAATGTATAGTCAGCAGATATAGATCAGGTTAGGATCTGAAGATTCTGAAGAACTCAGTAAGTTTCTGAAGAAACCGAAGTTTCAGTATGAAACTGAAGTTTCTGAAGTTTCAGTATGAAACTGAGAAACTGAAGACTCAGTGAGAAACTGAGATACTGAAGACTCAGTGTGAAACTGAGATACTGAAGACTCAGTATGAAACTGAGGAACTGAAAACTCAGCATGAAGACTCAGTATATCTGTAAAGACTTAGAAGACCCTGAAGACTCAGAAGACCCTGAAGACTCAGAAGACTCTGAAGACAGAAGACTGAAGATCAAGAATACTGAAGGCACAGTAATTACTGAAGACTCAGTAATGTACTGAATGCTTAGTATAAACCTGAATGTTCCGAGGCACTGAAAATATCTATCTGAAGGATGCAATACTGAGAAGATCGTGAATCCTTAGAAAAATAGATATTGCCCAAGACATTCAAATGCAGACAAAAGGAACTAAGAAAAAGTGTTGTTAAGGTTATATCACTCAGAGATTGTAACCCAAAAGAGCCGTTGAGTTGTCTACCTTTAACTAGAGACAAAAGTCAAAAAGAGGAAGACAACAATGTACCATACTGACACTGACAGCGACAGGTCACTGAAAAGATGTCAGAAGTACTAAGTTCCAGACTGCAAAAAGTGAAGACCGGCTACATGAAAGACTATTGCCTAAAACGTGTTAGGGAGTCTCAAACCCAAAATATAGTCGTTCTTCACACACCATAAGGGGAAACTCACGAAGCTATCTCTTCCAACGGATAGTTTTCCAAGAGTAACCTTGATGTATGCCTATAAATACTTGTGACCCTCTACATTGTAAGGTTACGGGAAATTTGTAAGCAACTCAAGAGCTCAAACTTATTATTGCAAGTTGAAGCACTCGAAAACCCAAGAATTTCCCAAGTGCTTTAAATCGAAGAGAGCTCATTCCACTAAGCCTAGCTTGATAAGATATATCCAAAGCTTAGTCGAGATATCCTTGCCTTTGCATTGGTCTTTATTGTAAACGATATCTCATTCTAGTTGGAAACCAACCAAGAAACCCCAAACCCTTTGTAAGGTAGTTTGAGTGTGATTGTTGGTGAGATTGGAGTTGTAAAGAGTTAGTAAACTACATTGAGGTAGTCAGAAAGCTCTAGAGAAGAAGTGAGTAATCTATCTTGGATAGACAGAAAGCTTGTGTGAGTTTTTAGTTAGTAAACTACAGAGGTAGTCAGAAAGCTCAAAATTAGAAAGGTTAGTAAACTACAGAGGTAGTCAGAAAGCCTTAGGAAGTGATTAGTGAATTTCTCTGAAGACATCAGGGAGAGTGGACTTAGGAGCTTGAGTCTCTGAATCACTATAATTTGTTGTGTTCTTTGCTTTCTAGTTTGCTTGATTTATCTGTTGCATTACTGTGTTTTGAAAGCATATTTTCACTGATATTTCAGTTGGAATCAATCCACTGAAAGTTGCATATAATTGAATCACAACCTAATCACTGTTCCATTAAAGGAAGGTTTTCAGCAAAAGCTTAAAACGAGTATAAACTAAGGGCCAACCATTCCGCACATCTGAGTAGCTAGAACATATAGTTACCAAACTGAACTTACTCTTCTGAGGGTTCAGTAAGTTAGTTATCTGATCCAAGCAACTCAGGATCTCTGAAAACTCAGGACTCAGTTGGGATTATCTGAGGTATCTGAAAGCAGCTCAGGATCACTGTCTCAGTAGACTTTGACTCAGAGCGATTGTGCTTCTCAGGACCAAATCATCAGGACAACCTGACCCAAGCTGACCTCAGTAAAAGAAAAAGTTTTAAAATCACTAAACACGTGTATTCCCCCCCATACACGTGTAAGATTCCTTTGCACCGGGACCAACACATCTTATGTCGATATCCGGATCAACACAAAGAAAATCACATAATTCGATCACATGATTCATATTAAAATCTTAAAAAAAATATGAACATGCATCAGTCAACATCTCAAAACAGATTTAAATGAGCCTATTGGGAGGGTCATCATTTAAATCACATTCAAGGAGGTTACAAACAAGAACAATTACAAACCTTTAATTTCAAAAATTAATAGTCGGCTCCCACTTGACCAATATAAAATTGACAGGGACTTCGGTGAAGTATATGCATATCAGTTTTATACCTAAGTAAGAACCATGATTAAATACAGAATTACTACTTCGTTTTGATCGAGCCTCTTGGGAGGGTCATCGTCGCCACTAATAATAATTCACAATCATCCTTTTGAGAATTTATTCATGTGAAAGCTATCTTTTGACCGTCCCGTAGGGGTATTTCTCCAAAAGATTTCATAAATAAATAAATCATGGAGGTCAAAATTAATTTGATCCAAAACCAAATTAATCATTAAAACATACTTAGTAATTTTTTAATTTGAGATTTTTTGTTGAGCAATTCTCATGCAAACACATTTAAACAAATTAAACAAATCATAAGAAAATACAACAATAAATCAAGCAAAACAGAAAATAAACACATTGGGCACAAATTATCCAACTGTCATGGTTTGATTTTCCTTGGCGTGATCTTGAAGAAACACCATCTTTAATTTCTCACACTCGTTCGTCTAGAAAAAAAATTTGTCTTGAAACGCCACGCCAAGCAGCTCGCAGCCGGGATACACGCCAGCATCCAGCTGGCCGCTTGGCCGAGCGACCGTGCCCGTGCGCCTAGGCGCAGCGCGCGTCGCCCTCGGTATCTCGGCAGCCTCAGTAGCCTCGGCAGGCGATGGGTTGGCAGAGCTCGTGCGCGTTGCCCGTTGCCCTTGCTCCCGCTGCGTCCGCCCCACGCTCGGTCCCGCGCGCCCACGTGTGTGTCTGCACGCGTCCCTGGCCGATCCCGCCCGGCGCCATGTGCCAGGCCCGTTCGACTAACGACGTCCGTGTTGCGCGCATGCCTCCCTTGGCATGTTTCGCGCGACGCACATCGCCCACATACGGTTCCGGATCCGTTTTAACTCCTCGTCTCCGTCTTCATCTTCGATCAGGTTACAATTTATTTAACGAAAAATAAATACACCTTAAATCTAGACTAGTCTATTACATTGATCAAATCAAATAGCCTAATCTACTCGTGGATTTTCTCACGAGAAAAACAAATCCGAACGAGTTGAATTAAAACCATTCATTCATACGCATGAAAAATAAACACATTAAATACCATGACAATTGGATACCTACAAAACTGATCTAGCAATTCTACAATCCAATTCTCAATTTAATGTCCAACATAATTTAAATAACAATTTAAAAGTCAGAGCTCGAAACCAGAGCTCTGATACCAGTTGTTTGGAAAAATATGGGTGTCAGGATCTATTCGAGATGATTTTAAATACATATTTAAATTAATCAATTAATTACTAACATGAATTAATCCTAAATCAATTCAACATAATAATTAATAAGCGAATAAAAAATATGCGTACACGTAATCCATGTAAATCCTAAGCATGCGGAATCTAGGAGTTACGAGATTACTAACCTCTTGTAGAGACAACCGTTGAGACGATGGATCAACCCAAAGAGCCTTCCCAAATATGTCCTAAGTCCACGAACGTAATCCGGTGGGAGGATTCACACGAACGATTTTAATAAGAGAGAAAACCAAAAATATTTTTCCACCACCTTTGTGGATTTCTAATATTTCCAACACCTGGAATTGCTGTTGAAAATGAAAAATTCATCCCCTATATACAGGGACGGGGGGGCCGATTTTTCAATAAAAAAATAAAGGGAGAAATTTTTTTTCTTGATCTCCAAGAAATCTTGAATATATCTCCTATATTCTTTTCTCCTTAATTAAATTTTTCCATAAAAATCTTATTTCCCTTTATCCCTAATTTTTGAAAAATACAAGGAAGAAAGAATCAAGACTTGACTTCTTGAATTTATGGGATAATTATGTATTCCAAGAATACTTATCTCTTTCCATAAAATCTTTTCAAGAAAATCAAGAAAATCTTTCTTCTCCCCTTTTCCACAATTTTCGAAAAAATTGAATATTAGGCATGAATATTTTCTTCTTTTTTTCATTAATTGGACTTTATTTTGGGCTATTTGAGGGGCCTTTAGGAGAATTAAGATTGGACCTCCAATGGACTATGAAGCTATAATATTGGCCAAATATTATTCAAGTCCATTAATATTAATTTATATCTCCACTATAAAATTAATATTGAACTATCCATCTTAACCCATATTACGACTTTACTATAATATGGCTCCCGGTCGTTATTTCCCGTGTTTAAGATTATTTTAGTCCATTAATTAATTAAGCCACTGAACAAGCTTTATATTAATTAATATCTTTGTCCTTGGAGTAAAGACAGCTCAACATTATTATCCATACCGGAAATAAATTTCCACTTGCAAGATTTGGTATGATAAAGATTCTGAGCCCACCAAGGGGACATATCAAGCAAGACGTACTTGCACACGATTCTCCATGTTAAATGTCAGCAATCGTCATGTAATTTATAATATTGCCCAAGATATAAGGTATCGAATCATAATGACTCTCTTCCTATCATAAGTCAAATCAATAGTTATTAATTTCACACGATCCTATTTAAGGGACGGAGATTAAAAAAATAACACACCACTGAGGTCTAATTCTTGTATATTCAGTACCGAAGAATTTATCCTCTTGTAGGTCCTTATTCAGTGCATCTAAATTCACTAGTATAAATCTCTTGGTCAAGACAAGCCAATCTGAGCCTTATACATCAACCTTTCATGATGGTTTGTTCATTTCCATCTAGGTTATAAATTTGTACTTAATTACGAGGAGTTGTTAATTTGATCTTTTGTGATCTGGTATCACCAATTAACTACAACATAATACGTACTAGACTTATTGAACGAGTTTGCAATAAATATATATAACATTCATTCATATTTAATGCAACAGTGATTAATATATTATTTCAGTAAATAAATAAGAAAATCCAGTTTGGTTATACAAAGTAAAAGCATACTTTTCAGTATAACCCCAACAAAAGGTGGTCTCATCGCCCATAGGGAATCAGAGAGGAATCAACTCGCTAATCGTCGTCACTATCCAATTACCGAACTGAGGGGCAATTATTGTACCCCATATGTCTGGCTAGCGACACATGGACATCGACCGTGATGTGGACACCCTGGATCGAGCCTTTGGAAGACATCAACAATTAAATACAAGTGTTAATGGTCGCCAATAGTCACTGAAAATCATTCAGGGCCAACCATACGATGATGCATAAACCCGATAACATTACCCGAAGCAGACCAATAGTGGTCGCGAAAGTGCCAAGTAAGGGACCTAAAACAAGGCCTGACGAGGTAGACTTAATAATAAAGGAAATGGCATAAATCACGTTGCTAATTATGTAAAGGCATGAAAGTCGCCAGCACTAGACTAGGATCACAACGATCTCATACATTTATTGCTGGCACATTTCAAGGGCTTAATACACGCCTCATCAATGATTGTATTTAATACCTTGTACAATTATAAATATGGGTTAAACCCACAATGAAATGGTCGAAACTTTTAGCACAAAAAAGAGACATAAGTGCAAACCTAAAACCTTGAGTTCTTGTAGGTCCCGAACAGGTTTTAAGTGAGGCAGAAGTCTAGAGGGGGGGTGAATAGACTTCTGAAACTTTTCGTGAGATTAGGTGTGAATGATCAAAGTGCGAGTGAATCAGTATGGACTGATACCCAACTTACTGATTCCTTGGGAGCAGATATGTTCGGTTGGTATCAGCTTAACTGAATGTGCGGAAGATAAGATTAACCCATGTGAAAAACCAGTTTAGCCAATCAGATTCTAAGTTTTTTGAAACCGATCAGATGACGAAGTTCCAAACTGATCAGATCAGCTGCTTGATGTAGATCTGATCCATACTTAGAATATGCATGTTATCTTTTAACAAGTAGCAGTGTGCAGGTAGAATAAAACAGAAAAGGCACACAAAATTTATAGTGGTTCGCACAACTTATCATACGTCCACTCTTCCCTATCAGCAAGGGCACCTACTAACCAACTAGACTTAGATTAATGTGTTAGTCAAACACAATACAACAGATGTTTCAAGAGTTCTCACTCAACCAATCCCATAAATCAGAAATAGAAACCCTAGTCTGAAATCTTTCTAAACAAACTTAACCTATCACTTGGTTTGGGTATAAGATTTGAGTTGTTCCAACTGGAATTCTATCCTAGTTTCTGAGTAGCCTAAAGCTAAAGGATAAGAATTCTTGCTAAGAACTATTGGATGAACACTTAGAAATATTCTTGAGTTCTTGGTGTTCTTCTTGCGGAAATAGCTTGTGTTTGAGCTTTGGATTATTTCTGTAACCTTACTCTGAAGGTTTGATCTCATATTTATATGCACGAAATCGAACTAGCCATTGGAGAGCAATTCGAATTTCTGTCTATTTAAGGTAGGTATGCAGGTCTGATTAGACGTGCTCAAAGGCGGCATGGTCTGATCCCATGTTTGACTTTGAACCGCTTTATCCTGCAACATCAGTTTCGTACTTACGTGTCTCGCTCTCATTGGTTGTCAAGTACACTTATTTGGCGCTTGATTTACCAACTTAGGTTGACATTCTTCTTCTTTGATTAACTTGTACGCCTTAGGTAAACACTTGCGTGTTACCTGATGGGACTGACCTGATCAATCATATAGATGTTGGGGTTATACTGGAAAGTATGCTTTTACTTTGTATATCCAGACTGAATTTCTATCTTATTTGCTGAAATAAATTATTTATCACTGATGCTTTAAATATCGTTTAATGTTACATATATTTACTGCATAATTGTTCCATAAATAGTACGTGTTACATTGTAGTTAATTTAGTGATACTAGATCACAGAAGATTAAATTAACAGTCCCTTGTAATTAAAAGTACAGAATTCACGACCCAGATGGGAATGAACAAACCATCATGAAAGGTTGAAGTGCAAGGATAAGATTGACTTGTCTTGACCAAGAGATTGCACTAGTGCATTATGATGCACTGAGCAGGACCTACAGTAGGAAAAATTCTTCAGCACTGAATATAGAAGAATTAGACCTCAGTGGTTCATTATTTCTTAATCTCCGTCCCTTAAATAGGATCGTGTAGAATCAATAGCCATTGCTTTAATTTATGATGGGAAGAGGATCATTGAGATTCAATACCTTGTATCTTGGGTAATGATATTGGTTACACGACGATTGCTAAGATTTAATACGGTGAAACGTGAGCAAGTACGTCTTGTTTGATTTGTCCCCTTGGGAGGCTCATAAGTTTTATCATACCAAATCTTGCAAGTGGAATTAATTTCCAGTACGGATAATAATGTTGTGCCGTTCCTTAACCAAGGAAAAAAATGTAAATTACTATGAAGCTATTTCAGTGGCCTAAATAAATTAATGGACTGGATAATCTTAAACACGGGAAATAATAACCGGGAGCCATATTAATAGTAATATGGGTTAAGATGGATAGTGCAATATTAATTATGTAGTGGGATTAATTAATATTTATGGGCTTGAATAATATTGTGGCTCAATATTGAAATTTCAAAGTCCATTGGAAGGTCCAATCTTAATTCTCCTAAAGGCCCCTCAAGTAGCCCAAACATAAAGTTCAATAACTGAAAAAGGTGTATAAAATATAATAAATTATTTGTGCCTAATTTTTTCATTATTTTCGAAAATCACAAATAAAAGAGGGAGAAAGATTTTCTTTGAATTTTGTTATGGAATGAAGATAAGTATTCTTGGAATACAAGATTATCTCATTAAATTCAAGAAATCTCCCACTTGGGTATTTGTTGTGATATTTCCGAAAAATACCATAACATAAGGACGGGAAGATTTTATTTGGGAGATATTTTGAGAAATAGAATATATTGGATATATTCATGATTGAATCTTGAGGAAGAAGCAAGAAAATTTCTCAATCACCCAATAACCCTAAATTTTCGTCCCCCCCTTAGTATTATAAATAGGGGATGGATTTTTCATCCCCATTGCAATTTCATTGTTGCAAAAATTAGAAATCCACAAAGGTTTTGTTAATTGTTCGCGAGCATCCTACCACCGGATTGTTCGACAAGGACAAGGGAATACTTGGAAGGCTTTTTGGTGTGTTCGTGTGAACGGGATCCATCTTCTCAACGGTTGTCACTTCAAGAGGTTAGTTCACGTAAACTCCTAGCAATTCCGCATGTGTAGGATTTATGTGACGAACTTGTATGCATGATTTGTTGTTGAATTATTATTTGGATTAATATAGGATTAATTCATGCTAGTAATAATTCTTAGAATTAAATTTGTATTTAAATACTTATCCCGAATAGATCCGGGCAACAGATTCCCCAACAACTGGTATCAGAGCACGGTTTCCAATTGTCATTCCCCAACAACTGGTATTTTAAGTTGTAACTTATTTCGTTATTCATTAAATTTTGAATTGGATAGTAGAATTTCTAGATCTTTTTTGCAGGTATCCAATTTTCATGGTATTTGATGAATGTTTATTTATGCATGCATATAAATTGTGGTTTTTAATTTGATTCGTTCGAATTCGTTTTGCCTCGTGAGAAAATCCACGAGTAGATTAGAATTTGTTTGATTCGTTCAATGTAATAGACTAGTCTAGATCTAGGTTTATTTATTTTTTGTAAATAAATTATAACCGCTCTGAAAATGGAGGCGGAGACAAAGAATTAAAAGATAGATCCGTAATCGGGAAGCGGCGCGTGCATCGCATGAAACGCGTTAGGGAGGCACGACGCGATGCGACGACGAGGCGCCAAGACGCGCGCGCGAGGCCAGGGGCCGAAAGGCCACGGATCGAGCGCGCCACGGGCTCGGGTGGCATCGCGCACGAGTGGGGCGGCTGGCACGAGGCGGATCCGGCATGGGTGGGCGCGTTGGCGGTGACGCGGGCGTGCCAAAAGGCTGCTAAGACGCTGCTGAGCGGGGCGGCGACGGTGTCGGGCGGCTATGACGCAAGCTGGTATGGGCGCGACGACACGCCGGGGAATGCAAGGCATGCACTCTGACCCGCGAGGTGGTCGATGACGTGGCTTGACGTGGCAAAAATTTTTTCGAGACGGTCGAGTGGGAGCTTTTCAAGACGAACGATGAAGGCAATGAAGACGATTTCTCAAGATCAGGACATGACAAAATTAACCGTGACAATTGGATATATGTGTCCAATATGTTTAATTTTTTGTTTTGATGTTTGCTTTATTTTTTGTGCTTATTTAATTATGTTTTGAATATGCGATGCATGAGAAATTGATTTGGAAAAATCTCACTTTCGAAATTTACTAAGTATGTTTTAAATAATTAATTAACAATTTTATTCCGGATAATAAAATTGAATTAATTTTGGCCTCCATGATTTATTTATTTGTGAATTCTTTTGGAGAAATTCCCTCCACGGGACGGCCAAAAGATAGTTTTCACATGAATAAATTCCAAACGGATGATTGTGGATTATTATTAGTGGCGACAATGACCCTGCCCACGAGGCTCGTTCAAAGCAAAATAATAATTTTGTATTTAATTATGGTTATTACTTAGGTATAAAATTGATATGCATATACTTCCCCGAAGTCCCTGTTAATTTTATATTGGTCAAGTGGGAGCCAACTATTAATCTGGATATTAAAGGTTTGTAACTGTTTTCTTGTTTGTAACCTGCTTGAAAGTATTTAAATAATGATCCACCCCACATGGCTTATTTAAACTGTTTTGAGATGTTGGCTGATGCATGATCATATTTTTTTGAGATTTTAATATGATACATGTGATCGAATTATGTGACAATTTTGTGCTTATGCAAATCATTATTTATTTCAGTTCATCTTGTTGTAACCTTTTAATCCATTGTTAATATACTTAAAGTCAATAGAATTGTATGGGAAACTATGTTGATTGGAAACGAAAAAGTATGATTGTCTAAACTGCACAAAAGCACAAGTGGATTCTTGACACACCAAAAGTCAAATGAGCCAACTGACGAGTTAAAAATGCAGGGCTAGTCAGATCACCTTGCGAGAGATATTGTCGCTGAAAATGGTGGAGGGCAACCCCGTAAGGGATTACGTCCTCAAAATTGATGGCTCATCTGAACAAAATTGAGGATCTGGGTGCAGATTATGATCTGGAGAACCAGATCGATTTAATTAACAGTCCCTTGTAATTAAAAGTACAGAATTCACGACCCAGATGGGAATGAACAAACCATCATGAAAGGTTTAAGTGCAAGGATCAGATTGACTTGTCTTGACCAAGAGATTGCATTAGTGCATTATGATGCACTGAACAGGACCTACAGGAGGATAAATTCTTCAGCAGTGAATATAGAAGAATTAGACATCAGTGGTTCATTATTTCTTAATCTCCGTCCCTTAAATAGGATCGTGTGGAATCAATAGCCATTTCTTTGACTTATGATGGGAAGAGGATCATTGAGATTCAATACCTTGTATCTTGGGCAATGATATTGGTTACACGACGATTACTAAGATTTAATACGATGAAATGTGTGCAAGTACGTCTTGTTTGATTTGTCCCCTTGGGAGGATCATAAGTTTTATCATACCAAATCTTGCCAGTGGAATTAATTTCCGGTATAGATAATAATGTTGAGTCATTCCTTAACCAAGGAAAAAGATGTTAATTAATATGAAGCTATTTCAGTGGCCTAAATTAATTAATGGACTGGATAATCTTAAACACGGGAATAATAACCGGGAGCCATATTAATAGTAATATGGGTTAATATGGATAGTGCAATATTAATTATGTAGTGGGATTAATTAACATTTATGTGCTTGAATAATATTGTGGATCAATATTGAAAATTCAAAGTCCATTGGAAGGTTCAATCTTAATTCTCCTAAAGGCCCCTCAAGTAGCCCAAACATAAAGTTCAATAACTGAAAAAGGTGTTTAAAATAAAATAAATTATTATTGCCTAATTTTTTCATTATTTTCGAAAATCACAAATAAAAGAGGGAGAAAGATTTTCTTTGAATTTTGTTTTGGAATGAAGATAAGTATTCTTGGAATACAAGATTATCTCATTAAATTCAAGAAATCTCCCACTTGGGTATTTGTTGTGATATTTTCGAAAAATACCATAACATAAGGAAGGGAAGATTTTATTTAGGAGATATTTTGGGAAATAGAATATATTGGATATATTCATGATTGTATCTTGAGGAAGAAACAAGGAAATTTCTCAATCACCCAATAACCCTAAATTTTCGTGAATAAATATAAGTGAATTTTTTCATCCCAATGAAATTATCTCATTAAAAATTAGAAATCCAAAGAAATCTCAACATAATTTTATTTTTCCTTTTGTTAATTGTTGTGATCCTTTTGTTGGACAAAAGGGAATACATGAGAAAGCTTTTTGGTGTGTTCGGGAAGATCCATCTTCTCATTTAGGAGGTTAGTTTGGGAAACTCCTAGTAATTCCGCATATTTATGTGATAACTATTCATGATTTGTTGTTGAATTATTATTTGAATTAATATAGGATTAATTCATCTAGTAATAATTGTTACCCTAAATTTGTATTTAAATATTTATCCCTAATTCTTCTCCAAAGAATAGATCAGTCTACCTGATTGAGTATTCTGATGTAAGTTGTCTTAACATGGCTTACTGACTCTCCTGGTGTCTTCTGATGTAGGTTTTCTTAAGGTCTTATCGTCTTCAAGTCTTCTAAGTTTTCTGCTTGATATCTCACCTGACTATCTGACTATCTCTTCTGATCATCTAATCTTCTGATCTTATACATATTGAGTTCCCCCTCAATATGTGACCTATCTAATACATCACCTATCCATACATCTCAGCTGGTCATTTTATTCTGATACTTAAATCATCAGTCAGCTAACAGGTTTGACTGGTCCTATTACATCTCTGTTTTGGAACTTCCATCAAAACTCTAAATTTTCCAACAATTTCCCCCTTTTTGATGGAACCAAAACAGGTAATTAGAAAAAAATATAACTTGAAATGTAAAGAACACAATCAAAAATCAGAAGACAATGAGACGTTGTCTTAATATCAGAAAGGTAATGGATTTCATTAATGATAGTTGACTGTCAAGTACAATGAAACAGCAAGCAAAATTACCTAAAATTCTGATCCTAAGAAGTGTTCTGATCTCTTCTCAGATATCAATTGTCCTCTGGCTGGGAGGGATCTCAAAGATCTTATACATTCGTTGCAGAAGTTCCCTCAGCCAGTTTTCTTCAATGATATCTCCTCTTTCAACAAATTCATGAACAGTTTCTTAAAAGCAACTGGGTCAAAGATCTGATTTGGCCTGAGAGGAGGTATAATAGGCTCAGATTTGGGTACAGTTGGAACCAGCCTCATGATCTTCCCATCGTGCATTAATGCATTGTAGAACCATCATTCTTCGTCTCCAGCCAATTCAGAAGGTCAGCATCAAACTTGCTTTGGTCTTGCTCTTCTGGCAGCTTCTGAAGAATATACACGTCAACCAGCCAGTCAGTCTTGATCCTATTCCACTCTGGCACCAGGTCCTGACAGCATATCAGAATGCTCAACATTGGAGCAGGCGAGGCTCTTTCTTCCATCCATTTCTTGAGAGCTTTTTGATCTCTGTAAATCGACATACCTCCTATCTTGATCTAGCCGCTTCGTTATTTTCTTCCTCTTGACTGCTTCATCCATCACTTTTTGTCTTTTCACTCGCTCTTCTTGCTCTCTTATCTGTTCTTTTGACAACAACAACTCAGATCTAGTTACCACTGTCTTCTGTATTGGTCTTTTCAATTGTTTCCCTTTCTGTTGTCTTTTCTTCTAAGCTTCTGCTTCTACTGCTTCTTCTGCTTCTAGTTTCTTTGACAACTCAAGGTTTCTTGATTGGTCTTCTGCGTTGATCCTCTTCTGGACAGATGAAGTGAAGTCTTCAATCTTGTCAACTCGAGCAGTGAGTTCTCCCATAGCAGTTCTCTGTTCAGACATGGCCTTGTCTTGTATCTCCAACTGCTTGTTGTGTTCTTCTATAGTCATGAACAGTTAAGCCAGTTCAGTATCTTGGACCTCAAATTGTTAGTGCGCTTTTATCCGGAAGCGAGGAAGCGATAGTAATGGCTTACCATAACTAGTGGACTGTTTTCAAGAGCTTTGTTTTTTCGATTAAACTCCTTCCCCCTTTTTTGGTTGCATAAAAAAGGTGTGAGAATTTTCATTCCAGGTTGCCAAATTGTCTAAGCATCTCCTGCTTGAGCTCCTCTACTTCCAAAGGTGTGATCTGAACAGATGAAGTAGATGTAACTGGAACAAGCATTTTTGTCACATCATTCTCAAAGGAGGTTCTGGCCTTAGACATAGAACTCTCAAATCTTCTCCATGTAGCATCGAAGCTAATATCAACATTTACAAGATATTTATACACTTCTTCGAAAAGAATTCTGACCTCAGATAAGGTTGAAACCTCAGCTCCCAGTTTCTCAATGAGCAGCTCCACCCACTTTATCTCTTTCTCTGCAATCTGTGTGTGTATATTAGCCAATTTTGTAGTTGTCTGGTTCTCTCCTCCATCTAATTCATCAGGTTTGTTGCTAGAATGTTCAATTGAATTTCCACAGATGCCTTCACCCAATCTTGAATAGTCATCGAAAGAAGATCTAGGGTCTCAGGTGGAATCACAACAACTCTCTCAGATGTTGATGCTTCACCAGCTAGGGTCTCATCTGTTTCACCCTCAGCTAGTTCATCGACAGCTTGCTCAAACTCCGCGTACTGATCAGCAATATCCCAGACCATCTGATCGGTCTCTTCAACATCCGGATAACCCAACTTCTTGTTCACCAGCCAAGTAACATCCTCATCAGAACCTAACTTTGCGGCACTATTTACACCTGCAAGTTGCTTCATCTTCAACTCCATGTCCACAAACTCTGCATTTCCCATAACTTCCAGTACTATCAGGAAATCTTCAATATCTTTTAGTCTAATATCTCTCCCGAACAGAATATCAGCTACCTGCTCTCTGGTTCCTGGGTGCTTGACCAGATGAGAAAAATTTATGTTCAGGTAGTTTTCAACTCTTCTCTTTTGAAATTTTATCACTGGATGCACCTGCTCAGGTGATTCTGGTTCCAAGATTGTTCTGGTGTTGAACAGGTTGTGGGCTACAGAGACAAACATAGCTTTTTGTTTGTCTGTTTGGATTTGTGGAGTGGGTTCTCTGGATGGCTCAGGTTGGGCAAGTTCTGTTTGTGGTTGCTCAGGTGGGGGTTTGTTGGGAAATAAATTTAATAAAGAGGATTTTGATTAGATCCCAAAACCCCTGAGTATGACATGTTCAGGATAATCTTGATAGATGAGTCAGGATTCAGTTTTAGAGTGTTCAGGATGTTATCTGCACCGTGTATAGTCGGCAGATATAGAACAGGATAGAAACTGAAGACTTAGTAAAACAAGACTTAAGACTCAAGATGAAATCGAGAATCAAGACTTGAAAGAAACCGAAGGCTCAGAGTAAAAAGAGGATTTTGATTAGATCCCAAAACCCCAGTATGAAATGTTCGATAATCTTGAAGATGAGTCGATTCAAGATAGAAACCGAGATGTTATCCAGACCGCGGAGGCTCAGAGAATCAAGGAATCAAGACTTAGAGAAAAGATGAAACCGAAGAAGACTCGATGAAATCGAGAATAAGACTGAAGGCAACCGAGAACTAAGGCTCAAGGAAGACCTCAAGAAGAATGTCTTGAATGCTCAAGAATGCATAATCTCAAGATAATCCTCGAATGTTCCGAGGCACCAAGTCGAGGAATATAACCGCTGAATCTAGCCGACGGGACCAACGAGAGAAGACAACCACCGAAAAGTCGCAGAACTTACAGAGAATAGTATGGATTTGAATGTGATTCTCTCCAACGGTAACATTCAAATCCACACTATAAATACAAGATCTTCCATCAAATTAAGTGTGGATGTGTGGAGATTATGCACAAAATGCTACAGAGCCAAGAGCGTTATAGTCAAGCATTCCCACCCTAGAACACAAGTCTGTAGAAATACAAATATATTCAAAGAGTGTTCTAGAACCCAACCTAAGCAACCCACGATGTATCCTAAGCTTAGAGAGATTTTTCCAACCTTAGCATTGAGGCTAAACCATTGTAAGGGAAAATCTCACCATAGTTGGAGACAACACCAAACCCAAACCCCATTCTCGTAAGAGATAACGAGTGGTGAAGTGAGGTAGTTGTTTGGCAATCCCGAGTGAGGGTGATAAGTCCCGAAGGAGTGTGAACTCGTTAAACATCTAAGAGGCGAGCCCGAGAGGGTGATAAGTCCAGAGACTTTGAGTTAGTAAACTACAGAGGTAGTCAGAAAGCTCAAAGTAGAAAGGTTAGTAAACTACAGAGGTAGTCAGAAAGCCTTAGGAAGTGTTTGAAGGAATTTCCCTAGAAACAGGGAGAGTGGATGTAGGAGCTTGAGTCTCCGAACAACTATACATTGTTGTGTTCTTTACTGTTTTACGTTCTTATCTTGTCGTACGCACTCGATTATAAGCAAGACACAACACATGAGCTCAAAAGGTGAAAAATCTGGAATCACCATTCCTTCACCCCTGTTTTATATGCACGCGCAAAATGGGTTTTCCCACCTGGACCAACAAATGGTATCAGAGCAGGTACACAACAGATCACTATCTTCAAAGTGATCGCCTGAGCAGATCTATTTTTAAAACCTGTCTCTGATCTGATACCAACAAGTGGTATCAGAGCGGGAGTTCAAAAGGTTCACTAAATTCAGAGTGACCACCTGAACTGATCTTTTTAAAGAAAAACTCATTTCTTTAAAAATGCATATATTCTGATGTTTTGGCGACATTATCAATTGAGAAATTGTTGGGATATTTTAGTCCTATGCCAAAATATTATCAACTTGTGTTATTCAAGAAAATTTACAGATAACAAGTTGAGGGGGAACGAAAGAACAAATTGAGGGGGAACTCACGGAATCAAAAGTAGATGATCGAGATCAGACGAGGCTGCAGACAAGACTGATCAAGATCAGATGAGTTAGATGAGTTCGGAGTCAACTGATGAGTTGTGCAAAATTCAGAAGTAAAGGAAAAGCTAAAGCCAGCAAATCAGAAGAGAAGGTTGCAGATTAGAAGATGTGCAGATGAGACTGATCAAGATCAGACGTGATCGAGATCAGATATGATAAACCTGATATGCTAACCTAATATGATGACCTGATGCTATTCTGATATGTTGATCTAAAGATGTGTTGATCTAATCAGTCGAACTGATCAGATCAGACAAAGAAGAAATCAGATAGCCTGAGTAAAAGTGATCTGAGGCTCAGTAAGTAAAGTGAACTGAGACTCAGTATAGGTCAAAGAGACCTGAGGGTCAGGATGTCTGAAGTCAGAAGAAACTGAACTCAGTCAGCATGAGTGTCAGTATGCCTGATCAGACAAGGTCCGTAGAAGAAGAGGAATGAGGAGCTGAGCTGAAGATCAAGAAGACTGAAGACCAAGACTGAAGACTTGTAATTCTTTATGTTTTTGTCTTTATATTTTGATAAGATTCATTGTAACATGTAATAGTCTATCATACATCAATGAAACTTTATCTTTATGCTCAAAGATAATACCTCATTATCTTTTTTACATGTCTTTATATTTGATATGCCAGATTACTGTTGTTTGGTGATGAAATTGTTGAGTGATTCATTACTGAATTGATTATTAAGAGATTTACAATTCTTGTAATAGGAAAAACTTAAACCTGAGTATAGGTTAAGAGTGTTGTAACAAGATGGTTTTGGCATCATCAAAAAGGGGGAAATTGTTGGGAAATAAATTTAATAAAGATGATTTTGATTAGATCCCAAAACCCCTGAGTATGACATGTTCAGGATAATCTTGATAGATGAGTCAGGATTCAGTTTTAGAGTGATCAGGATGTTATCTGCACCCTGTATAGTCGGCAGATATAGAATGTGTTAGAAATCAAGACTCAAGAAGTTTCAAGAAACTGAAGTTTCATATGAAATGAAGTTTCAAGACTCATTATGAAACTGAGATTCTGAAGACTCAAGAGGAAGTCGAGAACCTCGAAGGCTCGAGAAATCAAGGCTCGGAGAATCAAGGCCAGAGAAACTCGAAGACTCGAGAATATCAAGGCACAAGAATTCTCAAGACTCAAGAATGTCTTGAATGCTTTCGATAATCTCGAATTTTCCGAGGCAATCAATCGAGGAATATAGCCGTTGGAATCCGGTGGCGTGGGACCAACGAGAGGAAGACAACTAGCCCGAAAAGTTCGCGAAACTTCCAAAGAGAATAGTATGGATTTGAATGTGATTCTCTCCAACGGTAACCATTCAAATCCACACTATAAATACAAGATCTTCCATCAAATTAAGTGTGGATGTGTGGAGATTATGCACAAAATGCTCAGAGCCAAGAGCGTTATAGTCAAGCATTCCCACCCTAGAACACAAGTCTGTAGAAATATAAATATATTCAAAGAGTGTTCTAGAACCCAACCTAAGCAACCCACGATGTATCCTAAGCTTAGAGAGATTTTTCCAACCTTAGCATTGAGGCTAAACCATTGTAAGGGAAAATCTCACCATAGTTGGAGACAACACCAAACCCAAACCCCATTCTCGTAAGAGATAACGAGTGGTGAAGTGAGGTAGTTGTTTGGCAATCCCGAGTGAGGGTGATAAGTCCCGAAGGAGTGTGAACTCGTTAAACATCTAAGAGGCGAGCCCGAGAGGGTGATAAGTCCAGAGACTTTGAGTTAGTAAACTACAGAGGTAGTCAGAAAGCTCAAAGTAGAAAGGTTAGTAAACTACTGAGAGGTAGTCAGAAAGCCTTAGGAAGTGTTTGAAGGAATTTCCCTAGAAATGAGGAGAGTGGATGTAGGAGCTTGAGTCTCCGAACCACTATACATTGTTGTGTTCTTTACTGCTTTACGTTCTTATCTTGTCGTACGCACTCGATTATAAGCAAGACACAACACATGAGCTCAAAAGGTGAAAAATCTGGAATCACCATTCCTTCACCCCTGTTTTATATGCACGCGCAAAATGGGTTTTCCCACCAGGACCAACAGGGTTGTTCAGGTTGAGCAAGTTCTGGTTGTATGGGAGAGGGTTGTCTGACGGGTGAGGGTGACTTGGATTTTTCTGGGGTGTGTGACGGAGATTTTGAGGTAGGTCTTGGTGATCTAGGTAAATGGACTGGTTCATGAATAGGTGCTTTGAATAGAGAGCTCAGGTGAGCAGAATCAGATGGCTCCGACTCTTCGTGTGCCTCTTCAACCCTTCCTTTCTCTTCTCCTCCTCCTTTGCCTTCACCTTCCATAGCCCTTTCTGTTTCCGCCTCTTCTGATGTAGTAGGCTCTTTCTCGGTACTGACTGTGTGTTCAGGGCTCACAACAGTCTCTTCTCCAACTTCTTCTACAAATTGCTCCTCAGCCTGTTCTTCCTCAGATCGAAAGATTTCTACATTACTATCCTCATCTTGCAGTCCACCAGATGGAATTTCTTTCTTCTTGGGGAGCATGGATGTGAGCTCCTTCTGTTTCCTCTCACTCACATCTTCAGCTTTGCGAGATGGTCTGGTTGCCATCTTATTCCTTTTTAAGGGTTTCTTACGAGGTTGACCCTGGGCTTCTGATTGCATAGATGAAGCTTGTGCCTTGTCCTTCTTTGATTTGCACACATATGGCTCAGGGTCATCATCTCTCTGGCATGGTAACTCCGCATCTTTCCACAGGAGAGCTTTATATTTCATCAAATATGGCTTCCTCCCTTGGTCTGACCACGTGTAGTTTGGAAGCTTGTCGGCCAGAATGATGGACACTTTATGGATATTAGAAATTTTCTTTGTCAAGATGACCTGATTCTTTTCATCCACTGCAAATTTGTCTGTTTCTTGCAACAGACGATGCTTGAATAGTCCCAACACATTCATATCCTGGGCCTTTTTGATTATCGCAGTCATCACCCGTTGCTTCAACTGAGTTAAAGCATCAGGGCTGAAGGCTATCCCCAAAATTACTTTTGAAACTATTTCAAACAACAATCTATATTTCCTTTTTAGGTGAGGTTGCTTCACATTTGTCACATGATCATTGTTTGCTGGTCTGAGGAGAACCCTCTATAAGTATTCCTTATCATTTACACTGGTTGTGTATTTATCCGAAGCATTTCTTCTCGCTGGAAGACCAAAGATCCTTCGTAGATCATCATTTGAAATTGCAATTGACCTCCCTCCAACCGATGAGATGAGTTCCTTATTGGGCGTCTCCTTCCGATTTAATAGAAATTCCATAGATTCGTACGTATAAACACTGTCTAGTTGTCTATAACAGAATTGCTCTAACCCAGATGCGCGAATACATTCCAGGATTTCAAAAGAGTCTGGATCAGTTGTGACAATGAAGATTACATACTTCTCATCTATGATATCCTTCACCATAGATGCATAGTTACAAATTTCATCAGCCACTAAAGAGGTTGCCATTTCTGCATAAAGGACAATATTCTAAATAAGGTTAAAAAATACCTATCACAACTGGGCAAAACATAATACATATCAGCATTTTTGAATCATTTACTCAAACATGTACCCAACATATGTGTATCTTCACAATCAAGGAACATTCAACATTTAATTGCAGATAGATAAACACAAGCACATACGTATAACCTACAACCCTAATGCATAGAACATATATTCATTACAACAAAGATGAACAATTACAAGAAATGCTATTTGAATAGTTGACGAAGGTGATATTGAAATCGCTAAGTTGAGATTTGCACGAGTAAAGCTTTCTTGGAAAGTTCTGGTAGTTTTGGTAAGATGAAATAATGCGAAAGGTTTTCAGAAAAATACGTTTAGGGTTTAAATAGGTGGGAGGGAAAACATTTTGCACGAAGTTTTGTGAATACTTGAATGTCTGTGTTTTCAAATCAGACGGTCAAGATTAGGCGGTTGAAAAGTAATTAAATCGTGCAACTGAGATTTTAAAGTGGCACACTTTTGGACATAAAAACGCGTAATAAATGCATTTAATACATAAATCCCACGTCCGCATTTAATGCTTGAAGGCATGACGCCATAATGTAATGCACACAGAAATGATCATATAGATAGGATAAGTTCAGATAAATAAAATCAGAAAATGTATCTGACTGATTGACCACTTGGTTGAGTCTGGTTTGTCTGATTTCTGTTGATCTTACTCATTGTAGCCTATTCCTCATAAATTTTCCCAACAATGTCCCACTTTTTTGATCAGGTATCATCTTATTTGATCTTACCAATTGAAGTTCCCCGTTCAATTGGTCTTTGTTATCTGATTAGTTTCCAACAGATCTTCTCTTATCAGTTGAGTGTCCTTTCTCAACTGATTTTCTTTACCTGGTCAGTTTCTCAACCAGCTGGTCTTAGAGACCAATTCGCCAAAGAAATCAGGTGCATCTTCACCTATGTCCAAGAGTCCTAACTCGACTGATAATTCTCTGAATCTGACTTCAGCTAGCGGCTTGGTTAAGATATCAGCTCTTTGCTTATCAGTATGGATCTTTTCCATTTTGATGATCTTCTTTTCAACATGATCTCTGATGAAATGATGTCTAATGTCCACGTGCTTTCATCTTGTATGTAGAACTGGATTTTGTGTGATTGCAATAACACTATTACTGTCACGGAATATAGACACATTTGTAGCTACAATGTTATAATCCCTCAGCTGCTGACTGAGCCAGAGCAGTTGGGAACAACAGCTTCCTACGGTCATGTATTCTGCTTCAGTAGTAGATGTGGCAACAGATGTCTGTTTCTTCGAGAACCAAGAGATACGTTTACTTCCCAAGAACTAACATGTGCCTGAGGTTGATTTTATGTCAATTCTGCAACCTCCATAATCATAATCAGAGTACCCACTAAGCTCTAGGTTATCATCATATGGGTAAAATAAACTGAGGTTTACTGTTCCCTTCAGATACTTAAGAATCCGCTCAACTGCTTCCAGGTGGCTTTGCATTGGATTTGCTTAAAATCTGGCACATACACCTACTGGGAAGGTTATATCCGGTCTGCTGACAGTTAGGTATAGTAAAGATCTAATTAGAGCCCTATACTCTTTCTGATTAGTTTTTTGACCATTCTCGTCTATATCCATCTTGAAGGATGTCATCATTGAAATTCTGGCAGTCTTGCAGTTTCGAATTCCATACTTAGCCAACAAATTTCTGGTGTATTTGGCCTGACAGATGAATATTCATTCAGTGCTTTGTTTTACCTGAAGACATAGAAAATAGTACATCTGACCCATCATGGACATTTCGAACTTCCCTTGCATCAGTTTGCTGAACTTCTCACATAAGTTCTGATTGGGAGATCCGAAGATAATGTCGTCCACGTGGATCTGAACCATCAGAATATCTTCACCGTCTTCAATTCTGAACATGGTTCTGTCTATCAGTCCCTTTGTGAACCCATTATCTACTAAGAACTGGGATAATGTATCATACCAAGTTGTGGTAGCCTGTTTCAGGCTATAAAGAGTCTTCCTTAAAAGGTATACCTCATTATTTGATTCAAAACTAGGAGGTTGTTCCACATAAACTTCCTCTATCAGTATTTCATTTAAGAACACACTCTTTACGTCCAACTGATACACAGTAAACCCTCTATGAGCAGCATAAGCCAAAAACAACTAAATGGCTTCCAGGCGAGCGACTGGTGCAAAGGTCTCATCATAATCAACCCCTTCTGATTGTGAATAACCCTTAGCAACAATTCTTGCCTTAGTTCTGGTTATCAAATTGTACTCATCCTTCTTGTTCTTGAAGACCCATTTGGTTCTAATCACATCTTGGTGAGTTGGTCTGTCTACAAGTTCCCAAAGTTGATTCCTCTAAAACTGCTCTAATTCTTCTTGCATTGCTAGTATCCAGTTTGCATCAGCTAGAGCTTCTTCAACAGTGAGGGGTTCCTTCAAAGACAAATAACATCAATACATAACACTTTCACCAATTTGATGTCTAGTTCGAACTCTATCAGATGGGTCTCTTATGATAAGGTCAGTAGGATGGTTTCGCAACCATATCTTCCTTTCCTGAGTTACATCAGTTTGGAGATCATCATCATCTTCTAATAGTGAGTCATTAGAGATTGGGAGAGGTACTTCAGTATGATCCACTTGGCATGGACATGTCTCAACTGATGTTGGAATCATCATATGTTGATGTCTGTCCGTCGGAACATAAGGTGTTCCCCCTTGTTGGTCTCGGTGCTAACGAGTCTCACACGTGTTTGGGGGGGAAATACACGTGTTCAGTGATTTTTAAAACTTTTCTTTCACTGAGGTCAGATGGGTCAGGTTATCCTGATAATTTTGCCATGAGAAGCACGGATTGCCCTAAGTCAAAGTCTACTGAGACAATGATCCTGAGCTGCTTTAAGAAGCTTCAGATTAGCCGAACTGATCCTGAAATTTATCAGAGATCCTGAGGAACTTGGATCAGATAATTATCTTATTGAACACTCAGTAGAGTTAGTTCAGTTTGGTAACTATCTGTTCTAGCTACTCAAGTGTGCGGAATGGTTGGCCCTAAGTTTATACTCGTTTTAGCTTTGCTGAAAATCTTCCCTTCAATAAAACATTGATTAAGGTTGTGATCAAATTGATGCAAGTTCAGTGGATTGGTTCCAACTGAATATCAGTGAAATATGCTTTCAGTGAAAAACATGCAACAGATAATAATGCAGTAAAGAAAGCAAACAACACAGCAACTATAGTGGTTCAGAGACTCAAGCTCCTACGTCCACTCTCTCTGATCTTCAGAAAAATTCCTTAACCACTTCCTAAAGCTTTCAGGCTAACTCACTGTAGCTTACTCACTTTTCTACCTTGAGTTTTCTGGCTGACTCACTGCAGCTTACTAACTCAAACACACACAAGTGTTCAGACTACCACAAGTAGCTTACTAACTTCTTCTCTAGAGTTTTCTGGCTAACTCACTGTAGCTTACTCACTCTTTACAACTCTACCTCACCAACAAAACACACACAAACTACCTTAACAAAGGGTTTGGGTTTTGGGTTGGTTTCCAACTAGGGTGAGATATCCTTTACAATAATAATTAATGCAAAGGCTAGGATATCCTTTCTAAGCTTTGGATATATCTATCAATCTAGGCTTAGACTAGTGAGCTCTCTCCAAAGTGAAACACTTGGGAAATTCTAGGTTTTTCGAGTGCTTCAATTTGCAATAATACGAATGAGCTCTTGAGTTGCTTTGAAATTTTCCGTAACCTCTCAATGTAAAGGGTCACTGGTATTTATAGGCAACTTCACCAACGTCACTCTTTGAAAACTATCCGTTGGAAGAGATAACTTTATGAGTTTCCTCTTCTGGTGTTTGATGAACGACTATTTTTAGGGTTTGAACACTCCCTTGTATGTTTTAGAAAATATGCAGTCATGTAGCAAATCACCAATTTTTGCAGTCTGGAACTTAGTACTACTGACATAATTCAGGGTCCTGTCGCTTTCAGTGTCAGTGAAGTACAGTGTTGTCTTCCTCTGATTGGTTCTTATCTTCAGTGAATTTAGACAAATAAAACGGCTCTTTTTGGTCAATCTCTCTGAATGAGACAACCTTAAACAACACTTAGACTTAGTTCCTTTTGTCTGCATTAGAATGTTTTGGGCAATATCTACTTTTCTGAACATGTGCATTTTTCTCAGTTTTGTAGTCTTCAGATAGATATTATTCAGTGCCTCTGAACATTCAAGTTATACTAAGTATTCAGTATCTTACTTGGTCTTCGATGTCTTGACAACTTCATGAGTCTTGATGTCTTGATTACTTCTCGAGTCTTGATGTCTTGACAGAACTTCTTGAGTCTTGATGTCTTGATTACTTCTTGAGTCTTGATATCTTTAGTTACTTTCTTGAGTCTTGATGTCTTGATTTACTTCTTGAGTCTTGATGTCTTGATTTTCTTCGAGTCTTGATGTATTCACAACTTCATTGAGTCTTGATGTCTTGATTACTTCTTGAGTCTTGATTTCTTCATCAACTTCTTCGAGTCTTGATGTCTTCAAGATCTAACTTGATTTATATCTGGTAACTATACATTGTGCAGATATCTTCATGAACCAATCTATGCTGAAACCTGACTCAGATTATCAAGATTATCCTGAACATGTCATACTCAGGGGTTTTTGGGATCTAATCAAAACTTGTTTATTAAATTCATCTCCCAACAATTTCCCCCTTTTTGATGATGCCAAAACCATCTTGTTACATTTAAGAAAACCTAACCTATCCTTAGGTTTCAGTTTATCTATTACAAACCAAAAATGGTATTTCACCCAACAATTTTCTAAACAATCTGGCATATCAAGTAATTAACGACATGTAAAAAGATAATGAGATATTATCTTTTGAGCATAAAGATAAAATTTTCATTGATATAGGATAAGAGTTACAGATTACAATGAAAATAAAAAATAAATCAGAAGAACAAAGTCTTCAGTCTTCTTCCACTTCATCCTCTGGCACTTCCAGGTTGAATATCCCGTAGTATCTCTTCTTCAGTTCATCCCTTGCCTTGATGATATCAGGGTTGTTTCCTGTTAGGCCTAGCTGGATGGCATACTGGGCTATTTCCTGAGAAATGGCTGCTTCATTCACATAGCCATTCTCAAACCTAGGAGCTGGGTACATGTATGGACCAAGGGCTACTATCTGCGTGTTTCCTTCATCTGCCATGTGGATCCAACTTTGCAGGTATTTAGGATAGAATGTCAGTAAGTACTCAATGAAGGCTTCATTCTTATCCGAGCTGCTCCCCCTCCATTCTCTCAAAATCTCATAATAGAACCAGAAGGTTCTCTTGATCTCTTCCCATGCATCATTGAACTGTATAGGAATCCACTTGTCAATGTGCGGCCACTTCTGAGTCTTTTCTATACCTCTCCTTTTGCTTAGAAACTTTTTGAATCCACCTCTTCTCTTTTGTTCTTCTTCTTTCTTCTTTCTGATCAGAGGAGCACCAGATACTGAAGCAGCACTTCTTTTCTCCTTTTCAACCTGCAGGGCCTTCAGAGTCTTCTTGGTATCAAAAGTCTCTGGTTGAGTTTCAGTTTCCTTTTCTAGTTCTCTATCTGATTCTTCAAAGTCCATAATCAGCTTCCTCTGAGTAGGTTTAGCTACCTTTGCTCTTTTCTTCTTTTTCGGGTTCAACAAAAGGCAATCGCTTTTCTCTTTTCTGGTCTGGCTTGTTCTTCTTCTGCCTTGCTTGTTTCAACCATCCTTCTATCACTAATTTTCTCACTAATTACTTCCTGAATGGTTTGCTCAGATGCTTGAGTGAAGATAGGTTTTTCTGCTTCTTTGAACTTTAGTTTCTCAGTGGCTTAAATCTCACTTAAGGCATCCACAATTTTCTTTCCTTCAGCTTCTTTTTGAGCCTTTCTCTCCAAGGTTTGTGCCAACAACTCACTTAATTTGCCACCAAGCCTTTCCCCCTTTTTGGCACCATACCTTGGGAGTAGTTGAGTCAGTGCAATATCCATATAGTATTGCTCCTTGCTCATACTGCACACTGCCCCTGCCAACTGATCATGCTCATCTTCTAGCCTCATCATGTATTTTTTGGCCATTGAGAACTCATTTGAAAGAGGAGCAAACTGCTTTGAGAAGACATCATGCATCATCTCTGTCATCTTGGTCATGAGCAGAGAGCCCATTTCCTCAACAGCTATTTTGATCATCAGATCACTCTTCTCAATCAGCTTAACTTCAAGATAGGCAGTTCTTTCTTGATACATTTGCTTCATGTTGGCATTAAGCTCTGTATATACTCCATCAATCTTTCCATCTAATGTAGCTAATTTACCTGATAGATTTGTTTGAAGCGTATCCGATGATGAACTCAGGTTCTCCATTTTCTGATTTTGAGCAGCCAGGACTAACTCCATCTGAGTCATCTTGTTTGTGAGAATTGTTTGCAACATGCCTAATGAAGAGCTTAGATTCTCAAGCTTTTGAGGTTGAATTGCCAGTATCTCTTCCATCCTTGGCTCTATCTTCTTTAACTCATCCAGGATTGGTGTGAAATCAACCACTGGAGTTTGTACAACATTTTCCAACTGAACTGGGTGCTCCAACTGAGCCTCAGTCTGCATATCATAAACATCAGATTTAAAGATAGGTACTTCAGTAACTTCGGCATAATGTATAACAGTGCCAAAAGATACCTGAAGAATGTTAACTTCAGTCTGAGGTTGTCTCGATATCGATTAGTTCAAAGATCGATATCTCATCCCCATCCGACTCTCAGTTTCCTTCTCTTTCTCGATTCTTCCCGAGGTTCCTTATCCTTATCAGATTTCTTTTCTGCATCATCTCCCTTATCCTTATCTTTGTTTTGATCATGAGAGCTGGAAACATCTAATCCTTCAGTAGCTTTCTTTTCAGCTAGCTTATTTTCACCAATTCATCAAAATCCCCTACTTTCATTCTCAGCTTGGTTTTCCTGAAACCTGAGAATTCAGTTAGAGCAGCTGTCTCAGCATTCCACCACTCTTCTCCTCTGTATGAAGCAATGTTCAGCATCTCCGGGAGTGTTTGATTCAGAATATACACTGTCGTTCTGAGCCTGAAGAACATATCCTGAAGGTCAGGATAGGCATTCAACTTCGAGTATCATCCCAAGATGAACTGTTTCCCCCTTGCTTCCCATTCGCCATTCTTCCTTCTTCTTCATTCTTGGGCTTTCAGGAGCAGTATGTTCAGAGTGTATGAGTTCCAGAGCTGATGGATCAAGAAATGGTTCATTCAGAAGCGCATCCAAGTTCAACAATTCCTGAGGTTCAGACTGATCTGACGTCTGAATAGGTCTTTCTTCAGTAGGGACTTGAGGTCCCTTGAAGATTTCCTGAGAGATTTTAGCTGAGCTCAGAGAGGTTTCAAGTACCTCAGAGAAAACCTGCTCCTCAGTTTCTTGCTCCTGCACATTTGTCACCACTTTAGCAAGAACCTGTAGTGGAGATTTCAACCCTTGTTGGCCTTCAGGTTGAGTTTCTTCAGTTTCACTGGCCTCCTTCTCAGCAATAGTTTGAAGCCTTCTTCGCTTCTGAGGAGCCAGTGCTTTCTTCTTCAGTTTCTCACCTTTCTTCCTTTTAATTTGCATCAAGGCTTTCCCCCTAGCTTGTTTGGCTTCTTCATTAGTTTCCTCAGTGGATTTCTGAGTGGATTGTCTTGTTTCCCTGACCTGCTCCACCACTGTTGTATCTTCCTCAGTTTCCTCTTCAGCAGTCTCCTCCTGAGACTCAGTGTTTTTTCTTTCTTTCCTCTCAAAGTCTTTTTTGTTGGTTTGAACATGATTTTTTACTTTGGAAAGGAAGTGGAATCGGCAAAAATGTCCTCCTCTTCTCTGCACGTTTCCAAGATAAATGCAATCTTGGTTGCATGTAGAATCTTTCCTTTGATAACTACAGAGCCATTCACCTTTTGAATTTGTTTGGCTTGATCACTCACCACTTTGATCAAATAGTGCAACCAATTGAATGTCGTAGTAGGTGAATCTTCAATCACCGCCATTAGCCTTAACTTAGGCGTGCTTATCTGTTCGAAACTACCAGATCTACTCATGATGCATTTGCTTACAATTTCCAACAATACTCGATATTTAGGCTTCAAATGCCTCTTATTCAGAGTAGCTTCAAAGTTTACTGGATGCTCAGTAATTTTTTCCAAATACTCTTGTTCCCTACCCATCATGTATACCGTAGGGTCTTCACCTCTATCACTTAACTCATATATGGCATTCAGATTCTTAGGAATAATATAAAATTCCCTAACAAAATCCACATATTTCGAACCATGCTCCAAATGCGAGACTGTAATCTGAGACTCTATGCAATTCTCATCATCTAGCTGCATATTAGAAACAATCTCAATTACCTCTTTCGCATATTCGGCCTCTGGTTGATTTGCGACCAGGCATGTAAGCTTTGCCAAACGAATCATATGCAACGCCTCCTCCTCGTGAGTTGTATTGGACGTGCTTTCTAGAGAAACAACATATTCGTACCATGGTTTCTTGGAAATGGCGAGTTTTTCATATATAGAGAGTGTCATTTTTGGTGATTTTGAGTGAAGGGTTTTTTAGATAAGAGATTTCTGGGTAATCGAAGGTTTTGAAGCAGAGGGTTTTTGAAGACGAAGGCCTTTTTGAAATAGGGCTTGAATGGAGTCTTTGTAATGGATATAGGATTTTTATTTATTGAAAATTGCGTAGATGAAGGTTTTGACGGTCAAGATTAAAAACCGACTAAAACGGGTATTTAAAAGGACGATTTCGCAAATACTTAGCTGCTAATTTATCCATATTGGTGATTAATGAACAGTGCATTTATTTATTTGTTCTGCATAATTGATTGACTTTCCTCGTGGATTTCAAAGGTCCCGCCCAATTATTTCTTCAGATGTTTTGTCATTTATTGCCAATGATTACTGAGATTCAGATAGACAATAAATGTGGTGCATGAGTAAATACTTCTTCAGACTAATTTTCTCCATCAGTCTTATTGAGTTTTGACCTTGATAAAATGTCAGAATAATACTGAGTACTGAACTTCAGGATAACTGAGTTTCCCAAGACTCAGTGTTCAGGACTCTCAATTTTATCCTGAGTTTTTCAGTAAAAACCTGAGAAAACTTCATGCATCTGAAAACCTTCAATTTTTCAGATTTGTTTTATTCACCGATCCAATATACCTAATTCAACCGATAGTTCCTAAAATCTTGATTCAAATGAAAGGTTTAGTCAAGATATCAAATGTTTATCAGTATGAATTTTCTCCATTCTGATGTCTTTCTTCTCAACATGATCTTTTATGAAGTGATGTCTGATATCAACATGCTTACATCTGGTGTGCAATACAGGATTTTGTGTAATAGCAATTGCACTATTATTATCACAAAATATAGGTACTTCATTGGCTATAATCTTATAATCCCTCAATTGTTGTCTCGAGCGAAAGAATCATGCTGTGACTTCCTCGCACCATGTATTCAAATTTCATTAGTCTTGGTTGCTCTTGAGGTTTGTTTCTTTGAAAACCATGATATAAGTTTACTTCCAAGAAATTGACAAGTTCCTATGGTAGACTTCCTGTCAATTCTACATCCTCCAAAATCAAAGATCCTAATAACCGCTTAATTCAAGGTTATCATCAGCTGGATACCATAATCCTCTATTCACAAGGCCTTTAAGAAATTTGAATCTTTTTAGCAGCCTCCATGTGACTAGCCTTAGGATTAGCTTGATATCTTGCACATATCCCAACAAAGAAATGTTATATCGGGCCTACTTGTCAGGAGATATAGCAAAGATGATCCAATGATCCCTCTATAATTAGTGTGATTTACTGATTTGCCTTCAGGATCAGGATCCATCTTGTAGTTAGTACTCATGGGAATTCTAACTACATTGCAATTCTGTACTCCATACTTTGCAATCAGATCTCTGGTGTATTTTGCTTTATTGAAGAATATTCCTTCCTTAGTTTGTTTCACCTGAAGTCCAAGAAAGAAATTCATCTCCCCCATCATTGACATCTCAAACTTTCCTTTCATCAGAGTAGAAAACTTTTCACACAACTGATGATTTGGAGTTCCAAATAGGATGTCATCCACATAGATCTGAACTAGTAAAATATCATTTCCATCTTCTATCCAGAACAAAGTCCTATCAACAGTTCCTTTGATAAAACCATGGTCAGTAAGAAACTGAGAAAGGGTATCATACCATGCTCGGGGTGCTTGCTTAAGACCATACAAGGCTTTCCTAAGCCTGTAAACTTGGTCATTCTGACAAAATCCTGGAGGTTGTTCCACATATACTTCCTCCTTAAGCACACCATTCAGAAATGCACTTTTCACATCCATCTGATAGACTGTGAATTTCATGTGGGCAGCATATGCAAGAAACAATCTGATGGCTTCTACTCTTGCAAAAGGTGCAAAGTTTTCATCATAATCCAAGCCTTCTTCTTGGGAATAACCTTGTGCAACTAGCCTTGCCTTGTTTCTCACAATGTTGTTGTTTTCATCTCTCTTATTCTTGAACACCCACTTAGTTCCAATCACATTGTGTCTTTTAGGTCTGTCCACTAGCTCCCAAACTTCATTCCTTGTGAACTGATTCAATTCTTCTTACATAGAAACAATCCAGAATGAGTCTTGTAGAGCTTCTTCAATCTTAGTAAGTTCTTTTTCTGATAGAAAACAACCGAATAAAGCATTTTCACCATGGAACTATCTTGTCTTTACTCCTTCTGATAGATCACCCACAATCTGATTTGTAGGATGGCTATCCAACCATTTTCTCCTTGATTTTCCCCTTTTAGTAGTGTCCTCAACATCAGAAATGTTAGGTTTAGGCAGTTCATCAAATTCAGGGAACAACAGAAAAAGAGAAAGGGAATCATCTTCCTCAAGGGAAATTCCATTCAGAACATTGTCAGAGACATTTGTTCCCCCTTGGTTGATAGATTCAGAGTTTGCCTCAGCTGTGACCACATCTTCATCGGCATTACATACCTGAGTCTGAATTTGTGTATGCTCAGATTGATCAGCTTCAGTGTGTTGGCTTTCCTTCAGTGGAAAATTTTCATCCTGAGTCTCACCATCCTGAGTTTTTCCATCCTGAACTTCTTTTTCTAAGTCTGATTCACTCCATTCATAGAAAGTGACTGACTTCTTCTTTTCAGGTTCAGAGGATTTCCTTTTCAGGCTAAGTCTGGTGATTCTCTTGGTCAGTTCTCCTGAGTCATGTTCTTGTTTCTTCTGAACACAATTAGATTCATCAAAAACAACATGAGGTGTTTCTTCCACAATAAGAGTCCTACAGTTGTAAACTCTGAAGGCTTTACTGACTTCAGAATATCCTAAGAATATTCCTTCATCAGCTTTGCTATCAAAAGTTTTCAACTGATCTTTACCATTATTGTGTATGAAACACTTGTAACCAAACACATGAAAGAAAGAAACAAGAGGCTTCCTTTCATTCCACAACTCATAACGAGTTTTTCCTTGATTCTTGGTCAGCATGGATCTGTTCTGAGAGTAGCATGCAGTGTTGATAGCTTCAACCCAAAATCTATTAGGAATATCAGCTTCAGCAATCATTGTTCTTGCAGCTTCTTTCAGAGTCCTATTTCTTCTTTCAACAACACCATTCTGTTGTGGGGTCCTTGTAGTTGATGTTTCATGGGTTATTCCATTTGCTGCACAATAATCATATATGATATGATTGATAAACTCAGTTCCTTTATCTGATCTGATCTTGACCACACTCAGATTCTTTTCAGTACTGAGCCTTTTCAGTAGTTCAGGCAGTTTTGTCTGAGTCTCTTTCTTACTGAGTAAGAATATGACCCATTTGTATCTAGAGTAGTCATCAACTACCACAAGTGTGTATTTCCTGCCATTAGTGCTCACAGGTGTTACTGGACCAAAGAGATCCATATGTAACAGTTGTAGTATTCTATCAGTAGAAACATCTACTTTTCTTTTGAAAGATGCTCTGATTTGTTTTCCTTTCTGACAAGCATCAAAAACATGATGTTTACTGAACACTTCATTTGGTAACCCCCTCACAAGTGCTAATCTTGCAAGTTTGTTCAGGGTTTTAATGTTTAAGTGATTCAGTCTTTTGTGCCACAACCAACTGGTATCAGTGGAATTTTTTGGAACCAAACATGTATCTTTAGGAGATAATTTCCAATCAGCAAGATACACATTTCCTTTTCTAGTACCAGTCAGTAAAATTTTCTTTGAAGTATTATCTTTCACGTAACATAAGTTCTTTGAGAACTCAACACTGAATCCTTTGTCACGGAATTGACTGATAGAAAGCAAGTTATGCTTTTAACCAGACACATATGAAACACCATGGATATGAACAGAATCAACTTCAAGAGTTCCATATCCCTCAGTTTGTCCTTTTGAGTTGTCTCCAAATGTGATCCGAGGGCCTTTTTGCTCAACATAGTCAGTGAGTAGTTGCTTATATCCTGTCATATGTCTTGAACATCCACTGTCCAGATACCATACAGCAGGTGCCAATTCATTTCCACTCATCAGTTTTTAGGTACCCATTTGGTGTAGGGTCCTACCAGGTTAGCTGTACCTTTTGGAACCCAAATCTACCTGATAACTCTAATTACTTTAGAGTGGCTGATTTGTCTCCCATAAACATCTACATACACATTCACTATCGTAGGTGCCTTGGCAGTACCTTGTGTATGAGTGCCAGCCTTAGCATGAACATAAGTCTTAGAGTTCTTCTTGGGTTCAGGCTTTCTGTTCAAGTGCCTTAGCTTTGGTGCAGCTGGTCTCTGTCTCGGCTGACTTAAGTTCAGGAAGCCTTTACCCTTAGACAAGTGGGGTTTAGGTTGCCTGTACTAAAATTGGGGTCTTTCAGTAATCTGAGGACTTGGTCTTTTCAGTTGAGAATATATCTGCTGAGTGTTTCTCTTCTGAAAATTCCTCTGATGGTTCAGTGCATATCTCTTCAGGTTGGTATTCTTAGCGTGAGGCTTTGAAGTACTGGCCTGAAAATTTCCTACTGAGTGTTCAGGTTTTCTAGCCTTTTCCTGAGGTTTGGGCTTTCTTCCCTGAACCTTCAGTTTTTCTGAAACCATAGGTCCTTTACCCTTGTCTAAAACTCTGGGTTGTTCTTCAGTAAGAAGATTAGATGCCACTGGTTTAACAAAGACAGTCTTGGTGTTACTAGATGCAGCATTCAGAAGACCTTGTGAGGTTCCCCCTGGAATGTATCCCAATCCAGCTTTTATAGTTGCAGGTCTTTGATAACTCTGAATTTCATCTATTGCTTTAGATGCAGAATTCAATATAGCTAATTTCTCTGCGCACTATCCTCACATTTCTTTAGAGTTTCATGCTTCTCAAAGAGGTCATTGAACTCAATTCTGATAAGCTGAATCTCTTTAGTGGATTTCTCTAATTTTCCATTCAGGATCTCTATCACCTTCCCTTTTTCTGAGAGTTGTACTTTCAGAACATCCAGTTCATCAGTAGTTCCCATCAATTGAGAAGTGATCTCAGCATTTTTAGAGTCTTTCCACTTTAGATTCTCAGCAGTCAGTTCCTTGTTCTGCTCTTGAGTTTCAGTGAGTAGTTCTTGTAACACAGAATAGTCCTTCATAAGATTCTCAAATGAATCTATCAGGTCAAAGTTACTGTTTACAGTTGAACTTGAGAACTCATGTGCTTGTGTAGGAGCAACAACGGAGATAGAAGAATTTACCTCCTCCACAGCCATAAGACAGACATCATCACTGTCACTGTCTGAGAAAATCTCATCTGAGGAACTAGAACCTTCTTCAGAATGTTCTTCCTCTTCTGCAATCATAGCTTTCTTGATGGAGATCTTCCTGTCTCTCTTGGTTTCTCTCTCCTTTCTTTCTTTAGCACTCAGCTCAGGACAATTATATTGAAAGTGACATTTCTTGTGACAGTTGTAGCATCTGTTGGTATCATCATCCTGATCACTTTCCTCCTTGGTCTTGGAGTCCTTCTTCTTGGTTGAGGATGCTTCAGCTTTCTGGTCCTTCTTTTTCTCAGTGAATTTGTCCTCAGCTTCTGAGTTTCTCTCATGCCTGTGATTCCTGTAGTATTTCTTATATTTTCCATATCTGCTATTGAGTCTTTCAAACCTCCTTGCCATCAGTACTAGCTTATCCTCTTGCTCATCCTGATTTCTGGCAAGTGAGCTTTCAGACTCTCTAGCTTTACAGGGTTTCTCTTTGGCCTTAAAAATCACATTCTTGCTAGATGAAGAATCATCTTTGCTGTCAGATTTCTTAGTTTTCTTGTCAATCACAAACTCATAAGCTTTCAGTTCAGAGAAAACTTGTTGGTATGGTATGGAATCAATATTTTTGGTGTTTTCAATCACCACAACATGTATATCCCATTTCTTAGACAATCCTCTAAGAATTTTCAGTGCCACTTCTCTCTGTGGGTATCTTTTCCCAAAAGCACTTAGATCATTCATGATGCTAGTGAATCTGACCTCATGTTTGTCAATGGACTCACCATCTTCCATTTCAAAGCCATCAAACTTCCCAATAGCAACAAAAAGTTTGTTTTCCTTAATATGATCTGTGCCTTGACACATAACAGCAAGTGTGTTCCATATTTCTTTTGCAGTTTCACAGTGAGAAATCATTCCCATAACACCATCATCAATAGTTCTATACAAAGTATCTTTAGCAATGTAGTTCAGATTGACTAACTTTCTCTCATCAGGAGTCAGTTGGTCATCAGGTTTAGGAAATTCATCCCTGAGATCATTTCTCTCAGTATCAGTGATTCTGGGATTTACAACAGTAAATTTGAATGGTCCTTCAGAAACCACTCTCCACATTCTTTCATGTTTTGAATACAGATGAGCCTGCATTCTCAGTCTCCATAGATCATAGCTCTCAACAGAGAACATAGGAAGTTTCTTAGAAGGCATGATGACTGAGCCTTGTAAGATATCAGCAAACAGATCTATTCAGTAGACCACCAAAGTCTTTCAGCAAATAGACTATGGCTACCAAAGCAAGTGGTCAAAATGAACCACTGCTCTGATACCACTTGTTGGTCCCGGTGCTAACGAGTCTCACACGTGTATGGGGGGTTATACACGTGTTTAGTGATTTTTAAAACTTTTCTTTCACTGAGGTCAGATGGGTCAGGTTATCCTAATAATTTTACCCTTAGAAGCACGGATTGCCCTGAGTCAAAGTCTACTGAGATAATGATCCTGAGCTGCTTTCAGAAGCTTCAGATTAGCCCAACTGATCCTGAAATTTTTCAGAGATCCTGAGGAGCTTGGATCAGATAATTATCTTACTGAACACTCAGTAGAGTTAGTTCAGTTTGGTAACTATCTGTTCTAGCTACTCAAGTGTGCGGAATGGTTGGCCCTAAGTTTATACTCGTTTTAGCTTTGCTGAAAATCTTCCCTTCAATAAAACAATGATTAAGGTTGTGATCAAATTGATGCAAGTTCAGTGGATTGATTCCAACTGAATATCAGTGAAATATGCTTTCAGTGAAAAATATGCAATTGATAATAATGCAGTACAGAAAGCAAACAACACAACAATTATAGTGGTTCAGAGACTCAATCTTCTACGTCCACTCTCTCTGATCTTCAGAGAAATTCCTTAACCACTTCCTAAAGCTTTCAGGCTAACTCACTGTAGCTTACTCACTTTTCTACCTTGAGTTTTCTGGCTAACTCACTGCAGCTTGCTAACTCAAACAAACACAAGTGTTCAAACTACCAGAAGTAGCTTACTAACTTCTTCTCTAGAGTTTTCTGGCTAACTCACTGTAGCTTACTCACTCTTTAAAACTCTAACTCACCAACAAAACACACACAAACTACCTTAACAAAGGGTTTGGGTTTTGGGTTGGATCCAAACTAGGGTGAGATATCCTTTACAATAAGAACTAATGCAAATGCTAGGATATCTCTTCTAAGCTATGGATATATCTATCAATCTAGGCTTAGAATAGTGAGCTCTCTCCAATGTGAAACACTTGGGAAATTCTAGGTTTTTCGAGTGCTTCAATTTGCAATAATACGAATGAGCTCTTGAGTTGCTTTGAAATTTCCCGTAACCTCTCAATGTAAAGGGTCACTGGTATTTATAGGCAACTTCACCAAGGTCACTCTTTGAAAACTATCCGTTGGAAGAGATAGCTTTATGAGTTTCCTCTTCTGGTGTTTGATGAATGGCTATTTTTAGGGTTTGAACACTCCTTTGCATGTTTTAGGAAATATGCAGTCATGTAGCCAATCACCAATTTTTGCAGTCTGGAACTTAGTACTACTGACATAATTCAGGGTCCTGTCGCTTTTAGTGTCAGTGAAGTACAGTGTTGTCTTCCTCTGATTGGTTCTTGTCTTCAGTGAATTTAGACAAATAAAATGGCTCTTTTTGGTCAATCTCTCTGAAAGAGACAACCTTAAACAACACTTAGACTTAGTTCCTTTTATCTGCATTAGAATGTTTTGGGCAATATCTAATTTTCTGAACATGTGCGTTTTTCTCTCTTTTGTAGTCTTCAGATAGATATTATTCAGTGCCTCTGAACATTCAAGTTATCTTTGAGTATTCGGTATCTTCTTGAAGTCTTCGATAACTCTTGAGTCTTGATGTCTTGACAACTTCTTGAGTCTTGATGTCTTTGAATTACTTACTAAGTCTTGATGTCTTGACAAATTCTTCGAGTCTTGAGTGTCTTGATTACTTCTTGAGTCTTTAGTGTCTTGATTTACTTCTTGAGTCTTGATGTCTTGATTACTTTTCTTCGAGTCTTGATGTCTTGATTTATTTCATCGAGTCTTGATGTCTTGAAGAACTTCACGAGTCTTGATGTCTTGATTACTTCTTGAGTCTTGATGTCTTGACAACTTCTTGAGTCTTTAGTGTCTTCAAGATCTAACCTGATCTATATCTGCAAACTATACATTGTGCGAGATATCTTCCTAACAATCTATCTTTGAAACCCCGATTTCGGACTATCAATATTTTCCTGAACATGTCATACTCAGGGGTTTTTGGGATCTAATCAAAACTTCTTTATTAAATTCATCTTCCAACACCCCTGAACCAGATGGTTCTGTTATTACTGTCTCAGTTGTACCAGCTTCTTCATTGATAGTTGTACGTACCTTAGGGTCTGACTGACCTGGTGAACCATCTAGATCAAAGTTAGGAATATACACTGTAAGTGATCTGATTCCTTCTCTTTGATACTCAATTGATCCATTTTCTGAGCATCAGGTACTTGTTGATCTGATACGGCATGTTCTGAAGCAGATTTCTCCTATTCAGATGTTAACTCATCAAAGACCACATGAGGTATCTCCTCCACAACTAAGGTTCGCCTGTTGAACACCCTGAAGGCCTTACTGGTTGAGGAATATCCTAAGAATATACCCCCATCTGACTTATTTTCAAAGGTTTTCAACTGACTCTTCCCATTGTTGTGAATAAAACACCTGCACCAAAAATATGGAAGTAAGAAACACGAGGTTTTCTGCCCTTCCACAGTTCATAGGGTGTTTTGAAGTGGATCTTAGTCAGAGAACATCTGTTCTGAGTTGATTGCTTCTGCCCAGAAATAGTTTGGAGTTGCATGTTCAGCTAACATTGTGCGAGCAACTTCTTTGAGTGTTATGTTTCTCCTTTCTGCTACATCATTCTGTTGTGGCATTCTGGCGGCTGATGTCTCATGTTGTATTCTAAACTCCTTGTAAAAATCAGATATGAAAGAATTCAAGAATTATGTTCCCTTATCTGATCTAATTTTCACAATACTGGCACCTTTCTCATTATGTAATCTTTTGAGCAGCTCAGGTATCTTTGTTTTAGTTTCATTCTTATTATATAAGAATACAACCCAGGTGAACTTGGAGAAGTCATCTACAATCACTAGAGTGTATTTGCATCCGCTGAAACTAAGAGGCGTAACTGGTCCAAACAAGTCCATATGGAGCAGTTGCAATATTCTGCTGGATGGTGGTGATGGAATCTCTTTGAATGAAGTCTTGACTTGCTTTCCCTTCTGACATGCGGAACATGTCTGATCCTTAGAGAAAACTTCATTCGGGAGTCCCTCAACCGAGGACATCCTTGTTATCTTGTTAAGAGTCTTAAAGTTTAGATGACTCATTCTCTTGTGCCAGAGCCAACTAGAACTTTTGGAATTCTTAACAATCAATCATGGATTTCTTGGACAACGGTCCCAATCTGTAGTGTAAATTGTTACCTTTCTAGAACCTTAGTAAAATCTGTTGAGTAGCTCGATTCTTGATTGTGCATCGATCAGTTGAGAACTCAACACTAAATCTGTTGTTGAAGAATTGTGAAACCGATAACAGGTTATTCTTTAAACCATCTACATATGAGACTCCAGAAACCTATACATCATCATTGACTAAGGTGCCGAACCCTCTGGTAAAACCAAAGTTATCGTCACCAAAGAGTACACATGGGTCTTCTTGTTTTGTGTATGAACTGAGGAGATATTTGTTGCCAGTCATGTGCCTTGAGTATCCACTATCGATGTACCAGATAGTTGCTTGTACACCTCTTTTATTGTCCATACCCAAGCAAACCTGCAGTTAGATCAGGCTTTAGGTACCCCAGTAGAATTGGGTCTTGAGGAATTATTGTTACCTTTCGGGATCCAAACAAACAAGGCACTTCTGTGATAATCATCAAGATCAGAAGGCCTGATTTGTCTCCCATAAGCATCTACATATTCATACATTTCTTCATGTGCGTTCTGATCAGTATAATTATGAGTGTGAACCTTGGATGAATCAGAAGATTTGGGATTTTTCTTGTTAACTTGTCTTCTTTTAATCCAGTGGGGCTCAGGCGCAGCAGTCCTAGGTTTCTGATTATAGGGGTAGGTACGACTGCTTCCATCAAAAGATTCATATCTCTTTTGCAGACATGGTTTGATCAGTTTACCTTTAGCATACTGGTTAGGCAGCTTAGACAGAGTTGACTTCAGCTGGGACTTTCCCTAGCGAGATGGTCCAAGCTAATGCCTACTCTGCTGATTGGGCTGAGGTCTCTTCAGAAGAACTGGTTTCTTCTGTTGATTCCTCGACTGGTGTCTGATCAGTTGGGGTCCATTTATGTTCCCTTTCTGATCAGGCATCTGTCTTGCCTGGTCAGCTGGTCTTTTACCCTTATCTGATACAGATTTGGCATAATTCGTATGTTTATCAGAAACTCGTTTGGTTACACTTTTTTGATGTGAACCAGACAGGACCATTGAGGATCCAGAAAGGCTTTCATACCCAATACCCTTCTTATCAGTTGGCTTGCGATAGTAG
Organism: Stenogyne calaminthoides; assembly: GCA_037126765.1. NCBI lineage: Eukaryota > Viridiplantae > Streptophyta > Magnoliopsida > Lamiales > Lamiaceae > Stenogyne > Stenogyne calaminthoides. The sequence goes on along the minus strand of JBBCBC010000022.1, from coordinate 14,549,351 downwards.
TTGTTCAAGTTCTGAACAGTTTTAGATGATTTCGTGAAAACTTCTACTTTCTTTCACAAACTGTCCTCAATAGCTTTTAGATTCTGTTGGGAAATTTATTGTTTTGATGAAATGATCCAAAACAGTTGTAATAGAACCAGTCAGAAATGTTAAAGCTGATTGATGTGTTAGAATCAGGACAGGATGACCAGTTGATAACTGATGTATAGCAACTGATGTAATGATAGGTCACATATTGAGGGGGAACTCAATATGTATAGATTTTACTTAGAAGATCAGTTGAGCAGAAGATCAGATCAAGTTAAAGAAGAGAAGTCAAGAAGATCTGAAGATCAGAAGAACTGCTCATGCTGAAGACATCAGTATGGATTAAGTAAGTTGTGCTAAGACAACCTACGTCAGAAGGTAGAACAAATCAATTTCACTGATCTGATCAGTTCCACCTGGTGACAATCAATATCAAGACATACAAACCGATCAGACATTCAGAACTATGAAGAATTAAGTATGATAAGCGCCGAATGCATGTACTTGTCATCCAATGAGAGATCGACACGTTTGTACGGAACTGATGCATATGCGATATAAAGCTTCAGAGATTTAACGGCTAGAAAGGACAAGCTTATACGCTTTCGGCTATGCCGCCTCGGAGCACGTCAAATCAAGTCTGCAAAACCTACCTAAAATAGCCTGAGATTCAAATTGCTCTCCAACAGCTCTTTGATCTCATTGTCTATAAATATGGGATTAAACCTTCATATTCTGCAAAACCTACCTAAAATAGCCTGAGATTCAATAGCTCAAGCTATCAAAGATTTCCGCACGAAGAACACCAAACTCAAGATTATTTCTTAAGTGTTCATCCCTTAGTTCTTAGCTGAATTCTTATCCTCATAGCCTTAGGCTAATCATATTCTAGGATAAAAATCCAAGTTGGAACAAACAAATCTTATACAAAAACCCTAAAGTTAGGTTAAGTTTGTTAAGCAAGATTTTAGTGTAGGGTTTCTAGTACTGATTTCTGGGATCGGTTGAGTGAGAACTCTTGAAATATCTGTTTGTAAAGTGTTGGACTAACACTCTAAACTAAGTCCAGTTGGCTAGTTAAGTGCCCCTGCTGATAGGGAAGAGTGGACGTAGGACAGTTGGTCCGAACCACTATAAATCTGTGTGCCTTTATTTTGCTTTACACTTATCTGCACACTACTCTTTGTTATCTACATGCATATTCTGTACCTGGATCAGATTAGCATCAAGCTTCTGATCTGATCAGTTTGACACCTTTTTCATCTGATCTGAACCAAATTGGTCAGAATCTTTGTTTGAGTAAAACTGGTTTTCACACGGATTAACTAATCTTCTGCACCATAAGCTAAACTGATAGACTCCAAACTGGTCTGCTTGACAGATCAGTAAGACGGATATTAGTCCATACTGATTCACTCCGCACTCTGATCGGGATTACTTGCTTACACACCTGATCCACGAAAAAGTTTTGGAAGTTTATTCACGCCTCCCCTCTAGACTTCCACCCTAGCTGAAACCTATTCGGGACCTACAAGTGGTATCAGAGCAGTGGTTCTACCGACCACTGGCTTTGAATATCATCAGTTCTTGAGGAAAAACCTTTGTGGACACTTGAACTGATCTTTGAAAACCAATTTCAAAACTCATATTTTCAAAAACTCACCAAGCATGGATAACACTTCAGGGATGCTTCATGATCTACCTAAGTTTTCTATCGATGAACGCGCTGATTGGTTCATTGATATGAGAACTCATCTGGACGTGATCAACAACAGAGTGAAGGAAGTTCTCGAAATAGGACCCATTCAGATTTATCATCTCCATCCAGCTGAAGGAGGTGACCCAGATCACCCAACTGGAGCAAGGGTTCTGAAAAGTCCTTCACTTGGGGACTCTGAAGAGAGAAAGCTATCCAATCTGGATAAGGTTATAAAGCATCTAATCTTGAAGACTGTTGACTCTACTATGCGCGAGAAAGTTAAGTATCTGAAGACATTCAAGGAAGTCTAGGATACCTTATTGGAATTATGTAAAGGCAACAATCTGATCAAGGAAAGCAGATTGCAAGCTGAATTGGCAAGCTTTGAGAAGCTCAAGATGGAGCCGAACGAATCTATCGACAAACATGATGGAAGAATAACTTGAGGAGTTAACAGATTGCGTGAGTTAGGCCGAATTATGTTAACTAGCGATATTAAGTACAAGATCCTAAGATCGCTGACAAAGAAATGGGATATGAAGTCATTGTGATCAAAGATTGTCATGACATAGGAACAATGAAGACAAATGATCTGATTTTCAGTTTGAAAGCTTATGAATTCGATCTAACAAAGAGAAGTAAAGAATAAGATGATGGTACAACTATTTCTACACCGAGTTTGAACAAATTTGTTGCATTTCAGGCAACCAGTAGCAGTTCACGATCAGGTGAACCAGTTGGTAACATCATTAGCAAAGACGAACAGATTGCCCTGCTGTCTAGAAAGCTCGAGAGAACAAGTGTTCAGATGGGCAAGTACAGAAAGTTCTATGATGATTGCAGACGAAGTAGATGAAGAGATAGGAGATCTTCTGAAAATCACAAGAAAGGGATCAAACTGATAACAGAAGCAGTGATCGAATAGATGATCGCAGAGAGGACCGAAAGGATGATCGGAGAGACGATCGTAGAGATGATCGGAAGGAAGACAGACGAGATGAGAAATCAGAAAGAAGAAGAAGTTCTGATTACAAGAGTGGTAAGTCACCTGACAGATCATACCGAAGGAATGATTCACCCAGAAGAGGATCAGCTGAATCAGGAACGTGCTTCAACTGCAGAAAACCAGTTCACTATGCAACTGATTGCCCCGGCCTCACCCCTAAAGAGAGAGAAGAGAAGCACAACAGAAGAGAGCAATGGTACCGGGACAGAAAAGCTATGATTGCAGATATAGCTGGTATCGATGACTCTTAACTGCCTTCAGATGATTCTGGATACTCATTTGTTGAAGATTTCTGTCTGCTGACCAACATTGATGATGTCGATGATCTGAACTTCTCATCTGATGATGACATTTGTCTGATGGCCAAGGATGCTGATCAAACTGAGGTACATTCTAACCCTTCTGTGCTCTATCATTCCACACCAGCTGGAGAGGTTAACTTGCGGAAACCAATGATGAACTGCTTGATGATCTCTCGAAAGCTATAGATACTTATACAATAGTGGAAGCTGAGAACGATAACCTAAGGAATGAGAATATCCGGCTTGACAAAGAAATTAAGGAATGTAGGGCTGCTGAACTAAAATCATTTGAAACTGTTCAGAAGATGACTAAAGAACTGGAGTTTCTGAAAGTCAGTTCTTCTGATCAGGGAAAGCTGGTTAAGGAACAGCAGGCGCTCAACCTAAAACAAGCACGAGAACTCAAAGTCCTTTAGGCTAAGTTTGATGAACTCTTCCGAATGCATGAGAATCTGAAAGCTAGTGAGGACTGTATGCGTAAGAAAATAGAGGTTTTCACGAAATCTTTTAAGACTGTTCAAGATATGAACAACTATTTTCGTACGCCAACTGATAAGAAGGGAATTGGGTATGAAGTCCCTTCTGGATCCTCAAAAGTCCTGTCTGGTTCACATCAGAAAAGTGTAACCAAATGAGTTTCTGATCAGGATACACGAAATGTTAAATCTGTATCTGGTAAGGGAAAAGGACAAGTTAACCAGGCAAGGCAAGTGCCAGATCAGAAAGGGAACAGAAATGAACCCCAACTAATCAGACACCAGCCAAGGTATCATCAGATGAATTCAGTTCTTCTGAGGAAACCTCAGGCTAGTCAGCAGAGTAAGTATCAGCCTGGACCATCTCGAAAAGGACAGTCTCAACTGATACAGACTCAGTCCAAGCTACCTAACAAGCAAGCTACTGGTAAACTGCTAAAACCACCTATGCAAAAAAAATGGTAGCAGTCGTACATACCCTTACAATCAGAAACCTAGGGCTGCTGCACCTGAGCCCCACTGGATCAAAAGAAGACAAGCTTCAATGAAAAATCCCAAGTCTTCTGATTTGTCCAAGGCTCACACTAATACTCATACTAACCAAATTGCATATGAAGAGACGTATGAGTATGTAGATGTTCATGGGAGACAAATCAAGCCTTCTGTTTTTAACAAAGGTGCCAGATTTGTTTGGATCCTGAAAGGTACTGCTAACCCCTAGGACCCGATTCTACTGGGGTACCTAAAATCTGATCTGCTCGTAGGCTCGAGTGGGACTGGCCAATAAAGGACGATACAAGCAACTATCTGGTACATCGATAGTAGATGCTCAAGGTATATGACTTGAAGCCAACACCTCCTCAGCAACTACATTGAAAAACCAGGCCCACGAGTTCTCTTTGGGGACGACAACTTTGGTTTTACCAGAGGAGTTGGAACCTTAGTGAACGATGATGTACAGGTTACAGGTGTTTCATACGTTGATGGATTAAAGCACAACCTGTTATCAGTATCTCAGTTCTGCGACAACGAATTTAATGTTGAGTTCTCATCAAATCAATGCACAATCAGAAAACGAGAGACTCAACAGATTCTGCTAACTGGCTCCAGAAAAGGAAAGATTTATACAGCAGATTGGGACAGTTGTCCAAGAAATGCATGCTTGATTGTTAAGAGTTCAAAGAGCTCTAGTTGGCTCTGGCACAAGAGAATGAGTCATCTGAACTTCAAAATTCTTAACAAGATAGCAAGGATGTCCTTGGTGGAAGGGCTCCCGAATGAAGTATTCTCTAAGGATCAGACATGTGCTGCATGTCAGAAGGAAAAACAAGTTAAAGCTTCATTCAAAGGGATACCTTCGCCTCCATTCAGCAGAGTACTGCAACTGCTCCATATGGATCTATTTGGACCAGTTACACCTCTTAGTTTCAGTGGACGCAAATACACTGTGGTGGTCGTGGATGATTATACCAAGTTCACGTAGGTTGTATTCTTGTATAAGAAGAGTGAAACTACAACAAAACTACCTGAATTGCTCAAGAGAATTCAGGACGAGAAAGGTCTCAGCATAGTAAAGATCAGATCAGACAAGGGAACCGAATTCTTGAACAAATACATATCTGATTTTTGCTCAGAGTTTAGGATACAGCATGAGACTTCAGCTGCCAGAACACCACAATAGAATGGCGTTGCAGAAAGGAGAAACAAAACACTCAAAGAAGTTGTTCGCACCATGTTAGCTGAACATGCAACACAAAGCCGTTTCTGGGCAGAAGCGATCAATACTGCATGTCACACTCAGAACAGATGTTCTCTGACTAAGACTCATTTCAAAACACCCTATGAACTTTGGAAGGGCAAAAAACCTCGTGTCTCTTACTTCTATGTTTTTGGGTGCAAGTGTTTCATTCACAACAATGGGAAGAGTCAGTTGAAAACTTTTGATGCTAAGTCAGATGAGGGTATATTCTTAGGATATTCCTCAACCAGCAAGGCATTTAGGGTTTTCAACAGACAAACCCAAGTTGTGGAGGAAACACCTCATGTGGTCTTTGATGAGTCAACATCTGATCAAGAGAGATCTGCTTCAGAACAGGCAGTACCTGATGCACCAGATACACAGAAAATGGATCCGTCAAGACTCAAAGGAATCAAAATAGGTCAAAGTTTACGTTCCTTATCTTGATCTTGACGATTCACCAGGCTCAAAAGGTCCTAAGGTACGTACAACTGTCGATGAAGAAGTTGTCCCAGCTGAGCCAGTAACAACTGAACCATTTGGTTCAGGGGGAACACCTGATGTACAGGATGATGTTCAGCAACCTGAGATGATTCAAACATCTGCTGAAATACGTCCCTGTCAGGTGAACCCAGATATAATCCCTATACCTGTGTCTAGCGATTCTATTGCATATATTGAAAATGATGATCTTCAAGAAGATTATAGGAGATCCATCTAACAGAGTTCAGACTAGACATCAGCTTGGTGAAAGTGCAATGTATTGCTGCTATCTATCCTTAAAGGAACCTCTAACCATTGAAGAAGCTCTACAAGATGCTAACTGGATTTTAGCCATGCAAGAGGAACTAGAGCAGTTTGAGAGGAATCAAGTTTGGGAACTTGTAGATAGACCAACACACCAGAAAGTGATCGGAACCAAGTGGGTCTTCAAGAACAAGAAAGATGAGCAGAATGTAATAACTAGAAACAAGGCAAGACTTGTTGCAAAGGGGTATTCGCAATCATAAGGGATTGATTATGATGAGACCTTCACACCAGTCGCTCGCCTGGAAGCCATTCTATTATTTCTGGCTTATGCAGCTCAACTGGGTTTCACAGTGTATCAGATGGACGTAAAGAGTGCGTTCTTAAACGGGGTACTGGTGGAGGAGGTGTATGTTGAACAACCTCCATGTTTGGAAGTGAATGACAAGGTATACCATTTAAGGAAGACTCTTTATGGCCTAAAATAGGCTCCTAGAACTTGGTATGATACACTTTCCCAGTTCTTGGAAGAAAATGGTTTCACTAAGGGATTGATTGATAGGACCTTATTCAGAATAGAAGATGGTGATGATATTCTGATGGTTCAGATCTATGTGGACGACATAATCTTTGGATCTCCAAATTAGAAACTTTGTGACAAGTTTAGTAAGCTGAAGCAAGGGAAATTTGAGATGTCCATGATGGGTCAGATGAACTACTTTCTAGGTCTTCAAGTGAAGCAAGATCATACTGGGATCTTCATCTGCCAGGCCAAGTGTACAAAGAATATTTTGGCAAAGTATGGAATCCAGAATTGCAAAGCTGCAAAGATTCCAATGATGACTTTATTCAAGATGGATCCAGATGAGAGTGGTCAGAAAACTAATCAGAAAGAGTATAGGGCTTTGATTGGGTCGCTACTCTACCTTACTGCCAGTAGGCCAGACTTAACCTTTGCAGTAGGAGTATGTGCTAGTTTTCAAGCAAATCCCAAGCAAAGTCACCTGATTGCAGCTAAGCAGATTCTTAAGTATCTGAAGGGAACCGTAAATATGGGTTTATGGTACCCAGTAGATGATAATCTAGAGCTTACATGGTACTATGATTCTGATTATGGAGGTTGCATAATAGATAGGAAGTCAACATCAGGTACATGTCAGTTCTTAGGAAACAAACTGGTCTCTTGATTTTCAAAGAAACAGACATCTGTTGCCACATCTACTACTGAAGCAGAACATATGGCCGCAGGAAGCTGTTGCTCCCTGGCTTTGTCAGTAGCTGAGGGATTATAACATTATAGCTAAGAATGTGTCTATATTCTGTGACAGTAATAGTGCAATTGCAATAACGCAGAACCCAATTCTACATACAAGATGCAAGCATGTGGACATCAGATATCATTTTATCAGAGACCATGTGGAGAAGAAGAATATTTGAATGGAAAAGATAAGAACAGAAAAGCAGAAAGTTGATATTCTGACTAAGCCTCTAGCTGAAGTAAAGTTCAGAGAATTATGCAACGAGCTAGGGCTGCTGGATCTTTGAGAAGATGAGCCAAAATACTTCGGTGGGTTGATCTCAAACATCAGCTGGCTACGTACCTGATTAGATAAGAAGGTCAGTTGAAGGGAGACTTCAACTGATCAGATAGAATCAGTTGAATATTGATCTGATAGGAATAACTGTTGAAGGGGGAACTTCAACTGATTAAGTGGTACAAATCAGAAGACATCTGATCTGAGAGCTAAAGCATTGTTGGGAAAAGGTTAAGTCAAGGTTTAGGCAACTCATAAGGTCAACACGAGAATAGTTCGACCTGATCAACCTTTACGTGGTAATTGACTAATTACAATATCAGTCAATCAGATACGCATTACTAATCTCTTGTCTTTCTGTTTGTTTAACTACTTATAAAACCCTACTTGCCTACTAGAGTATGAGTGACGTACACTTTGCAAAACATTTAATGCGAACGTGGGGAACTTGTATTACATTGTATTTATTGCTAATTTTTAAATCCAAAAGCTGCCGCGATAAAATCCTTGTCCATTAGATCATTTTTTTTAAACCTAACCACCTAATCTTGACCGTTCATCTTGATTAGAAGTTTCGGCTTTCGTAACACACTTTTCTAAATCCTCTTTCCCTCCATTACCTTATATACAACAAAAAATTACTTAGAAACACTCTTTGCCCTAAATATAATTTTGAACTAAATCTTTCGAAACCCCTTCTACGATTGTGTGCGATTTCTTTCTTTAAAACACTGCATGTTTCAATGATCCACACATCTCTGGTAATTTTTCAAATGTTTTGGGCATTCGAGTTCTCTTTGAAGCTTATGGTTTTAACGACTGTGTTAATCTTATTTCGATTTGTTGTATCTATTTCTACGAATGTGTTAGATATATTATAATCAAAACCTTATCTCTTTTATCGTGAACGCTATGTTTATCAAATTGTTGTGCTAAATGTTACAAGATTTTGATTATTTAATAAATCACGTATTGGATTTAAGTTTAGGTTGTTCGTGATGCATAAATACACGAAATAAATATAATGATTTGGTATATTTGCAGAAAAATACTACACATGGATCTGGAAAGACTATCTGTGATTACAGAACTATGGTGGATTATATCGTTGAAGACAAATATGTGATTTTTGGTCAAACCACAGATCCTGAGTCTCTGAAAATTTTGGATCTTCTTCGGAGGAACAATCTGGATAGATTCTGCAGTGCTCATGCCAAACCAGTGTTGCAGCTCGAGGCACTGGAGTTTCTTCATCACCTGAAGATGACTTCAAATGGAGAACTAAAGTCTTCATACAATGGTGAATCTTTTGTTGTCACAGATGAGGATCTTTTTCAAATCTTTGGACTCAAGGAAGGATCGATTTCTCCGGTCAAGTATCGCCGCCATGAGCCTTCCCAACTCAGAAGCGCATTATTCAGGGAAGCTGACAAGACTCAAACCGCATACTTCGTTAAACCAATGTTGAAGAAGAAGTAAAGGCTGCTGTTTATATTGTCTCTAAGACAATCATGGGGATATCCTTCAGCCCAGATGGTTTAACAGAGGCCAAGCTGTGTTGTATTGCAACAATAGTTGATGTGGCTGAAAACATCAACTGGCTGGGCTACCTGAAGGGGATTTTGCTTCAGGAGAAGGACAAGTTTGCTGTTGTAAACAAGGCCGTTGTTTTGACCAAGAAAATTAGCAACTTGAACAAAGCTGCGACAATCTTGAGGTACAAATGTCCAAGAACAAGGTGGGAGCAAGAAGGATATCAATATTACAAGGCTTTTCTAAAAAGGATTGAAACGATCTTTGGCCCTGAAGACACTGATATGACCAAGATCGAAAGAAAGCCAAAGCAGAAGAAAGTTGCTGAAGGAGAAGCATCTGAGCCCCGCAGAAAAAGGAAGTCAAAGGGGCTGGCATTGAAAAACAAAGAAGCTGAAACAGACCTCATTGTCATTATTCCTTGACCCGGATGAAGAGAACATTCCGGATGAAGAAGAGGAGCCAACAAGGCAAGGAAGTGGAGCTGGAAGCAGATCAGCTGGGTCTACACAAAGGCAATCTGAGCAAACTGCTCAACCAACAGGCCCATCTGAGCAAGCAAGGGACACAAGGAAGAAAGTGATAAGATCTCCCTCGCCTCAAACAGAAAGAGTACAATGTCTGGAAAGAACTGTATCTGCTGCCGAGCGGATGTCAGTTTCATCATCTCCATCTCCATCTCCCCAGGATGAACATATCAGCCCACAGCGACCTTCTCAGGAACAACCTCATCAATCTCCGGGACATTCATCAACTGCTCCTGAACAGCTAGAATCTGTAGTTGAGGAACAAGTGGAGCCACAAAAAGAACAACATACTGCATAGGAAGAACAGAGTGCACCGATAGTTAAACAGATTGCTGCTCGACCTGAGCAACCTCCTTCTGATCTAGGACCATCAACTGCTCAACCTAAGCCTGAGCCTGAACCACTTCCTCCATCTCGAGCGGAGCTAACTGTTCCAGGAATGCTCATCCGGATGAAACTTTCTAAGGAGTTGGACGAAAAATTCACGGAGATGAGTTCTCTTCCAAGAATAAAGGACGAAGTGATGGAAATTTTGTCATTGAGAGATATCAGGTTGCAGAGCTTTTCAGATTCATCGTGATGGTTGGTCAGATGGGTGGATCAGAGGAATTTGCTGACTTTGACTTTGATATGAAGATGGCTTCAGGAGTCGAAACACCTGCTGATTTGTTGTCTGAAAAGGTTGTTAAAGAACTGGTCTACAGGAAGCTTGGTAAGCCAGTTGAGCAGACACTGATCAACCTGGATGAGAAAGAAGCATCTGGGAAGAATGCTGTGATGACAGACGCAGGAGTCGCCGATGAAGGCAAACAGGGTGACACGGTTCAGACCTTACTGCTGGAGGCACATGCAACCGGTAAAAAGGCAATTGATGGAGAAGATCAGGCTGGAACTTCATCAGGACAGGCCGCAGTACAGATCTCAAGCACTCATATCACAATCGATCAACTGTAGGAGATTCGATCATGCTTCCGAGATTGCCTTAAGGAAGAATTGGAAGCTGCTCTAGCAAATGAAGTCAGTTCCGCGATTATAACTCAGCGCATGTCACTGATATCTGATCTTCAAGATCAAAGGGCACAAGCCTTACACGAAATTAGCAATCTGAAGGAGGACTTTAGCAAATCAGTTGATGTGATGAAGCAAGAGTTGGTAAAAACAGTCGATGCTCAGATGACAAAGATAGCAGAGATACAAATTTCATTTTCAAACACTCTTGATAAACTGAAGGATTCAGAGATCAAGTTTGATAAGGTAATGCTATCTTTCTCCACTGCTCTTGAAACTGCTCGAACTGGAATCCAAGAGAGTGTGCATCAGGGACTGTTGAAAGCTGCTGATTTGGACGTCTCTAACATCAACGAGGCAATTGCCACCAACTTTTGTGCATTAACCAAACACCTCGATGTGCTTTTTGATCAAACCAAAAAGGGGGAAGATGTTGAGAACCAAACAATCCCAATGGAGGATTGTTGGGAGATGAATTTAATAAAGAAGATTTTGATTAGATCCCAAAACCCTTGAGTATGACATGTTCAGGAAAATCTTGATAGTTGAGTTAGGATTCAGTTTAGAGTGTTCAGGATGTTATCTGCACCATGTATAGTCAGCAGATATAGATCAGGTTAGATTCTGAAGATACTGAACTCTCAGTAAGTTTCTAAAGAAACTGAAGTTTCAGTATGAAACTGAAGTTTCTGAAGTTTCAGTTTGAAACTGAGAAACTGAAGACTCAGTATGAAATTGAGAAACTGAAGACTCAGTATGAAACTGAGAAACTGAAGACTCAGTATGAGACTGAGAAACTGAAGACTCGGTATGAGACTGAGAAACTAAAGACTCAGTATGAAGACTCAGTATATCAATCAGTATATCTCAAAAGACTCAGAAGACACTGAAGACTCTGAAGACTCAGAAGACTGAACACTGAAGATACTGAAGACATAGAAGATACTGAAGACATAGTAGTTACTGAAGACTCAGTAATCTACTGAATGCTCAGTATAACCTGAATGTTCCGAGGCACTGAATAATATCTATCTGAAGGATACAAAACTGAGAAAAACGCGAATACTCAGAAAAATAGATATTGCCCAAGACATTCACATGCAGACAAAAGGAACTAAAACTAAGTGCTGTTAAGGTTATATCACTCAGAGATATTGACCAAAAAGAGCCGTTATGTTTGTCTACATTTACTGAAGATAAGAGCCAATCAGATGAAGGCAGCACTGTACTTTACTGACACTGAAAGCAACAGGTCACTGAAGCATGTCAGTAGTACTATGTTCCAGATTGCAAAAAGTGGTGAGTGGCTGCATGAAAGCATATTGCCTAAAACATGCAAGGGAGTATTCAAACCCTAAAAATAGCCGTTCATCACACACCATAAGAGGAAACTCATGAAGCTATCTCTTCCAACGGATAGTTTTTCAAGAGCGACCTTGGTGATTGCCTATAAATACAATTGACCCTCTACATTGAAGGTTACGGGAAATTTGTAAGCAACTCAAGAGCTCAAACTTATTATTGCAAGTTGAAGCACTCGAAAAACCAAGAATTTCCCAAGTGCTTTACATTGAAGAGAGCTCATTCACTAAGCCTAGTTTGATAAGATATATCCAAAGCTTAGTAGAGATATCCTAGCCTTTGCATTGTACTTATTGTAAAGGATATCTCATCCTAGTTGGAAACCAACCAAGAAACCCCAAACCCTTTGTAAGGTAGTTTGAGTGTGATTGTTGGTGAGTTGGAGTTGTAAAGAGTTAGTAAACTACAATGAGGTAGTCAGAAAACTCTAGAGAAGAAGTGAGTAAACTATCTTGGATAGTCAGAAAGCTTGTGTGTGTTTTGAGTTAGTAAACTACAGTGAGGTAGTCAGAAAACTCAAAATAGAAGGTTAGATAACTACATTGAGGTAGTCAGAAAACCTTAGGAATTGGTTAAGGAATTTCTCTGAAGGTTAGAGAGAGTGGACGTAGGAGCTTGAGTCTCTGAACCACTATAACTTGCTGTGTTGTTTTGCTTTCTGTACTGCATTGATTATCTGTTGCATATCTTTAACTGAAAGCATATTTTCACTGATATTCAGTTGGAATCAATCCACTGAACTTGCATCTAACTGATCACAACCTTAATCACTGTTTCATTAAAAGGAAGGTTTTCAGCAAAGCTAAAAAACGAGTATAAACTTAGGGCCAACCATTCCGCACATCTGAGTAGCTAGAACAGATAGTTACCAAACTGAACTCACTCTACTGAGGGTTCAGTAAGATAGTTATCTGATCCAAGCAGATCAGGATCTCTGAAAAACTCAGGCTCAGTTGCGATTATCTGAGGCTTCTGAAAGCAGTTCAGGATCATTGTCTCAGGTAGACTTTGACTCAGGGCGATTTGTGCTTCTCAGGGCCAAATCATCAGGACAACCTGACCCATCTGACCTCAGGTAAGAAAAGTTTTTAAAATAACTGAACACCTGTATTCCCCCCCATACACGTGTGAGACTCATTAGCACCGGGACCAACAAGTGGTATCAGAGCGGGAGTTCAAAAGATCACTGATTTCAAAAGTGATCACCTGAACTGATCCATTTTTTTAAACCCGTCTCTGATCTGATACCAACAAGTGGTATCAGAGGTATCAATGATCCCAGGACTGAATTTCCAAAGTCTGATGATCAACTTACTCCTGATGAGAGGAAGTTAGTCAATCCTGACTATATTGCCAAAGATACTTTATATAGCACTATTGATGATGGTGTTATGGGGATGATTTCTCATTGTAATACTGCCAAAGAAATATGGGACACACTTGCTGTGATGTGTCAAGGCACATATCATATTAAAGAAAACAAACTTTCTGTTGCTATTGGAAAGTTTGATAGCTTTGAAATGGAAGATGGTGAATCCATTGACAAACTGGAAGTCAGATTCACTAGAATAATGAATGATCTGAATGCTCTTGGGAAAAGATACCCACAGAGAGAAGTGGCATTGAAAATTCTTAGAGGTCTATCTAAGAAATGGGATATTCATGCAGTGGTGATTGAAAACACCAAAAATATTGATTCAATGCCATACCAACAAATTTTCTCTGAGCTGAAAGCTTATGAGTTTGTGATTGATAAGAAATCAAATAAAGCTGACAGTAAAGATGATTCTTCATCTAGTAAAAATGTGGCTTTCAAAGCCAAAGAAAAATCCTGTAAGACTAGAGAGTTTGAGAACTCACTTGCCAAAAATCAGGATAAGCTAGTACTGATGACAAGGGGGTTTGAAAGGCTTAATAGCAGATATGGAAAATATAAAAAATATTACAGGAATCACAGGTACCAGAGAGACTCGAAAGCTGAGGACAGATCCACTGAGAAAAGAAAAGACCAGAAAGCTGAAGGATCTTCATCCAAAAAGAACGACTCCAAGACTAAGGAGGAAAGTGATCAGGATGATGATGCCAACAGATGCTACAATTGTCAAAAGAAAGGTCATTTTCAATATGACTGTCCTGAGCTAAGTGCTAAGTAGAGAAAAGAAAGACAAGCAAAGAGAGACAAGAAGTTCTCCAGCAAGAAAGCCATGATTGCAGAGGAAGAAGAACATTCTAAAGAAGGTTCCAGTTCTTCAGTTGAGATGTTCTCAGATAGTGACAGTGATGATATTTGTCTAATGGTTGTGGAGGAGGTAAATTCTTCTATCTCTGTTGTTGCTCCTACACAAGCACATGAGTTCTCAAGTTCTACTGTAAACAGTAACTTTGACCTGATGGATTCTTTTGAGAGTCTTATGAAGGACTATGTTGTGTTACAAGAACTGCTCAATGAAACTCAAGAGCAGAACAAAGAATTGACTGCTGAGAATCTGAAGTGGAAAGACTCTAAAAATGCTGAGATCACTTCTCAATTGATGGGAACTACTGATGAACTAGATGTTCAGAAAGTACAACTCTCAGAAAAAGAGAAGTTGATAGAGACCCTAAATGGAAAATTAGAGAAATCCACTGAGGAGATTCAGCTTATCAGAACTGAGTTCAATGACCTCTTTGAGAAGCATGAAACTCTAAAGAAATGTGAGGATAGTGCGCAGATAAAGTTAGCTCTATTGAATTCTGCATCTAAAGTAATAGATGAAATTCAGAGTTATCAAAGACCTACCACTATAAAAGCTGGATTGGGGTACATTCCAGGGAGAACCTCACAAGGTCTTCTGAATACTGCTTCTAGTAGCACTAAGACTGTCTTTGTTAAACAAGTGGCACCTAGTCTTCTGACTGAAGAACTGCCCAAAGTTTTAGACAAGGGTAAAGGACCTATGGTTTCAGAAAAACTGAATGTTCAGGGAAGAAAGCCCAGACCTCAGGAAAAGGCTAGAAAATCTGACCACTCAGTAGGAAATCTTCAGGCCAGTACTTCAAAGCCTCAGGCTAAGAATACAAACCTTAAGAGATCTGCATTGAACCAGCAGAGGAATTTTCAGAAGAGAAACACTCAGCAGAGACATTCTCAGCTGAAAAGACCAAGTCCTCAGATTACTGAAAGACCCCAATTTCAGTACAGGCAACCCAAACCCCACTTGCCTAAGGGTAAAGGTTTCCTGAACCCAAGACAACAGAGACAAAGACCAGCTGCACAAAAGCCAAAGCACTTGAACAAAAGGCCTGTACCCAAGAAGAACTCTAAGGCTCATGTTCATGCTAAGGCTGGCACTCATACACAGGATACAGTCAAGGCACCTAGGGTGGTGAATGTGTATGTAGATGTATATGGGAGACAAATCAGCCACTCTAAAGTAATTAGAGTTGTTAGGCAGATTTGGATTCCAAAAGGTACAGCTAACCTGGTAGGACCCTACACCAAATGGGTACCTAAGAACTGATCTATTTTTCAGGTTAAAACCAAGGGCACTGAGCTGAATGAAGACAACATAGCACTGATGAGTGGAGATGAATTGGCTCCTGCTGTATGGTATCTTGACAGTGGATGTTCAAGACATATAACAGGATATAAGCAAATACTCACTGACTATGTTGAGCAGAGAGGCCCTCAGATCACATTTGGAGACAACTCCAAAGGACAAACTGAAGGATATGGAACTCTTGAAATTGATTCTGTTCATATCCATGGTGTTTCATATGTATCTGGTTTAAAGCATGACTTGCTTTCTATAAGCCAATTCTGTGACAAGGGATTCAATGTTGAGTTCTCAAAGAACTTATGTTATGTGAAAGATGATACCTCACAGAAAATTCTACTGACTGGTACTAGAGAAGGAAATGTGTATCTTGCTGATTGGAGTTCAACTCCTAAAGATACATGTTTAGTTGCAAAAAGTTCCACTGATACCAGTTGGTTGTGGCACAAAAGGATAAATCATCTAAATTTCAAAACCCTGAACAAACTTGCAAGATTAGCACTTGTGAGGGGGTTACCAAATGAAGTGTTCAGTAAAGAACATATTTGTGATGCTTGTCAAAAAGGAAAATAAATCAGAGCATCCTTTAAAAGCAAAGTAGATGTTTCTACTGAAAGAATACTTCAACTGTTGCATATGGATCTTTTTGGTCCAGTAACACCTGTGAGCACAAATGGCAGAAAATATACACTTGTGGTAGTTGATGACTACTCTAGATACACATGGGTCATATTCTTACTCAGTAAGAAAGTGACTCGCATAAAATCGCTGAGAATCACTGAAAAGGCTCAAGATCTTGAAAAGAATCTGAGTGTGGTCAAAATCGGATCGATAAAGGAACCGAGTTTATCAATCATATTATATCGATTATTGTGCAAAGAAATGGAATAACTCATGAAACATCAACGCAAGGACCCCACAACAAAATGGTGTTCTTTGAAAGAAGAAATAGGACTCGAAAGAAGTGCAAGGACAATGATTCTTTGAAGTGATATTCCTAAAAGATTTTAATGAAGTCACAACACCGCATGCTATTCTCGGAATGCATCCATCTTGACCAAGAATCAAGGAAAAACTCCATATGAGTTGTGGAATGAAAGGAAGCCTCTTGTTTTTTCTTTTCGTGTGTTTGGTTGCAAGTGTTTCATACACAATAATGGTAAAGATCATTTGAAAACTTTTGATAGCAAAGGCGATGAAGGGATATTCTTAGGTTATTCTCAAGTCAAGAAAAGCCTTGAGTTTTACAACCAGTAGGACTCTTATTGTGGAAGAAACACCTCATGTTGTTTTTTGATGAATCTACTTGTGTTCGGAAGAAACAGAACATGATTCAGAGAACTCACCAAGAGAATCACCAGACTTAGCCCGAAAAAAGAATGACAAAACATCCTCTCGAACTCCGAAATGAAGAAGTCACCACTTTCTATGAATGGAGTGAATCGGACTCGAATAAAAGAAGTTCGGGATGGAAAAACTTCGGGATGGTGAGACTCGGGATGGAAATTCTCCAATGAAGGAAAGCCAACACACTAAAGTCGACCAATCGAATGACACACCCGTTCGGACTCGTATGTAATGCCAATGAAGATGTGGTCACAAATTGAGGCAAGCTCAATCTATCAACCAAAGGGGAACAAATGTCTCGACAATGTTCTCAATGGAATTTCCCCGAGGAAGATGATTCCTTTCTCCGTTTCTGTTGTTCCCTGAATTTAATGAACTGCCTGAACCTAACATTTCTAATGTTGAGGATACTATTGAAGGGGGAACATCCAGGAGAAAATGGTTGGATAGTCATCGTACAAGTCAGATTGTGGGTGATATAACAGATGGTGTCAAAACAAGAAGGTTCCATGGTGAAAGTACATTATTCTGCTGCTTCCTATCTGAGAAAGAACCTACTGAGATTGAAGAAGCTCTACAAGATTCATTTTGGATTACTGCTATGCAAGAAGAGATGAATCAATTCTCAAGGAATGAAGTTTGGGAGCTAGTGGATAGACCTAAGAGGCACAATGTGATTGGAACCAAGTGGGTGTTCAAGAATAAAAGAGATGAGAACAACAACATTGTAAGAAACAAGGCAAGGCTAGTTGCACAAGGTTATTCCCAAGAAGAAGGCTTGGATTATGATGAAACCTTTGCACCTGTTGCAAGACTAGAAGCCATCAGATTCTTTCTTGCATATGCTGCCCACATGAAATTCACAGTTTATCAGATGGATGTGAAAAGTGCATTTATGAATGGTGTGCTTAAGGAAGAGGTTTATGTGGAACAACCTCCTGGTTTCAGGCAGAATGACCAAGTTTACAGACTCAGAAAAGCCTTGTATGGTCTTAAGCAAGCACCCAGATCATGGTATGATACTCTTTCTCAGTTTCTTACTGACCATGGTTTTATCAAAGTAACTGTTGATAGGACTTTGTTCAGGATAGAAGAGATGGGGAAGATATCTTACTTGTTCAGATTTATGTAGATGACATCATATTTGGATCTCCAAATCATCAGTTGTGTGAAAAGTTTTCTACACTGATGAAAGGAAAGTTTGAGATGTCAATGATGGGGGAGATGAATTTCTTTCTTGGACTTCAGGTGAAACAAACTAAGGAAGGAATTTTCATCAACCAAGCAAAGTACACCAGAGATCTGATTGTAAAGTATGGTGTACAGAATTGCAATGCAGTTAGAATTCCCATGAATACTAACTACAAGATGGATCCTGATCCTGAAGGCAAATCAGTAAATCACACTTATTATAGAGGGATCATTGGATCACTGCTATATCTCACGGCAAGTAGGCCTGATATAACATTTGCTGTTGGGATATGTGCAAGATACCAAGCTAATCCTAAGGCTAGTCACATGGAGGCTGCCAAAAAGATACTGAAATATCTTAAGGGCACTGTGAATAGAGGATTGTGGTATCCAGCTGATGATAACCTTGAATTAACTGGTTATTCAGACGCTGATTATGGAGGATGTAGAATTGACAGGAAGTCTACCACAGGAACTTGTCAATTTCTTGGAAGTAAGCTGATATCATGGTTTTCAAAGAAACAGACCTCAGTAGCAACCAGTACTACTGAAGCTGAATACATGGCTGCAGGAAGCTGTTGTGCACAGATTCTTTGGCTCAGACAACAATTGAGGGATTATAAGATTATAGCCAATGAAGTACCTATATTTTGTGATAATAATAGTGCTATTGCTATTACACAAAATCCGGTATTGCACACCAGATGTAAGCATGTGGATATCAGACATCACTTCATCAGAGATCATGTTGAGAAGAAAGACATCAGGATGGAGAAGATTCATACTGATAAACAAAGAGCTGATATCTTGACTAAACCTTTGGCTGAATCAAGATTTCAGGAACTATCAGTTGAATTAGGGATGTTGGATCCAGGTGTATAGAGAAAATCTAAAAAATTGAAGGTTTTCAGATGCATGAAGTTTTCTCAGGATTCTACTGAGAAACTCAGGATAAAATTAAAAGTACTAAAATCTGAGTTTTGGGAAACTCAAATATACTAAAGATCAGTACTCAGTATTATACTGAAGATCAGTACTCAGTATTATACTAAAGATCAGTACTCAGTATCATACTGACCCATTCAGTACTCAGTATTATACTGACATTTTATCAAGGTCAAAACTCAGTAAGACTGATTGACGAAAATTAGTCTGAAGAAGTAATGACTCATGCAATGCATTTATTGTCTAACTGAATCTCAGTAATCATTGGCAATAAATACCAAAACACCTGAAGGGAATATTTGGGCGGGACCTTTGAAATACCCGAAGGAGGTCAATGGTCTGCAGGAACATTAATTAATTGCATTGTTCATTAATCACCAATAAGGTTAAATTGGCGGCGTAATATTCATGAAATCGTCCTTTCATATACCCGATTAGTCGGTGTTTACCTGAGCTGAGCTCATATCCTGACCTTCAGGATCTCTTCTTTAGACTGAGGACCACAGTCTACATTCTGAACCAGACTCTGCCAGAGATGCTCAAAATTGCCTCATTTAGAGGAGAGGACTGGTGGAATGGAGAGACTGCAGTGCTGACTGAGTTCTCCGGGTTTAGGAAGACCAAGCTCCGGATGAAAGTTTCATATTTTGATGAGCTGGTCAGGAAGAAGGTGGCTGAAAGGAGGGAAGCTGATGTTGGTGCCCCGAGCTCAAAAGATCAAGATCAAGAAGGGGACCAACAAGGAAATGCTGAGAAGCAATCTCAATTGGAGAAGGATACTGATGTTGGTCAGCCTGATATCTCACATCCTCAGACTGAAGTTAGTACTCTTCAGGTAACTTTTGGCACTACTAAACATTATGCCAAGGCTACTGAAGTTTCTATCTTTAATTTTGTTATGTCTGATATGCAGACTGAGGCTCAGGTGGAGACTGAAGCCCAGGTGGAGACTGTGGCTCAGGTGGAGCAACCAGCTCAGGAGAAACAACAAGTCATATATGCTCCAGAGATTGACTTCAGTCCCATAGTGGACAAGCTGGATAAGGTGGTGCCAATTTTTGAGAAAATTGCTCAGATTGAAGAAACATTGGCCAACCAATCCCAGAAGCTAGAGAACCTGAGTTCTACTTCAGACTTGATGCAACTTCAGACATCTCTGAATGACAAAATGACTGCCATAGAAGGGAAGGTTGATGGAGTCAAAGCTGAACTAAATGTAGAGATGAAGCAAATGTATCAGGAGAGGACTTCATTTCTTGAAGCCAAGCTGGTGGAGAAGAATGATCAATTGATCAAGAGTGCTGTTGAGGAAATGGGCTCCCTGCTCATGACCAAGATGATAGAGATGGTGAAAGATGTATTCTCCAACCAGTTTGCACCTTTGTCTGAAGAGTTCTCAGTGGCTAAAAACCATTTGATGAGGCTAGAGGAGGAGCATGACCAGGTTGCTCGGAGAAGTCACGGCATCGATGAAAGAGCAATATCACATGGATAGCGCACTGTCTCAACTTCTTCCAAGGTATGGTGCCAAGAAGGGGGAAAGGCCTGGAGCCGAGCTGAAGGAGTTATTGGCACACACCTTGAAGAGAAAGGCAGATAAGGAAGCTGAAAAGAAAATTCTTGCAGATGCCTTAAAAGAAGTAGAAGCCACTGAAAAGCTCAAGTTCAAGCAAGTGGAAGAGTCAATCTACACTCATGTTTCTGAGCAAACAATGCAGGAAGTTATCTCTGAAAAACTGAGTGGTAGAAGAAAGGTGGAAACAAGCCAAGCCGGTGCAGAGCAAGCAATCAAGAGAAAGGTTGTGGCATTTGTTGAACCTGAGAAGAAGAGAGCAAAAGCTTCTAAGGCTACTCAAAGGAAACTGATAATGGATTTTGAAGAGTCAGAAGAGGAAGCGAAAAGGAAGTCTTCAACACAAGGAAAGCTCTGAAATCACTTCAGGTAGAACAACAGAAGAAAACTGCTGCTTCTGTATCAGGAGTTCCTTTAATAAGGAAGAAGAAAGAAGAAGAGCAGAAACACAGAAGTGGTTTCAAGAAGTTCCTGAGCAAAAGGAGAGGTACTGCTAAAACTCAGAAGTGGCCGCACATTGATAAATGGATGCCTATCCAATTCATTGATGCCTGGGAATAAATTAAGAGAACTTTCTGGTTCTACTATGAAGTTCTGAGGGAATGGAGGGGGACAAGCTCAGATCCGAATGAAGCCTTCATTGATTACTTACTAACTTTCTATCCAAAGTACCTGCAAAGTTGGATTAACCTTGCAGATGAAGGAAATACACAAATTGTTGCCCCTGGTCCATATACCTACCCTGCTCCTAGACTAGAGAATGGCCTGGTGAATGAGACAGCCATTTCTCAAGAAATTGCTCAGTATGCCATCCAATTAGGACTGACAGGAAACAATCTAGATATCATCAAAGAAAGGGATGCATTGAAGAAGATATATTATGGTATGTTCAACCTAGAGGTGCCTGAGGATGAGGTTGAAGAAGATTGAAGAGCTGAAGCTGAAGATTGAAGAAGACTGAAGACTAAAGACTGAAGACTCTTTGTACTTCTTTTGTTTTTTGTCTTTGTTTTTGATAAGTTCATTGTACTCTGTAACTTCTATTCCTACAATCAATGAAACTTTATCTTTATGCTCAAAGATAATATCTCATTATCTTTTTACATGTCTTTTATATTTGATATGCCTTATGTTTTGTTGTGAAATTGTTGGGAGATTTGCCATTCTTGGAATGTAATAGGAAAAACTGAAACCTGAGTATAGGTTAAGTGATTTTGTAACAAGATGGTTTTGGCATCATCAAAAAGGGGGAAAATGTTGGAAGATGAATTTAATAAAGAAGATTTTGATTAGATCCCAAAACCCCTGAGTATGACATGTTCAGGATAATCTTGACAGTTGAGTCAGGATTCAGTTTAGAGTGTTCAGGATGTTATCTGCACCATGTATAGTCAGCAGATATAGATCAGGTAAGGTTCTGAAGATTCTGAAGACACTGAAGTTTCAAGATAAATGAAGTTTCAAGTTTCAAAGATGAAATCGAGAAATCAAGACTTCGATATGAAATCGAAAACCGATACTCAATGAGATCGAGAAATCAAGACTCAAGATGAGATCGAGAAATCAAGACTCAAGATGAGATCGAGAAATCAAGACTCAAGATGAGATCGAGAAATCAAGACTCAAGATATCAATCAAGATATCTCAAGACTCGTAAGATCAACACCAAGATATCAAGACACAAAAGATACTGAAGACATAGTAGTTATCAAGACTCAAAGAATTCATCAATGCTCAAGATAACCTGAATGTTCCGAGGCACTTAATAATATCTATCTGAAGGATACAAAACTGAGAAAAACACGAATACTCAGAAAAATAGATATTGCCCAAGACATTCACATGCGCATAAAAAGGAACTAAAACTAAGTGTTGTTAAGGTTATATCACTCGAGATATTGACCAAAAAGAGCAAGTTATGTTTGTCTACATTTATCAAGACAAGAGCCAATCGATGAAGACAAAGATCAGATTTTTTATCGACATCGAAAGCGACAGTCATCAAGCATGTCAAGAGTATTATGTTCCGCAGACAAAGAAAAAGTGGTGAGTGGCTACATGAAAGCATATTGCCTAAAACATGCAAGGAGTATTCAAACCCTAAAAATAGCCGGTTCATCACACACCATAAGAGGAAACTCATGAAGCTATCTCTTCCAACGGATAGTTTTTCAAGAGTGACCTTGGTGATTGCCTATAAATACAAGTGAACCTCTACATTGAAGGTTACGGGAAATTTGTAAGCAACTCAAGAGCTCAAACTTATTATTGCAAGTTGAAGCACTCGAAAAACCAAGAATTTCCCAAGTACTTTACATTGAAGAGAGCTCATTCACTAAGCCTAGTTTGATAAGATATATCCAAAGCTTAGTAGAGATATCCTAGCCTTTGCATTGTACTTATTGTAAAGGATATCTCATCCTACTTGGAAACCAACCAAGAAACCCCAAACCCTTTATAAGGTAGTTTGAGTATGATTGTTGGTGAGTTGGAGTTGTAAAGAGTTAGTAAACTACATTGAGTTAGTCAGAAAACTCTAGAGAAGAAGTGAGTAAACTATCTTGGATAGTCAGAAAGCTTGTGTGTGTTTTGAGTTAGTAAGCTACAGTGAGGTAGTCAGAAAACTCAAAATAGAAAGGTTAGTAAACTACATTGAGGTAGTCAGAAAACCTTAGGAAGTGGTTAAGGAATTTCTCTGAAGGTCAGAGAGAGTGGACGTAGGAGCTTGAGTCTCTGAACCACTATAACTTGCTGTGTTGTTTTGCTTTCTGTACTGCATTGATTATCTGTTGCATATCTTTAACTGAAAGCATATTTTCACTGATATTCAGTTGGAATCAATCCACTGAACTTGCATCTAACTGATCACAGCCTTAATCACTATTTCATTAAAAGGAAGGTTTTCAGCAAAGCTAAAAACGAGTATAAACTTAGGGCCAACCATTCCGCACATCCGAGTAGCTAGAACAGATAGTTACCAAACTTAACTCACTCTACTGCGGGTTCAGTAAGATAGTTATCTGATCCAAGCAGCTCAGGATCTCTGAAACACTCAGGCTCAGTTTGGATTATCTGAGGCTTCTGAAAGCAGTTCAGGATCATTGTCTCAGGTAGACTTTGACTCAGGGCAATCTGTGCTTCTCAGGGCCAAATCATCAGGACAACCTGACCCATCTGACCTCAGTGAAGAAAAGTTTTTAAAATCACTGAACACGTGTATTCCCCCCCCCATACACGTGTGAGACTCGTTATCACCGGGACCAACAAGGATCAGCTACAAGACAGAGTTATTCATGGAAGAGCCGGACCTTCAAGAATCATGAATGAATCTCTTCCACCTCCACCACCAACTGAAATCAGAACTCAATCTAGAAGAGTGACAAGAAGCTCCTCTGCCCAAGAAGAAGCTGACAACAATTTGATGGCCAGATTATCTGAGTTTCAGATTGAAGAAGAAGACAGATTAAGCGAAGAAGAGAGAAGGGCAGAAAAGAGTTCAGAGTCTGAAGGTTTGAGAAAGAGGTACAAGGCCAAGGAGAAGAAGGGACTGGTTGGTCCGAGAATTAAAGAACCACTGATTTTGGGAGAGGTTCACATGATAATTCCAAAGGATCATCTGAATCAGTTGGACGAATGGTTGAAAATCAGGGCCGAATAGTTTCTGGATTATTTTGTTCTAGATCTGATAAGCCTCGATGAAAATCCAGATAATGAGTTTCTCAGCTGGACGGAGAACAAACATCCAGATTTTCTGAAATATCTGGAACATGAAGCCAAGATGATCAACACGAAGGTAAATCATCCGACATTTGATGTGCTGGATTACCCCAAGAAACTTAATGGCTCATTCGACAGGGTTGAGTTCCAGAGATTTTACTTCAACCTGATCAAGGAGAAGGGTGTATCCGATCCCACTCAGATCAACGATGTGAAGTGCAAACTTTACAAGCTATTCAATGTTCCAAATGATCTGAGGGAGATGCCTTTAGGATATATTCCTAAGTGAAGAAGAATCAGAAGAAAGTTTGTTAGGATCAGTTATTTTTGTATGCTACTTTTGTTCATCTTATTTCATTCTCTGTAATCTGTAACGCAAAAACACATGTAATGAGAATGTTTAAGTGTGTTTCTGATTCTAAGACAAACTCTCATTGTCTTCTGATTATCTGTCTATATTTTTTTTAACTTATCAACTGTTTGGGTCCTCAAATGTTTTGGTTTCATCAAAAAGGGGAAAATTGTTGGGAAATTTATAGTTTTGATGAAATGATCCAAAACAGTTGTAATAGAACCAGTTAAAAATGTTAAAGCTGATTGATGAGTTAGAATCAGGACAGGATGACCAGTTGATAACTGAAGTATAGAAACTGATGTAATGATAGGTCACATATTGAGGGAGAACTCAATATGTATAGATTTTACTTAGAAGATCAGTTGAGCAGAAGATTAGATCAAGTTAAAGAAGAGAAGTCAAGAAGATCTGAAAATCAGAAGAACTGCTCATGCTGAAGACATCAGTATGGATTAAGTAAGTTGTGCTAAGACAACCTACGTCAGAAAATCCATCAAGGTAGAACAGATCAGTTTCACTGATCTGATCAGTTCCACCTTGTGACAATCAATGTCAACCTAAGACATACAAACCAATCAGACATTCAGAACTATGAAGAATGAAGTATGACAAGCGCTGAATGCGTGTACTTGTCATCTAATGAGAGATCGACACGTTTATATGGAACTGATGCAGATGCGATATAAAGCTTCATAGATTCAACGGCTAGAAAGGACAAGCTTGTACGCCTTCGGCCATG
The DNA here is from genome assembly GCA_037126765.1 of Stenogyne calaminthoides. NCBI lineage: Eukaryota > Viridiplantae > Streptophyta > Magnoliopsida > Lamiales > Lamiaceae > Stenogyne > Stenogyne calaminthoides. Next base: position 14,523,988 of record JBBCBC010000022.1, on the reverse strand, counting down.
CCACCTCGGAGCACGTCAAATCAAGTCTGCAAAACCTACCTAAAATAGCTTGAGATTCAAATTTCTCTGCAACGGCTCTTTGATCTCATTGTCTATAAATATGGGATTAAACCTTCAGAGTAAGGTTACGGAAACTCTACCAAAAGCTCAAGCTATCAAAGATTTCCGCACAAGGAACACCAAACTCAAGATTATTTCTTAAGTATTCATCCCTTAGTTCTTAGCTGAATTCTTATCCTCATAGCCTTAGGCTAATCATATGCTAGGATAAAATTCCAAGTTGGAACAAATAAATCTTATACCAAAACCCTAAAGTTAGGTTAAGTTTGTTAAGCAAGATTTCAGTTTGGGTTTCTCGTACTGATTTCTGTGATCGGTTGAGTGAGAACTCTTGAAATATCTATTTGTAAAGTGTTGGACTAACACTCTAAACTAAGTCCAGTTGGCTAGTTAAGTGCCCCTGTTGATAGGGAAGAGTGGACGTAGGACAGTTGGTCCGAAACAACTATAAATCTGTGTGCCTTTACTTTGCTTTACACTTATCTGCACACTACTCTTTGTTATCTGCATGCATATTCTGTACCTGGATCAGATTAGCATCAAGCTTCTGATCTGATCAGTTTGACACCTTTGTCATCTGATCTGAACCAAATTGGTCAGAATCTTTGTTTGAGTAAAACTGGTTTTCACACTGGTTAACTAATCTTCCGCACCATCAGTTAAACTGATAGACGCCGAACTGGTCTGCTTGACAGATCAGTAAGTCGGATATCAGTCCATATTGATTCACTCCGCACTCTGATCAAGATTACTTGCTTACACACCTGTTCCACGAAAATGTTTTGGAAGTCTATTCACCTCCCCCCTCTAGACTTCCACCCTCACTGAAACCCGTTCGGGACCTACAGATTCTCATGCATTCGGAAGAGTTCATCAAACTTAGCCTGAAGGACCTTGAGATCTCCAGCTTGTTTTAGGTTGAGAGCCTGCTGTTCTTTAACAAGCTTTCCCTGATCAGAAGAACTGAATTTCAGAAAATCCAGTTCTGTGGTCGTCTTATGAACAGTTTCAACTAATTTCAGTTTAGCAGCGCTACTTGTATTATATCGTTGGCAAGCCGAACATTCTCAACCCTTAGGTTATCGTTCTCAACTTCCACACGTGTATAAGTATCTATTGCATTAGATAGATCATCAAGCAATTGCTCATTGTAGAGCTGCAGGTCAATCTCTCCAGCAGGTGTGCTCAGCACAGTGGGTGTGGAAAGAGAAAGCATGGAAGGTTTGGAGAATATCTCAGTTTGGTCAGCTTCCTTGGCCATCAGACAAATGTCATCATTAGATGAGAAGTTTAGATCGTCGACATATTCAGTTGTGGTCATCAGGCAGAAATCCTCAACAGATGAGTACCTGGAGTCATTTGAAGGCAGGTAGGAGTCATCGATACCAGTTATGTCAGCAACCATAGCTTTTCTGTCTCGGTACCGTTGCTCTGTTCTATTTTACTTTTCTTCTCTCTCTTTCAAAGTCAGGTCGGGGTAGTCCGCACTGTAGTGACCTGATTTCTGACAGTTGAAGCACACTCCAGAATCTCCAGAATTTCTTCTGTTGGGTGAGTCATATCTCCGATAAGATTTGTCAGGAGACTTTTCACCTTCCTTGTAATCAGAACCTCTTCGATCTGATCTATCATCACATTTTTCATCCTTATGATCGTCCCTAAGATTATCCTTTCATACATTTCTACGATCGTCTCTCCGGTCGCCTCTTCTGTCATCTCTCTTATCAGCAGAACAATTCCTTTCTTGTGATCTACTAGTAGATCTCCGATCTCTTCCTCTGCTTTGTCTATAATCTTTAATAGAATTTTATGTACTTTCCCATTTGCACATTTGATCGTTCAAGCTTTCTGGTTAGCAATGCAATATGTTCAGCCTGACTGATGATATTCCCAACTGGTTCAACAGATCGTGAACTACTACTGGTTGCCTGAGATGCAACAACTTTTGTCGAACTTGATGTAGCTTCAGCAGGGAATTCATCTGATTCTTGACCTCTTTCAATCAGATCAAACTCATAGGCTTTAAGACTGAGAAACAGGTTGCTCGGTTTCATTGTAGCAATGTGTTGACAATCCTTGATCACAGTAACTTTCTTGTCCCATTTCTTGGTCAGGGACCTCAGAATCTTGGAGTTGATATCCTTGTCTGACATCACTCATCCTAGATCTCGAAGTCTGTTGATTCCTCGAGTGATTCTTCCATCAAGCTAATCAATGGTATCATTTGGCATCATCTTGAGTTTTTCGAACTTAACCAATTCAGCTTGTAGTCTGCTATCTTTAATCAAGTCATTTCCTATGCAGATTTCAGCAAGCGTATCCCATACCTCTATAGCAGTTTTCAGATACTTGATTTTCTCACATGTTGTTTTGTCCATGGTCTTCATGATGAGATGCCTGGCAACAGTATCTAGGTTGGGCAGCTTTTTCTCCTCGGCATCGATCAGTGAAGACTCTTTCTGACCCTTGCTCCAGTTGGATGATCTGGATCACCTTCTTCAGCTGGATTATTGTGATAGAATACTGTGGGTCCTATATCAAGAACTTCCTTCATTCTGTTGCTTATAAAACCCAGATGGTCGCTCATGTCGAGAGACCAATTGGCATACTCATCGACCGAGAACTTAGGCATATCATAGTTCATTCCAGTTGTGTTATCCATGCTGACTATGTGAGTTCAAAAACTAATGAGTTTTAAAAATAGGTTTTTCAAGATCTGTTCAAGTGACAACAAAGGTTCTTCCTCAAGAACCAATGATACTCAAAGCCAGTGGTCCATAGAACCATTGCTCTGATACCACTTGTAGGTCCCGAATGGATTTTAGTGAGGCAGAATTCTAGAGGGGAGGGGTGAATAGACTTCTGAAAATTTTAGTGACATCAGGTGTGAATAGAAAGTTTCCTGATCAGAGTGCGAGTGAATCAGTATGGATTGATATCCAACTTACTGATCGCTTGGGAGCAGATCAGTTCGGTGTCTATCAGCTTAACTGAATGTGCGAAAGATAATATTAACCCATGTGAAAAACCTGTTTGGCCAATCAGATTCTAAGTTTTCTGAAACCGATCAGATGACGAAGTGCCAAACTGATCAGATCAGCTGCTGATGTAGACTGATCCATACTTAGAATATGAATGTTATCTTTTAACAAGTAGTAGTGTGCAGGTAGTGTAAAATAGATAAGGCACACAAGATTTATAGTGGTTTGGACAACTTGTCCTACATCCACTCTTTCCTATCAGCAGGGGCACCTACTAACCAACTGGACTTCGATTAATGTGTTAGTCCAACACAGTCCAACAGATGTTTCAAGGGTTCTCACTCAACCAATCCCAGAAATCAAAACTAGAACTCTAGTATGAAATCTTGCTAAACAAATTTAACTTAACACTTTGTTTGGGTATAAGATTGGAGTTGTTCCAACTGGAATTCTATCTTAGTTTCTGAGTAGCCTAAAGCTAAAGGATAAGAATTCTTGCTAAGAACTATAGGATGAACACTTAGAAATATTCTTGAGTTCTTGGTGTTCTTCTTGCAGAAATAGCTTGTGCTTGAGTTTGTATTATTTCTGTAACCTTACTCTGAAGGTTTTGTAGGTCCCGAACGGGTTTCGTGAGGATAGAAGTCTAGAGGGGAGGGGTGAATAGATTTCTGAAAACTTTTTCGTGCAGATCAGGTGTGATTGCAGTTTGCCTGATCAGAGTGCAAGTGAATCAGTTTAGACTGATATTCAATCTTACTGAGTGCCTGAGGGCAGATCAGTTTGATATCCGTCAGTTTAACTGATAGTGCGGAAGCTAGTTTGTACCCGTGTGAAAAACCAGTTTTATCAAATCAGATTCTCAAGTCAATTTTCAATCGGCTGACTAAGATGTCAACCTGATCAGATCAGTTGCTTGGTGCAGACTGATATTAACTTAAAATATGTATGCAGTTTTAAAACTCAGTTGTGTGTAATAGTGTAAAGCAATAAAGAGCAAGTAAATGCACACAAGATTTTTATAGTGGTTCAGACAATCGGTCCTACGTCCACTCTTCCCTTAACACAAGGGGCACCAACTAAACCAACTTAACCAACTAGACTTAGTTTAATGTGTTAGTCCAACTCCCAATATATGTTTATCGAGTTCACACTCAACCGATCCCAGAAATCAGAACTAGAATCCCTAGTCTGAAATCTTGCAAAAACAAACTTAACCTAACTTTGATTTTGGGTAAAGATTTGTTGTGGTTCTAACTGGAAATCTATCCTACTGTTTATTTAGCCAAATGCTAGAGGATGAGATTTCTATGCTAAGAACAATGGGATGAACACTTAAGAATAATCTTCAAATTTGGTGTTCTTCGAGCGGAAATTATGCTATAATTTTTGCTTCTTTTTCAGTTTGCTCGATCCGGTGTCCTCTTCAATTTTGAAGAGCAATCCCATTTTATAGACCACGAAATCAAAGAGCTGTTGGAGAGCAATTTGAATTTCGGGCTATATTTGGTAGGTTTGTAGGATTTAATGTGACGTGCTTCGAATATCGGCGTGGCCGTAGGCATGATTAGCGCTGTTTGTGTCCGCAACGTCGAATCCCGCATTGTCAGCTCTTTTTGTGCACGTGTCGCTTTCTCTTTGGCTTACGAGTACGTCACTTCAGTATTTGTCTATTTGACGATTGATATTTCTTTTGTAGAATATTCGTATTGTTTGGTGTACCATTTTGGTTGACGCCAGGTGTGAGCTGAACTGATCAGATAACTGATCAGTCTACCTTGTAGAGTCTTCTGATACAGATTGTCTTAGCACAATTTGCAGACTCGGCTGATGTAGGTCTTCTGGTCTTCTGGTAGTCTTCTAATCTTTAGGTTACTCTGACTCTCAGTGTCTTCAGTGTCATACTGAGTCTTCAGGTTTCTCTGAGTCTTCAGGCTTATCCGAGTCTTCAGGTTTATTTGAGTCTTCAGGTTTATCTGAGTCTCAGTGTCTTCTGTCTTCACCTGATCATCTGACTTCTTGTCTTCTAACTTATCTTAGTCTTGTGATTTGTCTGACCTTATCTGGTCATCTGATAATTTGACCTGACCTATACATATTGAGTCCCCCCTCAATATGTGACCTATCTTTTACATCAGCTATCTATACATTTCAGCTGGTCATCTTAATATGATTCTAAGTCATCAGTCAGCTATCAGATCCTTTGGTCCTATTACAACCTATTTTGGAACTTCCATCAAAACTAAATACAAATTTCCCAACAATTTCCCCCTTTTTGATGGAACCAAAACACTTAATCAGAAAAACAGATAACATGAATAGAAATGCAGATAATGTAAAACAGTACATACTTCAGAAGACAATGAGATGTTGTCTTAGAATCAGAGAGATTGAATATTTCATTCAGATAGGTGTGTGCATTACAGAATACATAAAAACGTACCTATCATCTGATTCTAAGTTGTCTTCCTCAGGTGTACTTGAACCTTTGAAGTTCTTTGGGGATACCAAGCATCTTGTACATCCTTTGCATTAGCTTGTCCAGATCTTCTCTTCTATGGATCCCTCCTTTGTCGGCAAATCCATAGTAGGCATCCTTGAATTTGACAGCATCTAACTTGTTTTCTGGACGCAAAGGTGGAAGAAGTTGTTCAAAGGGAGGAGCTTCAGGTATCAGTGACATGATCTTCCCTTCCTTCATCACCATCTGGTAGAAGTCTGGGTACTTCGTTTCTAACCAGTTCCGAAATTCATCATCATTTTCTGTCTTATCTTGATGAATCGGAATCATCTCTAGGATGTACACGTCACACAACCATTCTGCTCTGATCTAATCCCATTCAGGAAGCAGATCTAGCCGGGCACAGAGGATGTCTTTTACTGGTGCCAGAAAGGCTTTATCTTCCCACGTAATCTCCTCTGTTGCAGCTTCATTCTTTCTCTTCCTTCGGATGTATGCGATGTTTAGTCCCTTAGCCTCTGCTAACTTCCGCTTCTTGATGGCAGCCTCTCTTATTCTCTGTCTGGTTTGCTCTTGAATTTGTTCAGGAGACATCTGGATTTTGGTAGAGAATAATTGTCCTTGTCTCTGAACTTCAGCAGTAGCTTTCACCATCTTGCCTTTGCCTTTCTTTCTCCTCAGAGTCTGCTCTAATTCAACTCGTTCGTCTTCTTCTGCTAATTTCTTAGCGAGTTCAAGGCTCTTGGTCTGATCATCAATTTCCATCCTTTTCTGTACAGACGAAGAGAAGTCTTCAATCTTATCGACTCTGGCAATAACATATGAAAGAACAGTCTTCTGCTCAGTGATCTCTTTGCTATGTTGCTCCATAGTTTCTTTTACTTCAGCAACAAGATCAGTAGATGGAGTGGCTTTAGGCAAGTCAGATACAGTGGTTTCTGGAAAAGATGCAATAGTTACCAATTGTGTTTGTTTTTCTTCTTTCTCTTGTCCTTCCCCCTTTTTGGTTTCATCAAAGAGGTTGGGCAGCCTACGATTCAGAGCAATAAACTGTCGTGTGATCTCCTCTCTGAGTTCCTCAACATCAAGAGGAGTGATCTGAGTGGTGGCAGAAGGTGCAAGAGTTAAAAAGCGTCTGAGAGCAAATTCGATGTCCTTTCTTGCTCGTTCTGTAGAAGCTGCAAAGTGCTTCCAACCCATATCCATGTGGTTGTCAGTCTTCTCCAGGGATGCCCAGACACTTTCCAGTAGCACCTGTATCTCATTGAGCATGTCTATCTGAACTTTGAGTTTATCAGACTGGAGAGTGAGCTTCTCGACAAGAGGATTTACTAGTTGCATCACATCAGAAAGGATGGCATTGTGCATCTGTGAGAGTTTCTCAACTGTGAGACTCCTTTCTCTGTCAACCAGTTTTGTTTGCTCTTCTTCAAACCGCTTCATCAGATCTGTTGTGAGAGCTGTGAATTTGTCTTCGATAGCAGCCTTTACCCCATCCTGAATCTTCTCAGTACAAAGATCTAGGGTATCGTAGCTCAGCATAGCAGTCTGGTCAGATGTTGAAGCCTTGCCAAGTTGGGTCTCATCTGCAGTACCCATTCTTGGTTCATTGGCAGCTCCCTCAAGATCTGTAGGAGATTGAACAGTCTCCTCTCTATTATCAGCAATCCCGAACCTTTCATGAATCAACCATCTGATATCATCCTCAGAGGCCAATTCAACAGCGTTATCAATCCCAGCACTCTCCAAGCACTTCATCTCCAAGTCTACAAAGAAATCAGATCCCAGATTTTTCATGAGGATCAGAAATTCCTCGATGCTTTTCAGTCTGATATCCCTCCAGAACACAATCTCTTCTATCTGATGCTGGATGCCAGGATGTTGATCCAATTCAGGGATCAGGTCCAGCAGATACTCCTTGATGTGTTGCTTCATTATCCTTATGATGGGGCTTTCTGAATCAGGTGAAGCAAGCACGGTCTGGTATTGAAGGGATTATGAGAGATGGACACACGCTAGTCAGATCTTTCAGGTTCTGGTATCTTGTTTGGAGATTGGGAGTGAGATGGGGATATTTGTGGTTCAGGTTCGTTTTCCACTTGTTGAGGGGGTTCAGTTTCCTGAACAGGTTCAATGGTTGGGGGAGTGGGAGATCTGGGTGATCTGACTGGTGAGGGTGAGGGTGAGAGGTGATGATTTTTTAGGAGAGTGTGATGGCGATTTGGAAGTGGGCGTGGGAGATCTTTCTTTCTGGAAGATCCCTGCGAGAGGCAGAGAATCAGATGGTGATTCTTCCTCAGAATGCTCCACTTCAGTTCCTCTGACAACTTTCTCTCCTTCTTCTTCGATCATCTGCTCGTCCCTTACTTCACTGGCAGTGAGCTCAGAACTGACTGTTATCCTCACTTCTGATTCAACCTGAATCAGATCCTCCGTTCTGTGAACTTGCTGAGTAGAACTAGGAGCAGTCTTCAGAGGAGAAGTAACTCTCTTCTGACGTTTCCGTTGAGCATCTGGTTTCTTGGCCAGATCCTTCCTCTTCAACCTCTTCTCTGGAATGGCCGTTCCCTGCACTTCTGAAGATGCAGTTGCTTTTTCTTTTCCCTTCTTTTCTCCCTTTGGTTTTGGGCACATAAGGAGTAGGGTCCTCATCAGATTGTCCAGGCAGAGGCTCATTCCATTTTATAGACCACGAAATCAAAGAGCCGTTGGAGAGCAATTTGAATTTTGGGCTATATTTGGTAGGTTTGTAGGATTTGATGTGACGTGCTTCGAATATCGGTGTGGCCGTAGGCATGATTAGCGTCGTTTGTGTCCGCAGCATCGAATCCCGCATTGTCAGCTCTTTTTGTGCACGTGTCGCTTTCTCTTTGGCTTACGAGTACGGCACTTCAGTATTTATCTATTTGACGATTGATATTCCTTTTGTAGAATATTCGTATTGTCTGGTGTACCATTTTGGTTGACTCCAGGTGTGAGCTGAACTGATCAGTCTACCTTGTAGAGTCTTCTGATGCAGATTGTCTTATCACAATTTGCAGACTCGGCTGATGTAGGTCTTCTGGTCTTCTGATCTTTAGGTTACTCTGACTCTCAGTGTCTTCAGTGTCATACTGAGTCTTCAGGTTTCTCTGAGTCTTCAGGCTTATCCGAGTCTTCAGGTTTATCTGAGTCTTCAGGTTTATCTGAGTCTCAGTGTCTTCTGTCTTCACCTGATCATCTGGCTTCTTGTCTTCTGACTTATCTTAGTCTTCTAATTTGTCTGACCTTATCTGATCATCTGATAATTTGACCTGACCTATACATATTGAGTTCCCCCTCAATATGTGACCTATCTTTTACATCAGTTATCTATACATTTCAGCTGGTCATCTTAATCTGATTCTAAGTCATCAGTCAGCAAACAGATCTGACTGGTCCTATTACAACATGTGTGCTTCAGAGGCGGCATGGCCAAATGTGTGCTTCGTCGTGCTTTATAGCCTTTTGAATCTGAACCGCTTTGTCCTGCAACATCAGTTTCGTACGTACGTGTCTCGCTCTCATTTGCTGTCAAGTACACTTATTTGGCGCTTGATTTACCAACTTAGGTTGACATTCTTCTTGTCTTATTGACTTGTACGCCTTGGGTAAACACTTGCCTGTTACCTGATGGAACTGACCTGATCAGTCATATAGATCAGTCTGCCTGATTGAGACTTTTGATGTAAGTTGTCTTAGTAAAGGTTACTGACTCTCCTGGTGTCCTTCTGATGTAGGTTTTCATAAGGTCTTCTGGTCTTCAAGTCTTCTGAGTCTTCTGCTTGATATCTCATCTGACTATCTGATTATCTCTTCTGATCTTCTGATCTTATATATATTGAGCTCCCCCTCAATATGTGACCTATCTAATACATCAGTTGTCTATACATCTCAGCTGGTCATCCTATTCTGATATTTAAATCATCAGTCAGCTAACAGGTCTGACTGGTCCTATTACATCTATTTTTGGAACTTCCCAACAGTTCTTATTCAATTAGTGATTGTTCATTCACCATCGTAATCATTATTGTTTGTTGCCCTAGAATAATTATCTAGGTAGCAATAGGGGTGACCATTAAATTCTAAAATCCACCCGAACCCCCCGCACCGAGCCGCATTGCACCACCGCTGATAAGTTTTTACAATAAGTTGTGGTTAATTTTTTTTATGCAAAACTGCACCAAGTCGGTGCAATTACAATAATTACAATTTACTATTCGACATCCTAAATTTATAGACTCATTCCTCAACTAAATCCACAAGGTAATAAACCATCTTCATGATTTTTTAAACCCGCAATCTTAGCTTTTACAGACAACAAGGTTATGTGTTGTACTTATATGATATTCAAAGATATAATTTCATTTTTCATTTCTTTCTATATATTTTTCAACTTAAACCATATTATAGGACATTGATCAATCAAATTTATTATCATTAAGTTAAATTGACATTACTTTCTTCTAATATTAATATTTATTTTCATTTTAAACCGCCAAACCGCGAATAACCAACATAAATCATACAAATCGGATGATCATGTTTACATGAAAAATGCGGTTTAGAATTGTACAATTATATGAACTGCATATAGCAATGCAATTCTAATTTAGTCAAAAATCACAAAACCGCACCGCAAACACCCCCAATTTTTTGATGACTAATCTAGTTCGTGAACTCGGAGCTTTGCCTCCATAAAGGCCTCTTTTTCAATTAAAATGCAATTGCTTATAAAAGCGTGAAACATATCCACATTGATTATTATTTTGTTTGGGAGTTAGCTTCAGTAGGCAAGCTCGACACTCAATTCGTCATGTCTTATCTCCATCTTTTAAATAGCTTCACGAAGAGTCTACCTCGAATGACATTTGAGCTATACTATGTTTCATGTTTTGTGTCGATCTTAACCCCATGTCGCGCTTGTATGGGGGTGACAAGGAATAAGTCTTCATATACTTTAAACATTTTGTACTAATTAGGAAAGTATCTTTATATATCCATTTATATATTTTTATTCTTTCCTTGTAAATTATAATGTATATTACTATTTAAATAGTAGAGAACTAGAACATAATCCCACGTACAACGCGGGATTGAAAATAATTTTTATATTATTTATTTTAAATTAAAATATTTGAAATAGTTATTTATTTTGATTAATTCAATTATAGAAATAATTTGTATTTTTTAATATTTTATGTGCATATTTTCATTTATTTCTTATTCTAAATTAATCATTCTTATTCGAATTATATGTCATTTTAGTCCATGTTATTTACATAATACATGTCGGTTTGACACCCCCCATCTCGTATATACTTATAATAATTAATTTTTATGGTTATTTAAAATTTCAATTTTCTCTACATTATTTACATAATACATGTCGTTTTGACAATTTTTGCTCCCCCCATCTTATATATACTCCTAATAGTTAATAGAGTTTGATTCACAAATGGTCCCATAACTTTGGCCTCAAATAGATTTAGTCCCATTATTTTTTTTTGTCGTCGATTTAGTCCCAATAACTTTGACAATGTCCAATTTTAGTCTCAAATCGGCCGGAAACTGCTTCGGTTTGCCATTTACTTGGGACTTTCTGACTGATGTTGTGATTGGACTATCACATATACTAACACGTGTATTTTAAAGTGTGTTTGACTAATTTTTGCCGTCAATTATGTTTTAATTTTAAGTTTAAAATTTTAATTATATGTCATAAATTTCATCTGTTAAAAAAAACGCGTGACAACCCATTCATAGCATCCGTCGGAAAGCCCCAAATAAAAATGGCAAAACAACATTGTTTCGATCGATTTGGGACTAAAATAGGACATTATTAAAGTTATTGGGACTACATCGACGATAAAAAAACTTATGAGACTAAATCTATTTGAGGTCGAAGTTATGGGAGCATTTGTGATTCAAACTCTAATTAATTGTCATGATCATTTAAAATTTAAATTTTCTTACAAATATGCTATCTAAATAATTTTTTTCAACCAATAATAATTATTGTTAAAAATATTTAATTATCATAAATTAAGATTAATGTTGACATAAGAGAATATTCTTAACTTATCTGAAAAATTATAAATGACATCTAAAAAGAATAGGATGGAGCATAAATTGTGATATATGTATTTAATATAATATAATATATAAATTTTTGAAGATGAATATTATACCATAAATAACTTTTCTTAGAATGGCAGGATTTTAAAATAGAGAATTTATATGAGTACGAGGTGATTCACAATTAGTTAAATAATGAATGATAGAGATTGGAAAATTAAAAAAACTAACAATAATACCATAAATAACTTCTCACATAAATTCAAAGATTTAAAATAAAGTCATCATATGAATTTGGGGTGGGAACACCTTTAGCAGATAAGAGCTTATCATCACCTATAATCATAATCACATTTTGCATCAATTACAAGTACTATTAACATTAGATGGGATTAAAAGATGAAATGAAGACGCACAATAACATCCATAGACAAATGATATGTTCAAGTGGACATATAATTAACTACCAACTATGTATGCTACACTTATTCTCAATCTGAAACATTTGATATTTATTTGGGAATGGACTTTGCCCATCCATCACCTACTTGATTAACCCCGAAATCAAACCTAAATTTGTTCCCATTTCTATGCTACATTAATGGTCTGGGATTTTCTATTACTTAATGGTGCAGCACTTGTTACACTTGATAGATAAGTGAAGATCACAGTTAATCTAAAAAGTGTAACAAAATTAAGAGATGTCAGCACGTAACAGGAAACTGTAGTCGAGCATTCGATCTTCACCAATTAACATTATACGGCGGTTGATCCGGTGGTGGGGGTAGGGTTACATTAGAGGTAGAAGGTTGCGGCATGTTGAAATCTGATGTATATAACTGAGGATTGATATTCCGTTGGGGAATAAAAGAGTAATTATGATCTGTAGGAGGTGTGGTTCCTCGAAGGTGCAATGCTGTGAGGAGCAAAGAGCTGATGGAGAGGTTAGAGGTAAGGAATGACCACGTGGAGTTAGGTGCTGCTTCTATGCCACCAATATTGTTCCAATTATTCATCATCATCATCATGTTATGATTATCACTTTCAGCAGTACTGCAGTTATTAATATTGTAATTTTGTAATCCCATGCTAAAATGTGGCAGCTCCATGTCTCCGAGCTCGTTAACCATTGAACTTGTGCCGCAGCTGGGGGATTCGTCAACAGGCGATGAAGTGGTTTGTTGAGGTCTTTTGACTGTCGTGCTCTTCTGGAACACTCTACAAACCACCCAGTCCTCCTGCTATATACACACACAATGTAATTTAATATATGTATCTATGAGTATATACAGTAAATATGATTTATTTTTTCTATTTAAAAAAAATTGTTAGCAAGGTAAAAAAATCACAAATTCTCAGGTGAAGATTGTTAATAGTATGAAATTGATAACGTTATACTTATAAACTAATATCATTACTCTTATAAATTAAAACAGATACTATTTAACGATATGATATTAATTTATAAGTGTAATGATATAAATTTCATATTGTGAATAAATTTTACCGGATATTTACTCAAAACAAAATTGTTGATATAAAAAATGATATATTTTCTTTATCTCTAACTTTATTCACACAAATTAATTTTATAATTTTTTTTTTATTTTAAATTCATTTTTGAGGCACAATATATCATGAAATTTTTAATCACATGAGTTGGCTTGATGGTGTAAGGCTAGCCATTTTTTTAATGTACTCTTTTTTAGGTCTCAAATTCAAAACGTCTAGGTATGTTCAATTTTTGAGATGAATTAGTTCATTTAAGATTTTGCTCTGATTTCAAATGAGCCCTCGGATTAATCGGTTGTTATGCAAGATACCAAATTATTAAAAAATAATTTCAAATTAATAAATATTTACTCTCTTTAATTAATTGGCAGACTCATATGGCCGGTGAAGTTTCAGAATTAACGTAAGGGTACTTTTGTTGGTTTGGAATTTTATTATTTAATTAGAGTATGTTGAACATGTATAAAAAATATCATTTTTAATTTGAACATGTATATGGTTTCGGGAAAAAAAACCTTGAAACATGTCTATATATATATAAATGGATATATTAATGGTGAAGAGAAATTGGAAATTAGTATAGCCTATATATAAGTATACGATAGAATGAATAAAGTATGAAAGATAGAGATCTAAAAGTCAGAACTTGTAGAGAGGTTTAGAAATCAATTTATTTATTTAATTTTCCTAAATACTTTCCCTCACTCGTGGGCCGAATCACCGCATCTGTCCTTCGAGGAAGAGGTCCAACGAGTGGACAATTTAAATGGGTAGAGTGTCTTTTACGGGAATCGAACCCAGGATTTTGGCGGAGTCAAAAACTCTGATATCATAAAAGAATTTCGTCTCATTTAAATATGTCCGAACTTATAGAAAGGGTCGGGAATCAATTCGTGCCTCAACAGAGAGTAAAGAAATGGAAAAAGGTTTGAAGGTAGAAGAGGGTACCTTAGTGGATGTAAAGGGTGGAAGATGGTTGTTGTGAAGACGATATTCATGCATGACCCAATTGGTCTTTTCACCCTTGGGAGCTCTCCCTCTATAGAAGACGAGTGTTTTCTTCATACCAACCAACACACCGCTACTGCCCCGGAAGATCTCCTTATCTTTGCCTGTTGTTTTCCAGTAGCCGGCTTCCGTTGCTCGGTTCGTTCGCAACCCTGTTGGGTACTTTCGATCTCGAACGCTGAAAAAGTACCATTCTTTTTCTCCCATCGACGCTTTCGCTGTTTTAATTGTTAATTAAACAAAAAGGTTTAATTAATTTGATAGTCATAAGAAAAACTGAAACTTAGAATATCAAAAGAAGATGGTTACATAAAAATTGGGAGTAAACCAGATATATGCATGAATTCTATCACTATTATGTGTAAAAATTATCATTGTTATGCACAAAAAATTTCACTGTTATTTTTTAAAAAATAGTGATTGTTTTTGTGCATAACAGTGATAGTTGTTATGCATAACAATGATACAAAAAAATTATTGCATAACAATGAGAGTCTTTGTACATAACAGTGATACTAAAAAAATCGAGTTCACGGTGAACTCGGGTTCACACAAGTTTTTTTCGATACAATCCAAAATAGTCTAGTATTTTTTCACCTTTTTTAAAATAGTCATAAAAAAATTTGTGTACAAAATTGATCTCAACTTTTCACGAATTGTACCATTTTCATACAAAATTCGCCGAAATTAATGAAACGACGTTGATTTTGGTCATGAATTTCAGCCGAAAATATCCAAATTGAATGCTCACCTGTAAGGCACGTGCCTAAAAGGACGTCGTTTCGTCAATTCCGACAAATTTAGAACGAAAATGGTATAATTCACGTAAAATTGGAACCAATTTTATACATCAAACTTTTTGGGGACCATTTTAAAAAAGATGAAAAATTATGAAAATATTTTGATCTCTATCCCCATAAAATTAGAGAGCATGAAATGATTGTCATGAATATTCCAAAGAAATTGAATACTATATATACTATATATATATATATATATAATACCAGGGAGGTCCCAAGGTTCGGACTTATTAAGATCAACATCAGCAACGGCCTTTGTGGTGAAGTCGAAATCAGAAACTTTATTAGTGAGATAATAAGTAATGAGTTCTTCATCAGTTGGATGAAACCTGAATCCAGGAGGAAGCTCACTTTGCAGCTCCATTGCTATTGTATTGCCTAGCTACCTCATTGCAGCTGCCCTTATAATTAAGGCATGCACTACTCTTTCTTTCAATATATCTTCTCCTAACTCAGTCTTCAACAACAAGCCCCCTATTCTTCGCACTCTTAAAGTCTTTTCTTATTCTCATATTTACAGCTACAGCTTTGACAAACATATTTGCTTATGGATTACAATATATGTAGCCTTTCCTTAGTCATCACCAAATATAAGCACACACAGACCATATTCTCAACTCACACATCAAATAACATTATTATATGTTGTCTTAATAGATATATAGATAGAGACTCTTGTATCAATTCTATATTTTATCCACGTGCTATTGATTAGATCAATTCTATTTGATTGTCTTTCCTTTGCTTAATTGATGATTTTGATCTGTTTCATGTAAAAATTCTCAGATCTATCTATATATATATAACATATATATCTATAACTATCAATTTATAGTATAACAACTTATACTTTTCAATAAAACAAAATGCAACTATTTAAAAAGGACAAAATATTATAGACTCAAAATATAATTCAGTTGCATACTGAAAATTGGTTTTTACATAACATTTTGCATATATATATTGTTTATAATATTAATTGTAGCCACATATGTAATTGAATCGAGTCGAGACAAACGTCAGAGTGTTTGAGCATGGTTTATTTATTTTCGAGTCGAGCCCGAACTTAATCGAGTCTATATGAGTCCAAACAAACTTAATAATATCAATTTTAAGTTAGATTATTCATCATTTAATTATAAAAAAAAATAAATTTTATATTTTTAAAAATTACATATATGTATTAAATTTTATGATTTTATTTAATAAAATAATTTTATTTATATATTTTTATATCTATCATATATATTTAGTATAAAAATTATAAATAAAAACAAATTAATATTTCTTATTATTCATACGAGCTAGCATACAAGTTCAAGTCGTATGAAATTTTAAATAACGATCATTACGGTGTATATATACAGTCCCAATAATTAATGTGAATTAGTGACGGGAGCAAATATAACAAATAATGAATATAGAGGGATTGTGTGAATATTACAATTGTGATAGTTTTGTCGAGATTATGGGCATGAATGGTCCAACCACCTTTACCCATTTCCACCCACCAAAACTCTTGCTAACCCTCCAATAGCACAAGATTGCCTTATCATATAATATTACGTTGACACATGTACATAATTTCATTTAATATCTAGTTATTCATTATAGTCTAACTCTTCTATGCATCCAGATACACCATACACTCATAGTATTTTTTAAAATCGTGTAATTTATTATACTAAAAGATGCAATTTTTTTATACTGAACCGTGCCACTATAATATGAAAAAATAATTGCACGGTTCAGAGCAAACAAATTGCATCTTTCAGTATAATAATTTGCATGGTTTTAAAATATATTATAAGTGCACAAAGCACCTTGATGCACATGAGCCTCATTCTTCATTATAAGCAGCTAGTTTAAATTTTTTTATTTAGTTAGAAATTTTTAAGGCTGAATTTTGTATATATATCCAGGTGCATCATGCACTCATAGTGTATTTTGAAATCGTGCCACTTGATATACTGAAAAGTGCAACTTATTTATACTGAATCGTGCAACTATTAATATGAAAAAGTAATTGCAAGATTCAATATAAACAAATTGCATAATTTTAAAATGCACTATGAGTGCACAATACACCTGAGAGTGTACATAAGACCTAATCAATTTTTTAACCGGCTAGGTATCGCTTGGATTGTAGGATTTGAAAGATAATAATTAATAATAGAAAGTAACAAGTACATTAATGGAGGTTTCTTATATATAAAGAATGATTAGTGATTAATATAATCTAAGGTTTCTGATATATTATTGGAGTAATTTTGATGGATTTTTTATTTCTTCAAATTCTTCTCAAATCAATATCTTCAGCTTAAATTTGAGGTGTACGTCGTCAGTCCTTGGCTTGCTTTATGTTATTTTTTTAACGAAATGTCGTCAGTCATGGTTAATCGACTCGAACCAAATTCTGAAATCATAACTACAGATTGTTGTTAATTAGATAAAAACTTGACGAGTTGACCTCTTTAACCCTTAAAATCGAGATTAGGATTTATGTGTGATTATAAAATATTTTACGTGAAATATTAGTGCAAAAGGTAAAAATTTGATTGAGAGGGTTAATATTCATCTCTTCAAAAGTAACACATACTTATCCTTTTTGAGTACATATATTTGAACTTATAGCAATAAATGTAAGGTATCGAAAATTGTGTTACTACATAAACACAAAGATGTTATTATAAAGAGAAAGATGTGTAACTATATGAATAAAATGACACTCACTTTGTTCCATCCACTTCTCACTCCCCTTTTATCTACTTCTCCCTCTAACTTGACCAATCTGTGAAGTACAATTTTATAAAGTATTTTTATCAGTTTTATTGGACCACGAACCTAAACCCCGCATCCACATTTTCATTTGGTATGAAAGCCAAAAACTTGATTTTACTAAGTTTGATCCTATTTTTTAAATATATTGTTTTTATTATGGTAATGGAATATCCACTTAGTCCATAAAGTTTGGGACCACCAATCCTTTATGGTACGAACTATGCTTATTGAAAACCAAAAATGAGGATGTACATCAAGTCAATTGATGACAGTCGAAAGAGAACTTTATTGATCTACTAAAGAGAGTACAACTGCTAGCTACAATTCTAAAGTTGTAAATGCAATATTAACATTAGTTGATATACCTATGTTCAAGATCATATAAACATGTATTTCTGCAAAAGAAGCTTGTGATAGATTGCAAGAGCGCAATGAAGGTTCGGATAATGTTCAAAGGATCAGACTTCGAATGCTTGGGACGAAGTTCGAAAACTTAAAAGATGAAGGAGGATGAGACAATTTCTTCCTACAATGAACAAATCACTAAAATTTCCAATGAAGCTTAGTCTCTTGGAGATCCCATCTCCAATGTAAGGTTAGTTCACTAGATTTTGCATATTGTACCTAAGCTCTTCGATGCAAAGATCTGTGCAATTGAAGAGGCAAGTGATATAGATGCACTGAGTCAAAATGAACTAATCAACATCCTACGAGCATATGAGATGAATACATCCCAGAAGGATGAAGGAGCTAATGGAAAGAAGGTGGTGGTGTTCAAAGGTGAAACATCTTCAAATGCTGAACAAATGTCAATCGTGACTGAAGCTGATTCTAAGGATGATGTTGCTGATTTGTGTTCCAATACTGAAGACAACATTGCTTTACTAACAAGGCAATTCAAAGCTTTTCTAAAGAGGAAAACAAAAAAACCCAAAGGCAACTTTCAACCAAAGATTCAAATCACAAACTCTCAACCAAAGATTCAATTCAAAGCTTTTCTGAAAGGAAAGGTAATGCAAGACAATTTGGTAGTGGAAGCAAAGTCAGATATAACAAAATTGACCCTGAAAATAGAAAGTATGTTCAATGTAATGCGTGTCATTAGTATAGTCATTATGCGAATGAATGTGCTAATACCTTACTTAAACTGAAATTGAACTTCAATACTACTTTAAGTGATGAATAGAATATGGTGATTCCTTAGATGATGATTTAGACTATTTTGATTCTGATGTTGAAACAGATGTTACCACATCTGATGAAACATTAGATGAGAATTGTTCTGAAAAAGTTGTTAACTGTTTTAATGGTTTAATTGATGAAGGAACATCTGATATGAACAATAAAACATGTGAACCAGATTGTAATGATTTATTTGAGAAATGAGAATCTCAAAGTCAGTACCTAAAGTGTATGACTAAGGAAAATGGTGATTAGAGAGACTCACTAATCAAACTTGAAACTGTCTTAACTAGAAAGAATTGAAAATTTCAACTTTATATTTTAAGAAGTATTCAAAAGTAATTGAAGTTTTAAAAGACGCTTTGATGATTCGAAAATCTAATACTATTGGTTTAGGTTTTGAAAATTATACTACTCCTAAATGCTTTGAAAAAACTGTGAAGTTTGTTAAAGATAGAGTTAAGGCTAAGGTTGATATTCCAGTAGAAACAAAGGTTCATTCTATGAAGAAAAGGAAGTATGTGTGTCATAATTGTTCTGGTTTTGGTCATATTCGTCCATACTGTGATAAGCAAAAAAATGATATGAAATCTGTGAAGGTGTTGCATACAAAATTATCACGTTCTAAGTCACATTTTTGTAAAATTGCTTGGGTCAGAAAATAAAAAGTGTCTTGTAATGATGTGTATACATCTCTGAAAGCATGTGTGCCTATTTTATGGTATTTTGACAGTGGTTGTTCGAGGCACATGATTGGTCAAATGAAATTTCTGTCTAATTATGAAAATTTTGATGGTGGAAATGTCACTTATGGTGGTGGTTCAAAAGGAAAGATTGTTGGGAAAGGAACTCTAAATGTTGAAGGTTTTCCTAAGTTGTCTAATGTCTTACATGTTGAAGGTCTGCTTGCTAATTTGAAAATGAATGTCTCATGATGGTAATAGGTCAATTGATAATTGTTATATTATTGGAACTAACAATGTTAACAAGCTTGCCAAAAATGATGAGAATGTTTTTTGGCATAAAAAACATGGACATGTTAACTATAGGACTATCCAAAAACTTGTGACAGTAGGAGCTGTAAAAGGATTATCAAAGCTGACACTACAAGAGACTGCAGTCTGTGGTCCATGCCAAAAAGGAAAACAGATCCAAATGTCCACAAGATGTTGTCACATTGTTCGATAACACTGTGTTTTGAGCTACTGCATATGGATCTTATGGGTCATATGAAAACATAAAACCTTGGAGGTAAAAGGTATTCATTGGTTGTGGTAGATGATTTCTCTACATATACCTGAATTGAGTTTTTAAGAAAAAAATATGAAACTTTTGCTGCTTTTAAAGTTTTGTATAAGATGTTGGTCCAAATTTCTGAAAAACCCAGAGTGCGGAAAATACCATGTAATGCATATAAAACAGGGGTGAGGGAAGAGTGATTCCAATTACTCTTTTTCTTTTTTGCTTTTAAGAACGATGTGTGTTTTGCTTATAATCGAATGCATAGGGCAAGTAAGAACATAAAGCAGTAAATAACACACGATTTTATAGTGGTTCGGATTCCAACTCCTACATCCACTCTTCCCTTCATGGGGCACCAACTTAACCAACTGGACTTAGTTTAACGTGTTAGTCCAACACCCAACAGATGTTTAACGAGTTCTCACTCAAACGGGACTTATCACCCTCACGGGATCGCCTAACCTCCCTTTCGGGATTGCTAGATGTTTACTGAGTTCACACTCACCTACAAACTTATCCTACCAAACTGATTTGGGTAAGGTTTGTTTGGTTTCCAATTAGGGTGAGATTTTCCCTTACATTTGTTTAGCCTCAATGCTAAGGATGTGAAAATCTCTCTAAGCTTAGGATATTCCATTTGTGTTTAGATCTAGGATAGAACACTCTGAATATATGCGTGTATTTCTTGCTCAGTGTTCTATGGTGGAAATGCTGGATGATTTGGCTTTTTGGATGTTTCACGCATTTCTCCACTTCCACCACCCCTGAATAATGAAAGAAAAACTTGTATTTATAGTGTGGATTTGAATATTACCGTTGGATGGAGTCACATTCAAATCCATACTATTCTGTAGCTTCTTGCAGCTTTTCCAGGCTGGTTGTCTTCCTCTCATTGGTCCACGTCAGCTGAATCTAACGGCTATAATCTTTAGGATCTTCTGAGTCTTGGTGTTCTTGATTCAAATAGACTTCTCTTGGACCTTATCTCGATCAGGTATCTTGACACTCGGGTTAACGATTTGACTCTTCTAACCGGATAATCGACCCTCGTGTCACTAAAGATTCGAGTTAATCGATCATCGATGGCGTTACGATTCTCGATGAACATAACCCGGATGACTTCTCTTCTGATTTCTTCTTGCCTAATCGGGTGTCTGCAGATTACGGTTTTTCGATATCGATTTCTTCTCCGATCCGATCAACACATGATCGGATCGGAGCATCAGTCGACATATCAGTTTATCTACTTCAGATTACTACATCAGGATAGCATATTAGGTTAGCATATCAGGATAGTTTATCTGATCTTGATCACGTCTGATCTCGATAAGTCTCATCTAGTCCTCTTCTGATCTGCAACCTCCTCTTCTAATCTGGTCATCTGATCAGGTCATCTGATCTTCGATCTTCTGATCAGCTTGCTTATCTTTTCTTCTCTTCTGATTTTGCACAGCTCATAAGTTAACTCCGAACTCATCTTACTCATCGATCTCGACGGCCTTCGCTCGCACCTCGCTCGATCTCGATTATCTTCATCTGATTTCGTGAGTTCCCCCTGAACTTGTTCTCTCGTTCCCCCTCAACTTGTTATCTGTAGATTTGATTCAATAACACAAGTTGATAATGTTTTGGCATAATTCATCAAAACTAAAATATCCCAACAATTTCCTCCTTTTTGATAATGACGCCAAAACATTAAAATATATGCACTTTTACAGAAACGGGTTTTAGTTTTAAAAAGATCAGTTCAGGTGGTCACTTTGAAATCAGTGAACTTTTGAACTCCCGCTTTGATACCAATTGTTGGTATCAGTTCAGAAACGGGTTTTAAAATAGATCAGTTCAGGTGGTCACTTTGAAATCAGTGAGCTCTTGAACTCCCGCTCTTATACCAATTGTTGGTATCAGTTCAGAAACGGGTTTTAAAATAGATCAGTTCTGGTGGTCACTTTAAAAACAGTGAACCTTTGAACTCCCGCTCTGATACCAGTTGTTGGTCTCAGTTCAGAAACGGGTTTTAAAATAGATCAGTTCAGGTGGTCACTTTGAAATCAGTGAGCTTTTGAACTCCCGCACTGATACCAGTTGTTGGTCCCGATTTATGGAAACCCATTAGTACGGAAAATACCATGTAATGCATATAAAACAGGGGTGAGGGCAGAGTGATTCCAATTACTCTTTTTTTTCTTTTAAGAACATGTGTGTTTTGCTTAATCAAATGCATATGGCAAGTAAGAACATAAAGCAGTAAAGAACACACGATTTTATAGTGGTTCGGACAACTCGTCCTACATCCACTCTTCCCTTCATGGGGCACCAACTTAACCAACTGGACTTAGTTTAACGTGTTAGTCCAACACCCAACAGATGTTTACCGAGTTCACACTCAAACGGAACTTATCTCCCTTACGGGATCGCCTACCCTCCCTTTTAGGATTGCTAGATGTTTACCGAGTTCACACTCACCTACAAACTTATCCTACCAAACTGATTTGGGTAAGGTTTGTTTTGTTTCCAACTAGGTTGAGATTTTCCCTTACATTTGTTTAGCCTCAATGCTAAGGATGGGAAAATCTCTCAAAGCTTAGGATATTACATTTGTGCTTAGATCTAGGATAGAACACTCTGAATATATGCGTGTATTTCTTGCTCACTGTTCTATGGTGGGAATGCTTGAGTATATGGCTCTTGGCTCTGTAGCCTCTTTCTCCACATTCTCCAACTCCACCACCCCTGAATAATGAAGGAAGAACTTCTATTTATCCACCAATGTTACCGCTGATGGATAATTCAAATTCATACAGGAAGAACTTTTTCCAGTATTTATAGTGTCCACGATTTGAATCTAACCGCTATAATCTTATGGATCTTCCGGATTCGTGTTCTTGATTAATTCAATTCACCTAATTGAAGTTCACTTTCTAACATCGATAATCGACCCTCAGTCACTAAGCATAGCTTTTCATCGATGGGTTGTCTTTCTCTCATTTCTTCTCGTCGGTTTTCGATATCCGATTTTTCTCGATAATCGGATCAAGAGCATCGGTCAAGATAATCTTATGGATCTTTAGCGTATTAGGTTAGATCGTTCTTGATTCTTTATCTTGTCTCATCTTAATCGATCTTCGATCGACTCTTCATCTCTTCCGATTTTGCATTACTCATCGCTTAACCCGAACTCATCTTATTTCATTATTCGATCTCGATCGGCCTCGTCTGCGGCCTCGCCCGATCTCGATCATCTTCATCCGATTTCGTGAGTTCCCCTTTAACTTGTTCTCTGCTTCGCCCCTCAACTTGTTATCCTGATTAGATTCAATAACAAGTTGATAATGTTTTGCATAATTCATCAAAACTAAAATATCCCAACAATTTTTTCCTTTTTGATAATGACGCAAAAACATTAAAATATATGCACTTTTACAGAAACGGGTTCTTGTTTTAAAAAAGATCGATTCGGGTCATTTGAAATCGGTGAACTTTTTGAACTCCTATCGATACCAATTGTTGGTATCAGTTCAGAAACGGGTTTCAAAATAGATCAATTCAGGTGGTAACTTTGAAATCAGTGAGCTCTTGAACTCCAGCTCTGATACCAATTGTTGGTATCAGTTCAGAAACAGGTTTTAAAATAGATCAGTTCAGGTGGTCACTTTAAAAATAGTGAACATTTGAACTCCCGCTCTGATACCAGTTGTTGGTCCCGATTTCTGAAAAACCCAGAGTGCGGAAAATACCATGTAATGCATATAAAATAGGGTTGAGGGCAGAGTGATTCCAATTACTCTTTTTCTTTTTTGCTTTTAAGAACGATGTGTGTTTTGCTTATAATCGAATGCATATGGCAAGTAAGAACATAAAGCAGTAAAGAACACACGATTTTATAATGGTTCGGAGTCCAACTCCTACATCCACTCTTCCCTTCATGGGGCACCAACTTAACCAATTGGACTTACTTTAACTTGTTAGTCCAACACCCAACAGATGTTTATCGAGTTCTCACTCAAATGGGATTTATCACCCTCACGGGATCGCCTACCCTCCCTTTCCGGATTGCTAGATGTTTACCGAGTTCACACTCACCTATAAACTTATCCTACCAAACCGAAAACAACTAGGGTGAGATTTTCCCTTACATTTGTTTAAATTCAATGCTAAGGATGGAAAAATCTCTCTAAGCTTAGGATATTACATTTGTGCTTAGATCTAGGATAGAACACTCTAAATATATGAGTGTATTTCTTGGTCAGTGTTCTATGGTGGAAATGCTGGATAATTTGGCTTTTTGGATGTTTCACGCATTTCTCCGCTTCCACCATTCCTGAATAATGAAGGAAGAACTTGTATTTATAGTGTGGATTTAAATGTTACCGTTGGATGGAGTTACATTCAAATCCATACTATTATGTTGCTTCTTGCAACTTTTCCAGGCTGGTTGTCTTCCTCTCATTGGTCCACGTCAGCTGAATCTAACGGCTATAATCTTCAGGATCTTCTGAGTCTTCAGGTTCTTGATTCAGAAGACTTCTCTTCAGCCGGACCTTGTCGATCAGTATCTCAACACTTTCGAGCTAACCGGAAGTTCAACTTCCGACCGGATAATCGACCCTCGGTCACTAAGACCCAACGATCATCGGTAGGCGTTCGATTCTATGTGAAGATGACTTCATATGATCTTCTCACCGATCGGTATGCAGGTTCTCAAGCGATCCGATCGGCTCACATGATCGAAAGAACATCAGTCGATATCAATTTATCTGAATCGAATTAGCACATCAGGTTAGCATATTAGGTTAGCATATCAGGTTAGCTTATCTGATCTTGATCACGTCTGATCTCGATCAGTCTCATCTGGTCCTCTTCCGATCTGCAACCTCCTCTTCGATCTAAGCATCCGATCAAAAATCACCGCTTATCTTTTCTTCTCTTCTGATTTTGCAGAGCTCATCAGTTAACTCCAGAACTCATCTTACTCATCTGATCTCGATCAGCCTCGTCTGCAACCTTGTCGTATCTCGATCATCTTCATCTGATTTCGTGAGTTCCCCCTCAACTTGTTCTCACATCCCCCCTCAACTCGTTATCTGCAGATTAGCTTCAATAACACAAGTTGATAATGTTTTGGCATAATTCATTAAAACTAATATATCCCAACATAAAAGGTTTAAAACTTGAAAGTTAGTAGAATTAGGTCACATCATGAAAGGGAATTTGAAAATAGTGTATTTTCTAATTTATGTGAAAGAAAGGTATAATACAAGAATTTTCATCTCCTAAAACTCCACAACAAAATGGAATAGCTGAAAGGAAGAATAAACTCTACAAGAAATATGTTGTGGTCCCACTATATTAAGGCGACACGAGGTGGAGCGACCAGGGTGCGACGAGCATCCACATGGAGGTTGCCTTAGCCTGGTCGTCATTATCCGGCGACCATCTTTAGTGCTAGTTGAGCGAGCAAGGGATAGAATCCAAGGGGACGATAAAATCGGGCTTCTGGAGCACACTTACGGAATGCATGGCCAGACGGCAGGATCATCGCCGATAATTGCAGGATTCATTCCCTTCTGTTAGGAAACCCTAGCAGACCGAAGGCCTCGGCCGATGAGGGACGGAGGAAAACCTAATTTTGCACTTATAAATATGTGTTGTCAATTTCATTGTAAAGGATGGAAATCCTAGAACTCAGGCAGATATTATAGTAGAACTTTATAAATGAAACTCCCGGCTTGGTATCGCCCTTTTGACGAGCCACCTTTTTTTGAACCGGGTTAACAAATCGTGTCCGTTGTCATCCTTGTGAGTGATTATTATACGTTCGAATAAATCTAGCTATAACAATTTCGCGCCGTCTGTGGGAAATCACTACCACTACTCTATAAGAACTCACAAGGAACGATGGCACAAAGAAACATCCCGATCACTGGGCACGAAACCGATCCGCACGATGGAGTTGAGGCATCCCCGTCCTCGGAGTCAAGGCCCCTGCAAGAGCAAGCGGTGGACGAGCAAAACTAGGCCTAGATTTTCAAGACTCCCGCAGAGATGAAGAATGCTCATGTATTGCACACAAGCGAATCTAAACCGACGAGTTTAAGGCAAGAACCCATCGTCGAATGTTGCTTTCGCCCCACTAGGGGACAACTCGCCTTAATCGTGCCATCTCGATCAAGAAGGCCAATCCTCCCCGAGGGAGGGAGGAAGTGAATGTAACCCATCGCATTGACACAAATACCCATGGGGCCCCAAGAGCGATCTTCCGCACACCCAGAGATAACGCCATCGATGTTTGATACAACAATAACTTAAGCCTTTCAGCAATGGTTAATTCCCCCCGGATTCTTGGGATACTATACGAAGTTCAGACGAAACAACATCTCTCGCACAGCGACCATCCCGAGAGGCTCGAAACCTTGAACTCAAAGATAAATAGGCCCCGCTCGTTTAAACAAACTTGGCCCTCCCCTGCGCCACTATCTAAGATAAACCCGACCTTTGAATGATACGTCGATTGATCCTATGTTGAGAGGATCGATCCCGACTCGGACTTTATCATTCATCGAAGGTCGCCTCGTTATCGAATAAAGGGGACCTCTATAGGTTCGTCTCATCTTAGGCGAAGAACCCGAGGTGATTTGGCCAATTTTTGGAGCGCCAATTAAAAAAGGGAACTAAGCTTCGGGCGATGTCACCGCCAACTATCCAAAGAACTTACGCGAATTCGGGACCCTTGAATCATCAACACATGGAACTCCCCCGCGCGGGATGGGTGAAAACCCCCAAAAATGGGCAAGAAGCCGGTCCAACTCGGTAAACCAAACCATTTGAAGACTCATTGACGCCGGAGACCCTGACATCTTCACCCAGATAAAAGACAACATGCCCACCTCTCCCAGTAAGCCCAAAGTATTGCCACTACCACGAGATGGTCGGCCATAACACCGATCCAGTGTCGCGATTCAAAAGCGAACTCGAAACTCTATGAAGACGGATGCTACCTAACACGCAATTCACAAAGACAACCGTTTCATGATACCGCACCACCTCCGAGGTCGCCGTAAAATGGGGAGCAAAAGATTGCCGAGGCCCCCCA